>BSBK01010538.1:0-182500 GCA_027943335.1 Chamaecyparis obtusa | reverse complement strand
TTAGTAACTCCTATCCTCGTCTCTATAAAAGAGATGTTCTCCCTTCTTTTTTTTTCTCTCTATGAAGTTATTGTAAATGAGCTCTCTCTCTCTCTCTCTCTAGGCTTTTCCATTTTCATAAGATTACAAAGGGGTTTTTCTTTGCTTTTCCCCTTCCAAAACTCTTCTTGTCTCCTTGTGTTGGATTTTGGATGCTTGCTCCTAGTTCTTATTTTTTCTCATGGTAACATATCTTTCATTTTCTATCTCTCTTGGATTACTTTCTTTTCATTGCTCTCATTATTTTTACATGGTATCAAAGCTTGGGTTCCTAATCCTTGTTTGAGTGTAGATTTGAAGGTTACCATCTTTGGGAGCTCACCTCTTGGAGACATTTATTGAGAGAGAAGCTTGAGCTTCATTTTGCTAACTTCTTTATGTTGTAGATTTTATTTGGATTATCTAGTTTCTCTAACTCTCTTTGGTTGGTTTGCCACCAAAGAGTTGCATTTGAAGCAAAATTGGTTTGGTTGGTTTACCGCCAAACCCATTTCTTTGTTGCACTTTTTTTATAGCCTCAATCGGACAACCACAAGACTTATTATTTGATTTTTATAACATTCTTTGCAGGGTATTTTCTAATTAGTTTTGTTTAAAAACTAATCTCTATTGCAGGATTCAATCAATCTATATTTCAATTTTTCTTATCTATGTGCATGCAGAGGTTATTTCATTTTTCTTTACAAGCGTATCTCTATTATCCTTCCATTTATCTTTGTTTCTCTATTTTTTTTCAATTATTTAGCATTATAACATTACCTCTATTACTGCAGGTGTATTCTGTTGTTTATGTTCATATTCATCCTTATAACCTTGTTTTATCTATGCAATCGTCTTTATCTTTTCCTTGTTGTCCATGTCCCTTGCATGGTTTTAACTGATTTTTATCATTTCTCATTCAACTTACATTGCGTAAGCAGTCTCTCCCTTTGTATTTTTTTATTTCTGGTTCCTTGCCTTGTGTGAACCTTTCATCCAACATGATCCATCCCTTGTGTAAGTCTCTCCTTTCTATTTCGTAGCTCTCACGTGAGATTTTCTCCTCTCCTCCTTGCATGATTCTTGCTCTTCCTTACCTTGCTTTGGCATGAGGTTGTTTTTGTTCCTTTGAGATGATCCCTTGCATGGGTCCTCTTTGATCTTTCCTTTCCCTTGTGCAAGCTCTCCCAACATTTTTCTAACCTTTGCCTAACCCCTCTCTTGCATGTTTGTTTAGCTCTGATTTTCTCTATTTTGCATCAGTGCTAGCTAAGTTTAGCCTATTGTTTAAATTTAAATGTTAGTTTGATATTAATTAAATTCAAATTGTTTTGTTATATCATATAATCAATTTATTTATTATTGTAATCAAATCCAAATCATTGCTTTAACGATTAGTTTATTAATTCTTTTAAAACATTGTTAGTTTAAAAACAAAATTCAATTTTGAGTTTACCTTTATTAATAATTAGTTTAAAATTATGTTTCTAACTTAAATACTCATTTCAAAACTCTTTTTTAATTTTCTACCATCTAATGTTTTATGTGTTAAAGTTTAAATTCACTAATATTATTTGTTTCATCATTTTTTTTAATTTAAATTCCAAATCTAATATATTTTCAATCATTTTTAATTAATTTAACAAAAATTTCATTGTTAATTTACGCCATTTAAATCATTATTAACATTGAGGTAAATTTCTTTTATGTTTCTTTAAAAGTTGTTAAAGCGGTTTGCAAGGTGAAATTCACTTCCATTTCTTCACTTTGAGTCTAGCGAATCACTCTACAAACAAACCAAATGAGAGAAATGCCCAAAATAGCTTCTATGCAAATAAAGTATTACTTCCCACCTTCTCACGTGCTTTACTTATCTGAACCTGGCCTTTCAAGCTGAGGATAGAAATGTTGTTACTGTGAAACAAGATTTCTCTGATGTAAAGTACACCCCTATTGATATGGGGTAGTTGTTAACACATATTACTGTCAAGGTCCCATTATTGGAGATGATGAGAATTGGGGAACATAAGGAAAAGCCCTAACCTGTGTGAATGGTGTACTTTCCACAAAAATTCAGCAATTATAAGATAATGAGAAATTGGAAAGGGTAGAGGATAAATATGAAAACAAGGGAAAGGAATTAGAAGAAATTGTTTCAAATATCCCTTAGATTTATTTGGATACTAATGTTGTAAATACTTGCTTGGGAGCTGTAGATCTTTTTTTCTTGACTTTAGTTATAAATGGTAAGATGCTAAAAAATTGCATGATTGATTCTGGAGCATCTAATATTGTTATGCCTACAGAGGTAATGAAGTCAATGGGATTGCAAGTTGATACTTCTCATGGAAGATGTCAGGCAATGGAATCCAAAGAGGTACCTGTCATTGGTACTATTAAGGCTCTACCTTATAGGCTAGTTGCATACCCTAACAAATTGTTGACAATGAGTGTCTTGGTTGTTCATATTCAATGTTGTTATCAAGAAAATGGAGTGCTTCAATAGGAGGTAGTATTCAATGTGATTCGTCCTTTGCAACTTTTAATATCGCTGGTGAGAATGTCAAAGTGTCCCGGGAAGATTTTTCCTTTGAAACTTTTAATATCGCTAGTGAAAATGTTAAAGTGTCCTAGGAAATTAGAACTTCCCACATGATTGAGGAAAGTGAAGATGATAATATGAATTATTTCCTTGACATTGACATTTATTCTTTTCAAATTCAAGATATAAAGGTTGAAGCAAAAGATAAACCTATGCTTTTGTCTTAGGACAAAGATAATCTAACAGACCAAGGTGGCTTACGGACCTTGTATTTTGATGGTGCAAGCTCTAAGGAGGGAGCTGGTGAATGAGTTTTGTTGATAGCTCTTAGTGGTAGAACTTTCAAGTTCTCTTTCTCTTTAAGGTTTACATGTACAAATGACATTGAAGAATATGAGGCTCTATTGATTGGATTGAGGTTGGCCTCAAGAAATGGAATAAGAGATCTCAAAGTGTTTGGAGACTGTCAACCAGTGATATCTTAGATAAGATCTCAATATACTTCTAAGAACAAAAGATTGAAGCAATAAAAAAATGTTGTTTGGGATGAATTGGAAAATTTTGATGCATTTGGTATTGATTGGATGGATAGAGCCCAGATTAGAATGGCAGCTTTGCTAGCTAACATTTCTTTGAGGCCAAAAGATATCACATTTGTAGGAATCTCTAAGACAGAGGTTCAATCCAAGCCTTCTATACAAGATAATGTTGAGAGATGGCAAGTTTTTGAAGATGATTTGGATATTCCAAGGTTTTTGCATTGTGAGGAAAACTTTAGAAATAAAGAGATGGATTTCAGTGGTTATGTGGAAACTTGGGATGGTAAGGATAGTATTTTTGGTAAGGAAGTCTTACAACTGAAATCAAATAGATTTCCAAAGGGATTGGTTGTTCTTGAGAGAGAATTTGACAATAAGGATAAGTCTTATTCTGCAAAGACTGTAAACAAACCAGAGGACTTGGAAGAAGTGAACTTAGGAAGAGTTGAAGCTCCTAAAAATGTATAAGTTGGTAAGAAGTTGTCTCCTAAAGTTAGAAAGTCATCGATTGTTCTTCTCATAAAGTATAGAAGGCTTATAGAGAAGATCTCTTTGAGCATGAGATTCCTTTGAAGGAAGGTACAAAACCTTTTTGACAAAATTTGAGACCTATAAATCCCATATTGGCACCAAAGATGTAAGAAGAATTAAAAAAAATGAGAGATGTTGGGGTCATAAAACCCATCAGATATTCAGCATGGGTGTCTAACTTGGTCCCAATGAGGAAAAATAATGAAGATATTAGACTTTGTGTAGACTTCAGAAATTTGAATATTAATTCATTAAAGGACAATTATGGTTTGCCAAACATGGAAGCCATACTACAAAGAGTTACTGGATCTAAATTGATGTCAATGATGGATGGGTTTTTAGGATACAATTAGGTTATGGTCAAGGAATATAAGAAATTCAAAACTCATTTACCACTCCATGGGGTACTTATGTATATGTCAAAATGCCTTTGAGCTTGACAAATATTGGGGTAACTTTTTAGACAACCATGGATGTGGCATTTACAGATTTCATAAATAAATTTTTAGTGATTTACCAGGATGACCTTACAACTTATTCAACAAAGGAAGATCAACACTATGGTCATCTTGAAAAGATTTTTGTAAGAGCTTTGGACTATGGGGTTTCACTTAACCCAAAGAAGTGTGCTTTTGATGTCACATAAGGTAAGCTCTTAGGACATATTGTGTCTAAGGATGGAGTTAGGATTGATCCTGAAAGGGTTACTGCTATTGATAAAATGCCTCAACCTAAGAATGTCAAAGGAGTTTAGTCTTTCTTTGGGCAGGTAAATTTTTTAAGAAGATTCATTACAAATTTTGTTGAGACCAATATTCCCATCTCTAAAATGTTAAAGAAGGGAGATACAGTAGAATGGAGTGAAGAAGCATCTAAGGCTTTCTCAAATATTAAGCAAGCTATCAAAGATGCCCTTGTACCGAGGACACCTAACTATGGTAAGCCCATGCAAAAATTTTCTTTGGCCTCATACCATACTATTATTGTAGTCTTGTTACAAAAGCACCTAGAGGGTTTTGAGCAGCCTATCTCTTTCTTTAGCAATTCCTTACAGGCAGCAGAATTGAAATATGATATTAATGAAAAGTAGACACATGCTTTAGTCAAGGCTGTTAAGGCTTTTAGATGTTACTTGGTTGGAGCAACCATAGTTTCTTATGTGCCAAATGTTGTTGTGAAGGATATTTTAGTACATCAAGAAGTTTTAGGAAGAAGATGTAGGTAGATAAATATAATTCAAGAATTCAATATAGACATTCAGATCATAAAGTTGGCTAGAGGCCTAGGATTAGAAAAACTAATGGCTTAGAGAAACTTAGATGCAAATCATATAAACATGCTTGCAGAAGAGAAAATGCCTTACATATGTGATCTGGATTGTTGTGAATGGTATAAAGATATTATTGGATACTTCTAAAAAATGATGTTTACTCCTGAGATGGATAATAGTAAGAATAGAACAATCAAGCTACATGCTATTAAGTATTTTATTTTGAAAGATGAGTTGTGGTGGAGGAGCAATGAAGGAGTTTTGCTTAAATGTGTAGACCATGGTAAATCTAGGGATCTATTAGAATAAATGCACAATGGTGTATGTGGTCGCTATTACATGGCTAAAACAACTGCACATAAGATCTCAAGGTCTAGTTTTTGGTGGCCTACAATTTTAAAGGATGCTCAAAGATTTGTCAAGAAGTGTGATGCATGTTAGAGATTTGCAGGTAAGCTACAGTTTGATGGAAATTTTCCTTTAAATCCTATAAAATTTGAAGCACCTTTTCAAAAGTGGGGTATGGATTTCATTGGAGAAATTCCTAAAAAATCTAGTGGAGGTCATTCATGGATTCTGGTGGCAACTAATTATTTTACCAAATGAGTTAAAGTTATTCCCACTAAGATAGCCACTAGTAAGGTTGTAACTGATTCTTTTTTTGTATTGAAAAACATCCTCACAAGGTTTGGTTGTCTAGAAACTATAGTGGTAGATAATGCAATGTGTTTTAGGTCTCAAGAATTTAATGATTTATGCCAACTATATGGGATCCAAATTTCTTATTCATCCCCATACCACCCATAGGTGAATGGTCAATCTAAATCCAATAATAAAAGCTTGATAAAAATTTTGAAAAGAGTGTTGGATAAGAATACAAGGGCTTGAGATTCTAAATTGCAGCAAGCACTGTGGGTTGACAGAGTAATAGTGAAAAAGGCTATTGGTTGTGCACCCTTTGATTTAGTATATGGAATACATGCTAGGTTGCCACAAAATAATTTGCTGCAGATGTACAAGTTTGTCCAGATTTATGATGATGAATTGGATGATGAAATGAGAGTTAGAATGGATGACTTGATACAGTTGGATGAGTCGAGAAGGGAGGCACGTGATAGAAATATCAGGTTGTCGCTCCAATGTAATAATTTATATGACAAAAGAACCACTCTAAGGAGCTTTGAGATTGATGATTTTGTCTTAATGTGGAATGCTAGACTAGAGGATAAAGGAAAGCATGGTAAATTTGATCCTATTTGATTGGGACCATATATCATTGATAGTAAATGGGGTTCTGATTCTTACATTCTTAAGGATTTGATTGGAAATATTTTGGAATTTCCATTTCATGGACAATTCCTAAAATTTTACTTTTCATGAAGTTCTCATTATCCATGAATAGTAGGTTTTAGATGTGTATATTTTTTCATAGTGTGTTTCCTTCTGTTGGGTGTTTGTTTCAATTGTGTGTTGTAGAGTAGTTTTCTTTTCATAGGTGGTCTTCTTAATCTTGAGATCTTGGAAACTTTTTATGCTTGCAAGAGACATACATCCCCAATTGGAGCCATTATTACGATTGCAAATATTTTTCTAGACCTCTGTATTAAGTTGTGTCTAGATCCTGTTCATATAAGCCCTAGGTGTTATTTGGTCCAAGCCCTAATTATTTTCCTTTTTTAAAAAACCTAAGTATCCCTTGTTTTTCATATTTCTTTGTTACTTTTTGGGAGTCACTTAAGTCGGTTTTAAAACATGTTTCTTAAGTGTCATTGAAAGGGGGCTAAATCTTATTAAGTTATGAATCCTAGTGGGACCCCTGAATTATTTTCCTAAGTCTAAAGTCTCTATGATGTTTTAAAAGAACGCTAGATCCATTTAGATCCAATGGTGGGCGCGATCCCATGATCAAAAGATGTGAATAGTTTACCCTTCAAGGCATCACGCTTGAGTGACATGTAGCTGATGGTGGGACCTAGCCAGGGCTAAAGGAGAAGATAAATATCGAGCAGATCAAATTTGATCCAATAGCGGGTGTGATGCCACTAACCAAAGTTGCATACCTTTTAGTCTTCACAGAATCATGCCTAAGTGACAAGTGTACACCCTGAGATCATGGGACCGATATAGAGGGAGATAAATGGAGGTTAGATCAAGTTTGATCAGATGATAGGCATAGTCCCATGATCAAAAGTTTCTCATTGATTATTGATAAAGGCATTGTGCCTTGATGACGCATGTCTGAGATGACATCACATCGCACGGGATGAAAGGTGGTGAAGTATGGAAATATTGGTTTTAATCAGATGGTAGGCGTATTCCCGTGATCAAAAGTTGCAAGAGGGATACTGATCAAGGCATCACACCTTGGTCACATGTGTCCAAATTGATAAAGAGAAACAAGGAAGTGCCACATGGTGAATAAAGTTTTGATGTTAGTCGCAAGGTCGTAGTGGTTAGTGGCAATTGACAAATGCTAGCGAGTGGGTGAGCAATAGACAAAAAGAAGACATCGCCAACTCACAGATGGTTAGTAAAGTTGATAACAGATGTTGGTGATTTAGTGAAAGGTTATATTTCTTATGGCTCGCTAGCTCATAGAGGAGTGTCTGATGACATGGAGACTTAGAGATGGTCATGCTATGAGTTGAAAAGAAAGGTGGAAAGTCAAACCAATCACATGATAACACCTGGTGCTTCTTGGTTAAAAATGATGACAAGTTCATGGAGTCAATGAGCCAGGTAGATTGGATTTTTGATCTAATCCAATTTATTTTGTAGAGATGGAAAGGAAAAAATCACAAATAGAGAATTGATGAATGAGTGTTATATAGGTCAATCAAATCTGATTTTTTTTCTTTGATCACTGCTAAAATATGACATTGAAGGGGATATTCTTTTGGAAGAAGGAGATTGTAGTATGGGAAAATTGTTAGAGAAATTCAAGCCCCTACCACACAGAGGTAGGTGATATAGTTCTGATATTGATTGAGAAGCTAAGGGCGAGAGGTATTTTAATGAATCAAATCTTATCCTTGTGGTTTGCCTACTATGGTTACGCCTATAATGTAAATTAGTTTTGATTCTGATATCTCTGGGTTTGTGGTCGTCCCTTCTGTAATAACTTCATGTTGTCACAAGTAGTTTTGGTGGTTAACAACTTACTTTCCTCGAGTCTGAAGCTTGTTGCAATCCTTGCAGCTCTATAAAAGGATTCCCAAGATCATTTAGAAGTGCTGAAAAAATGAGATAGAAAATTTTGCAAGTTTTCATTCAAGGATATAGCAGACTGTATTAGACTATGTCCATATAGAAATAGAAAGTTTTAGGTCTTTGGCTATTATTTTAGCGGTTCATATTTTGAAGCAAAGTGTATACAAGAACATGATTCAACATATATAATACAAATATTTCAGATTCAAGTCTCTCATGTGTGTTCATCTCTTGAGTTATGAATTTTCTAAGTCATTGCATAGAGTTTATCTGTGTGTATGTTTCTATTCCTTAGTTTTGATCTAAGATCAAATTAAATTGCTCTAGATAGAACATGAATTCATCTAGTTTGCAGAAGGATTTTCATAAGAAGTGTGGTTCTAGGTTGAATGGATAAATACTTTCATGAGGTGGTAGTATTGAAGGTCATGAATCATTGACATCAATTGGTTTTTGTATTCTACTTTTTTATGAGAAATATTACCCAATGGATAAGGCACTGGTCAGGAACAAATATTTTCTACATTGATATAATATGTTTGGTTGGGTTTGGTTATTTTATACAAATTTTAAATAACCATTCAGAATTCTTTAAATATTGTGGTTATAAGGTTGTATGTTCTTTATGGTAATTGAGAATCAATGAATGATTAATCATCATTTAGTATTTTCTTACCATTTTTTGTTGTTAAAGTCTAGATAGAATTGTAGAATGTTGTATGTTGAGCTAGATTAGGTGAACCCACCTTGGTCTTGCAGAACCAAAAGTGCAGAGGGAAATCTTCTCCCTATAGTTGGTCCAATTACCTTAGATTTCCCTATATTTGGAATTAACTATCCTGAAAATTTATCTATAGGTATATTGGTGTCTTTCAAAGCATAAAATCCATTTTGTGAACCAATAGGAACCATGCTTATTTATCCAATATTTCTTTATCAGACCATATCCTTGTGAGGAACTTCTCTTTCCAACAAGATCTTCTTTTTGTTCAAATTTATTGAAGGTCAATCTAGAATCATAGAAAACTAATTATTTGAAAAGATATTTCTTAGGAAATTATGGTCCATAAGTTCAAGAAAGCTCAAAAAACCTTTCATGGAAACAAAGGTTGTGAAGGGTTGTACATGAGAAAATCTCATCTTGGAGTAGTTGAATTATGGAATAGTTTTATACATATTTAGGGTTAGTGCATAATAGTTTTGTGCATCTAATATGATTTAGTTCTGACTATACAATGGTTTTCTAAGATCATATGAAAACATGCTACTAGTGGATTAGAAATTTTTTGTTTTGATAAATATTTAAAGCCTCCTTCATTTGTTTACTGAAGACATTAGCTGGACCTAATTTTTCAATGATCAAAGTTTGAGTATTGTGATTTTACGGTTTAATAATCAGGGTTCAAATTTGACTCTTTACATTATTGGTTAATAATCTAATAGGGTTTGAAATTCACTACTATAGTTAGGCATAACATAATAAATGGTGGATGTGGTGATATGGTCCTATTTATTTAGTCACATTTAGAAGGAAGATGATGCCCTAGGCTAAAGAAGGCCCATGCGCTAAATGGGTGCAATGATTCTTTACTTAATAGAGATATAAATAGGATCATTGATGGGGGTGCATAAGATCTAGGACAATGTAGACAAGGATATTGAATTTCAACATACACATACTGCCATAAATCATATAAAAGGACTGTGTTATTAGAAATAGGAATATGAGACAGTAATTGAAATTTTTTTTAAATTTGAAGTGTAGCTGGAGGGACCAAGTCATCTAGGGTGACTCTATCTTGGTATTTTTTCCCATTTTAAGTCTTATATTATAGCCAATTATATGTAATATCTAGGTCTATTCACATAATCAACACCTCCTATTACCACACACAAAATAGATAATTTTTTGTGTAGAGAGGGGTTCGTCTCAATGAAATCCTAGTTGAGGAATCAAACTTGAGCTTGAAATCTAATATTCTTGGAAGGAAAGTGTGTTGATGTAAAGTAGAAGCTAGATTTGAAAAATAAATTATCATATACCTTGTCTTGTGCAATGCTTCTTTGGAATTGATTTTAAGTGTTGATGCAATAGCTTGACTCCACACCAAAACCTTAAAGGAAATCATGAAATACATAGATTGCACAATGATTGTTTTAATTTTCCACAATGATTGATCTGGAGAAGGAGAATTACTTAAATGATTGAAGATTTTAATGCTTGAATGCTTGTGAATGGATGATTATGAGCTATTATCTTCTTCCTTGATTGTGGCCTCCTCTATGTGGCCTTCAATGAGGTAAAGAAGCTTTCTACAATGGAGAAGGTTTGTTTGCAAATGCCTTGGAATGCTTTAAATGATGGAGAAAATATTTATCTTTCTCTTGAATTATTCTTATGCTTACTTGTAGTTATGCATGATTTCTATCATGAATGCTTGGTTACCAAAATGAGGAGATTTAGGTTGCTTATATACCTCTCACAAGAATTTTGGAGCTCAAAAATTGAAGAGGGTTGATAGGAATTTGGATTTTTAGCTTAGCACTTGAGAATTACCCTCGATTTAAATTTTGAGGAAAACATTAGGGACCAAGTCATCTGAGCCAACTTGGTCCCACCAAAAGGCCTCCAAATTTTATCCAAAGGTCTGTATTGGAGTGGGGATGATAGAATGATAAGAGAAATCAGGGTTGGAGTACAAATAATTAATGCGGGAGCCCATAAATGCTAAAATGGGGTCAGGCTAAATGAGGAATTATATAGTGATGCAATTCTACAATGATACATTAGGGTTTACAATTTGTATGTTTTGATAAATATGTAAACCCTAATTGGTTTGTTTATTGAATTCATTTATTCGTTGGTTGAAGATAATTATTCAATGATCATAGTTTGGGTACTACAATTTTTATTATTTAGTAAACAAGGTTTGAAATTGACTCTTAACATTATGGTTTAACAGTGCAATAGGGTTTTAAATTCAGTGGCATAATTAGGGTTACACTTCCTATGTCTTGATAAAAATCTAAACCCTACTTGGTTTGTTTACAGAATTCAATTTGCCATTGGTTGAAGAAAATTGTTCAATGATCATAGTTTGAATATTATGCATTTTATGGTTTAACAACTAGAGTTTGAAATTCACTCTTTTCATCATGGTTTAAAAATCTAATATGGTTTGAGATTCACTGCAATAGTTTGGGTTTACTATTCCTATGTTTTGATAAATATCTAAACACTATAGCATGGTTTCAATTCCTATGTTTTGCTAAATATGTAAACCCTACAACATGGTTGTATTTTATATCTTTTCAATTCACTCTTTTTAGCATGGTTTAACAATCTAATATAGTTTGAATTTAACTGCTATACTTAGAGTTTACAATTCCATAGTTTAAATAAATATATACACCTTGCTTTGTTTGTTTACAAAATATATTTCATGTTTACAACATGGTTAAACAATCTAATATGGTTTAAAATTGACTCCTATACTCAAGGTTTAAAATTAATATGGTTTAACAATCTAGTAGGGTTTGGAATTTACTCTTATAATCATGCTTTAAAATTCACTGTGAAAATATGAACTTAAATATTTGAGAACAAGCACCCACAAATTTAGAGAAAATTAATAATTTGATAAACAAAACAAGTAATTATAGGGTTTAACAATGGACATGGATGAGGACATAGATGTGGTGTACACATACTAGTTATACTTAAAAAATTATCCATGAGAAAAGATATAACATAGTTGTACTAGAATTTTGAGTTCATATGTAATATTAGGGTTTAATATTTACCATTAGGGTGTAGAATTCAAAGTGAAATTAAGGTTTTACAAATCATTGATATTGATAACAAGAAATAAGAAACAATTTGCAATAAACTAATTGATAAACAAGAAACAAATTGAATATACCAAGATGTAATAAATAGTTTATGGTTCTGGAGGACATGAACAATGAAACCATGCTTTAAAATGTTAAACCAAAATATTAATAGATATTCCCAATATTAACAGTGAAATTCAAACCTAAGTTATAAATTTTAACCCATAATATTATATATGAATCAAAATGTTACACCCTAATATTCTATAAGAATTCAAACTTATAACACCAAGTAAAATTTAAACCCTAATAGTGGCAATGAATTTCAAACCCAGATGATTGTAGTTAAATCCTATTATTGTTAGTGAATTATAAACCCTCTACCCTAAACTCTACTAGTAAATAGAAAATACTAATATTAAATGTGAACCCTATTATTAAGATGCAGTTTTAAAAACAAATTAACAATAAGTTTTAACAACACAATTTACAATTAAATGAATAACACAATTGGTAGAGATGCTTGTAATGAATATTAGCAGTGATTCTCGATATAAAAAAAAAAGTATTAACAGTGTAATCAAACTACCAATTAAGCTTGGACATAAGAGTACATTTTCCTTTCAAATGTATGTGTTTTTGAACACAAATTTTAGTGTTTATAAACACAAAATTGCCAAAACCCTTCATAGAATAAGCACCCAATAAAAAACTAAGACAAACAAATGGAGAGAGTAGAACTGACAAATTTAGATCACATTAGAGTTATAGATCAATGGAAAATTTATTAATGTTTGTAACCAAACTATAGAGAACCAATAAAGTGGATAATGGAAGGCCTTAGAGAGGAAAATTCCTCACATTGGTTAGAGAGAGCGAGCACCCACAAATGTAGAGAACATTATAGTAACAACTAACATAAAATCAACTACCCACAAGTAAAAATTTAAAATGCCCCAAACCAAAAATACCCAAAGATAGAAAATGGAAAGCCTTAGTGAGGAATATCCATCATCTAGGTTGAAGACAAGCTGCGGAAATGCACAACCAACATCCTATCTAGGATTTCCTTCAAAACATCTAATGAAGACCTGCAAGATGAAAAGGGGAGATAGTGAATGCAACAGTGGAGTTGGAATTAAATTGATACATTCGTAGAAAAAGAAGAGAATGCATATATACCTGAATACAATGAAAAAAGAATTGCATGCCAACAGAATCATCGATAAGGGAGAGTGTAGCCATCATTAAAGTCATATTTGTATTGGTAACCGAGGTAACATTGTTTTGGATTACTAGGCATGAACTTGTGGAGTACTCGATCAAACAAGTTTCAAGACTTGAGAAGATGTGGGAGAGAAATGAATGAAAATTGGCTCAACTGATGAGGAGTTAGGATCATTTAATGACAATTTGCTCAAAATTTATGAGCAATACGATGACTGTAAGGTAAAGGGACACACAATTAATGCCACTGATAGGAAGAGTGTGGGGGTGGTGACAAACCATACATAAGTTGAAGTTTGTTTGAATGGTGGACATGTGATCAGTTGCCATGTGACCACCATCTCTATTTTGTATGTTATGATGGCCGTTGTTATGGTGGGCCAATGTAGTTATTAGTCAACTCACCAAAATGGCTTGAAATTGACACATATGACATCTACATGCCATACATGTGTGAGGATCGCTTGAAAATCAATAAAAATAGTATTTTGGTAGGTTACTCGGTGATCAGTGTATCAAGGGAAAAGTTTTTTATTAAGGTCCACATGACACTCCATATAGACCCATAAAGTTAGGGTGCACACATACTAGCTCCTATCCCTCAATACATTCTAGGTAATTGTCAATAATTCATTTACTTCACAAATAATTATACTAATAGATATCTTGTATGAGGATCGACTTCTAGAAAGTTGTCAACCATCATGTGAAAATATTGTCAGCAACTTTTCTTGGTCACAGTCTCCACTTCCCAATATTGATGTGTCCACTACGTGCACATCCTGTTTGTGGAGCTCTTTCCATCCTGCTTTTTTGTTTCTGGTGGTGAGGTGTCTGTCACTACGGTTCCCAAGGGATGACATGTGTCTCAACCTTTTCACATTGTACGATTTTGATTTCTAAAATGGAGGAAAATTGGTTTTTCAAGTCGTTGGGAGTTAATGTGCATTAAATGGAATGTACCAACTTTATTTCTCATGGCTATGGCTATTGTTTTGTGGGTGAAGCTACCCATTTTTCATAGTTTTACTTTTATTTTGCTATCATTTGTGTTACAAAGAATTTTAGTTGTGTTGCTGAGATTTGTGTTAGGTTTTTATGTGGATGTCTGCATTCCTCTTGTATTGTTTTCACTTTCTACTATTGCTTTTCCTTCGCTATATTTTGTGTTGGAGAGGATTTTGGTTCTATTGCAGAGATTTGAGTTCATGATGAGGGCACAAACGGGAAGCTTTGGTAGGTTTTTATGTGGGTGTAGAATTTGTCTGCTACTGTTTGTGTTTGTAAAATGATGACAACTTGGCTTTGCAAGGTGTTGGGAGTTATTGTGCATTCGAAGGCACAAATTGAAAATTTTAGCAGGTTTTCATTGACCCTTTTGTTTCTGATTATTTGTTATATCATTGTTTTTGGTTTTTATCTATAAAAAAAATTGAAAAGGAAAGAGGGTTTTATCTGGTTGTTTCTTGCATTGTAATTTAAAAAAAAAAAACTTTGAAAGAGAAAGAGGGTTATTAAAATTGGCCAACTTCTTCTAATATTTTTTAGTGAAAATTATATGTGAATATTTATAATACAAACAATTATATCTATGCATGAATATGTTGGTGTAGCATTCAACTGTTACAGTTTATGTTTTTAAAATGACGATGACTTGGCTTACGACTTACGTTTGTAAAATGATGACCACTTACCTTTGCAAGGTGTTGGCAATAAATATGCATTTGAGGGAATGGATTAGAATTTTTCCCAAGTTTTCATTGACCCTTTTGTATGTGCTTGTTCATTGTATCATTTTTTTTGCTTTTTATATAAAAAAGATTGAAAAGGAAAGAGGGTTTTTTAAATTGTCGAAGTTCTATTATTTTTATAAGGAATTTATGTGTGTTGTTATGAATGTTCTTTGTATATTTATAATATTAACAATTATGTTAATGGTTGTAAATTTGGGTGTAACAATCTGCAATCATTTCATTCATTACTTGCTATGAAGATTATACAATCATTTCATTCATTCCTTGACATGAGATTTCTTGGTCAATCAAATAAGGGATGTACATAGTTAATAATCTTGTTTCTATATATGTAATATTTAGAATTATGGTAATGCATGAACTTGTGGGTATAACATTCTGTAATGATTTCATTCATTCTTTGTGATGATATCTTCTACTGCTTAGTGCATGGACACGTGGGTATAATATTCTGCACTTTTTTTGTTCATTCTTTACAATGACATCTATTTAATGACAAGTGGGTATAAAATTTGACATAATCACCAAAAAAAAGTCAGTACATTCTATTGAATACACATTAAATGCCAAGATCTTGTATAATACAACAAAAATATTTTACAACACAAACAATAGCGAAAGAAAAGAAACATAAAACCCTAAATTAGAGAGGACTAAACCAACACTGAATGCTTGATCCTCAATGCTTGATCCGCCTAAGGGGTTGGTGATTTGGGACTTTATGGTTTCCTCAAGATATATTGTTCTCAAATATGTTACTTGGGAAGTAAATAATGGAGACAAGGTAAACTTTTGGAGAGATTCCTGGAATGGTCAACCTCCACTAATCACATTGCAAAACACTCAAGATCTAATATTAATTTTAGAGTCTTTATGGGGGACTCAAGTTACTCATTTCATATTTGCAGTCTGCCTTTTCTCAAGGAAATTCATATGGAAGGATCCAGATCAACTTCCTCTATCCCAACAGGAAAGAGATTTTTTTTAATCCATCCTAGAAAACAGACAAGTCTTTCTATCAAATAGTGAAGACAGATTGTTGTGGGCTCCAACCAAGGATGGAAATTACTCAATTAAAGAGGGATACAAGCTTATCCAAAGAATTACCTCAGAAAAGAATCCATCACAAGAATACTCATTTTGTTGGAATCATGTTGTTCTTCCAAAAGTCGGGGGCTTCACATGGCTTGCAATCAAACACAAGATCCTAACAAGTGATAGATTGGAGAGGTTAAATATTGCTCCAACCTTCAAGTGTGTATTATGTGATGAAGAATACAAAATAGGTGATCATATTTTTGTGAGATGTCCTTTTGCATACCAATGCTGGATGTTTGTTCTCAGGAAATTAAATTACATTAATCCTCTTCAGAATAACATATGGGATATCTTCCAAGCATGGCCGATTCTTTTTCCCCGGGCTTTGTTTGTGGGATTATGGAAATGTACTCCAACATTAGTCATATGGGCTATTTGGTGGGAAAGAAATAAGAGGATCTTTAGAAAAGAATTTTCTTCTTTAGATAAGGTGTTAGAAGGCATTGAAAAGTTGATAGCGGAAGTAACTAATGCAAGTCTTATTAGATGTAAGATCAATCCTATCATTACTTCATGGGATGGAAACATTCTTTGAGAATGGAAATCACTATTTATTCCCTCAAGAAGTGGATTATCCAATAAAACAAAAACTAAAGTAGATAGATCTATTGTGCATTGGCAACCTCCTAATACAAGATATGTGAAGCTCACTTTTGATGGAGCCTCTAGAGGAAATCTGGGTAAATCGGGGTTAGGGGCATGTGTTTGAGACTATAATGGGAAAGTGCTAGCAATTACAACTGCACCTTTACCAGATGGAACCAATAATATAGCAAAAGCTCAAGCCTTGTTTGCAGGATTAATCCTAGCTAAGAAAGGGGATTACCATTGAGTGAAAATTGACGGTGATTCTCAGGTAATTATTAATGCTTGCATTAAGAGATAGACATATTCCTGGTAGCTCAAGTATATCCTACATTAGATATGGAATCTGATTGATCAATTTCACGAGGTAACTATATCTCACACTCTTAGGGAGGGAAACAAAGTTGTTGATTATCTTTCAAACTTAGGATGTGATGGCATCATGAGTTCTACCTTTCAACCAAAGATATTAATTGATTAGCATGAGGAGTTGCAATTGCTGATTAATTTAGATTTAAAGGAGTGTCAGTATTAATCATTTTTCATTTGGGCTTATCTGGCACGATTGCATTGGTAAAGTTTGTAATCAATATTGTTCATGCCTCTTTAATTATACCCACCAAGTTTTCTGTTAAGAGGGGATCACATTCATACATCAAGTGTTCTAAATGGCCATGTGGTGTACATCACATGCTGCAAGCTTACTTTGATGTCTGATCAAACTTTATTCTCACATGGTTGTTTGTCCTTCAAATATTCTACAAGAGCTCGCATTAGATTGTAATTTACTCACACATGATTTGGCATTTAAGTGTCATTCCTCAAGTTTATTTATATCAGTCAAGATAGTTTATTTACACCATTCAAGAAAATGGATACAGTGCACTTGAAAATTGATTAACTGAGGATGTTAATTTCTACAGAGGTTTGTGTCAAATGTGAATCCTGCTCTCAATTTCATAGGGTAGTTCTTCCTAAAATTATTAGATTTGGCTTCATCCGAGGGTGGAGGAGAATGTGCTTCCTCTGAAAATTAATGACGCTGCCATGGATGAAATGTTCTATGTACATTCTCATTCTATTTGGTGAGTTGTAAGGTAGGTAATTGGGGATGACATTCTCTCCCCTTCTTCCAAGCATTTCCTCTTTCTGTCAAATTTGGTGTCCATTTTTCTTTCAAATGCAATGGAATTATTGTAGTTAGTTCCACTTTTGGAAATCCTTGCGTCTAAAGTCATCCATCAACAATATTGGAATGAAAATAAGCTCAAAAGGGCAATGCAACATTATGATTTCTGGGCCGGTCACGCTCTGGTTGGAGGTCTATTCTTGCAACCACAATTGCTCCAGAAGCATGAGTTCATGGAAACATATGAATCATTTCAAAAATCATTTGAAAAGCAAAGCCTTCGCTTCATGAAATCCACCTTGCAAGTCACAGCGAGGGCTTTGGGCTTTCATGTTAGAAAGTAAAGTCCACCAAGATAACTGAGAGGGGGGGTGAATCAGTTATCAGATAGCTACAACTTTTATCAACTTTAATAGATTTTAACCATGTAAGAAATGTAATCAACAACCATAGAAAGATATACATACACAATGACACAATAACACAAGATATGTTGACTAGGGAACCTCTCGATCAAAGAGTAAACCCCGGTGGGAATGATGCCCACAAAAGATGCACTAATATGAATATTCCTTGTGAAAGGATGGACTCTATTAGGAGTCTTATGAAATAAATTTAGTACATATGAATCCCTGTTAGGAGATTTTGAATCCCTGCTAAAAGATACTAACTCTGTTAGGAGTTATAGAAGACAGAAGGACCCATTGCCCAAATAGCTTCTGGTGAAGATAACTAAACTCACTGTCCAAATGATCTTTGTATTACTCAACATAATAATACCAAAAGATCATTGATCTCAAAAATTCAATATTTCTCCTCTGACTGTGCCAAACTGCACCAACTGCTTCATCGGATCTCAATACCAGATCTATGTACTTCACATATCCTCTTTCAACAAGTATTGCATAATTTCACAATTCACTTTCACAATACCATAAAATTACATATTACAAAAAGGAAAACATTCCTTCCTTTATACCACACTCAAGTAATTACAAATGAGTCGGCATACAAATTATAAAATAAAATATTCCACACGTTACATAAAAATTACACAAAATTGTCGGCTTCCAATTAATATAATTCTTCACTCGTGAAACCTCAGACCTTGTGCTCTCACCCACATCACTAAAAACATGTCTTCAACTTCTCTCCAACTACGCATAACTAGATTCAATCCCGATTAGAAGATATCATCCAATTTTCACAAACCGCTACTTAGGAATATAGCCTGAATACTGCTTCCATTGAAATGCTCATAACTTCCAAGAATAAATGAATTTCCATCTGCCCTCTTAACCACAATCTTATAGAACATCATAGAGTAAGTCATCAACTTTGCATAGCTTCATCTTCAATATCCAACGTGCGCTAACTCAAACATTGTCTGCGTCTCTACTAATCTTCAGTAGATCACTATATTGACATCAATGACAATCATAGTCATGAATGAAACAACAACTGCCACAAAATGGATGTGAATATTACCCCATAGGATATATTCAACATTCATTCCTAACAATCTCCCCCATTGGAATTGATGGAAACAAAGATGAAAAACATCCAAGTTCCATGAATACCAACACTGCTGCACACACTACTACACTGCTGCTCAGAAATAATTTCATATCCTCTTCATCAATCAAATCTTGTTTCATTTTCCCATTCAATTCTCTCCAACAGATAGTTTTTCATGTATAATTCTCCCCCATTGACATCAATGACAGATGTTTCATCACTATGTCAACAACAACTTCAATGTCAAAAGACATTGTTTAGAAAAATACATTCACTAGAGTCCTCATGACTTAGCTCAGATACACATACTCCCCCATAGAGGAATTACCACCATCCAGTCTAGAAGAAAGATAGGGATTATATACCACTAGACAGATGCAACAATCTGCACCACTTCTCAAAAGTAGGTTGGGGCATAACCCCAAGCATACCTCTCAGATACTCAAAAGTATCCTTCGGTAAAGGTTTTGTAAATATATCCGCAATCTACTCCTTTGTGCTTATATACTCAAGTCTAACTTCTTTCTCTACCACTTTCTCTCTCACTACATGATACTTTATCTCTATATGCTTTGTCTTAGAATGTAATACAGGGTTCTTAGACATACTAATTGTGCTGGTGTTATCACAATGTAGAACAATAGGCTCAACAAATTTTATTCCAATATCCTTCAACATTTGCTTCATCCAAATTATCTAATTACAATTGTTTTCTCTTATGAAATACAATTATGCTTCTTGCTTAACCAAGAAACTAATCTTCCCCCAAGGAAAAATGCTCCTCCACTGGTGCTCTTTTTGTCATCAACACTACCTCCCTAATCAACATCTATATATGCACATAGGGTAAAATCATCAGATTTTTCATACCACAATCCATAATCAATTGTGCCTCTCAAGTACCACAATATCCTTTTCACCATTGCATAATGTGATTCTCTGGGTTCAGCTTGAAATCTTGCTACAATTCCAATTGCATGTGATATATCAGGTCTTGTATGAGTCAAATACTGCAATCCTCCAATCATGGATATGTACTTTTTTTGTTCCACTGTAGGAGTCTCATTTGTGCTAGCTAACTTATGTCTAGTTACCATAGGTGTTCCAACTAGCTTATAGTTCTCCATTCCAAATCTCTTCAACAAGTCATTCAAGTACTTTGTCTAACTTACAAAGATACCATCACCGTTCTATGTTATCTACAATCCAAAAAAGTATTTCATTTCACCAATCATACTCATTTCAAATTTAGTCTTCATTTCATCTACAAATTTATCACTGGCTTCATCTTCTCCTCCAAAGATAATATCATCAACAAAAATAACAACAACCAACAAACCATTTTCAATTTCTTTTGTGTACAAATTGTTGTCTATTGTACCTTTAGTAAATCCTAATTTTATTAAATACTTATCTAATCTCGCATACCAAATTCTAGGTGCTTGCTTCAGTCCATATAAATCTTTCTTCAGTCTACATACCATGTCTCCTTCTTGAGTTAAAGAAAAACCTTCAGGTTGCTCAATGTAAACTTCTTCTTCTGATTCTCCATTTAGAAATACTGACTTCACATCCATCTGATACACTTTGAATTTCTTGTAAGCTGCATAAGCCAAAAACATTCTTACTGCTTAAATTCTTGCTACTAGTGCAAAAGTTTCTTCATAGTCAATTCCTTCTTACTGTGAGTATCCTTTACATACCAATCTTGCTTTGTTCCTTACAACTTCTCCTTGTTCATTCATCTTGTTTCTGAATACCCATTTTGTTCCAATAACATTCTTATCTTTAGGTCTAGGGACCAATTCCCATGTCTTGTTCTTTTCAATCTAATCTAGTTCTTCTTTCATAGCTTTAATCCAATGTTCATCTTCATAGGCTTCACTAGTAGATTTAGGTTCAATTTGAGAAATTAAACACAATTGTTCTTGTACCTTATTCTGTGTCAGAACTCCTCTATCTATGCTTCCAATAATCTGATCAATAGGATGATTCCTTGATAGATTCCTATTAGGTGTCACTGTCTCAATTCTCACATCAGGTGTAGGTTCTTCAATGATTTCTTCACTGTAGCTTTCATTCAACAAATCACTGTCAGTTTCATAGAATAATTTAGTAGTCTTAGGGTTAGGTCTAGGATGAGTTCCTTCATCTGATTCATAATCAAGTATTCTTTCTTGAATTTTGAACTTTTCATCAACTTTTACATTTGCTCTCTCAACAATAGTCTTAGTTCTTTTATTGTAACATCTATAAGCTTTGATCTTCAATGAATATCCAAGAAATATACCTTCATCACTTCTAGGATCAAACTTTCCAATGTCATCATCTCTCTTAATATAACATTTGCTTCCAAAAATTCTAAAATACTTAATTAATGGTGCATGTCCAAACCATAGTTCATAGGGTGTCTTGTCTATGTCTGCTCTGATTTGTACTCTATTCAGTGTATACACTGTTGTGTTCACTACTTCTCTCTAGAATATCTTCACTAAGTCATTCTCAAATAACATAGCTCTTGCTGCTTCAGTTACTGACCTGTTTCTTGTTTCTGCAATATCATTTTGTTTAGGTGTTCTAGGGGCTAAAAATTGTCTCTTAATACCATTCACTTCACAAAAAATGTTAAATTCTTTTGAAGTAAATTCTCCACCTCTATCTGATCTCAAACATTTAATCTTCATTCCAGATTCATTCTCAACTTTATTCTTAATGATCTTAAACTTATCAAATGCTTCAGATTTCTCTCTAAGAAATGCAATCCACATAATTCTTGTAAAATCATCAACAAGAATCATAAAATACCTTTCTCCATAGAATTCTGTAGTCCTTGTGGGACCCCTCAAATCTGTATAAACAATCTCCAACTTCTCTACTATTGTAAACTTCTTGCTGGGAAATGAGCTTCTCTTTTGCTTAGCCATCACACATTCCTTGCAAATCATGTTAGTAGGCTTCATAATTTTAGGCAAATCTCTTATTGCAAGTGTAGTACTCACTTTCACAATATTATCAAAGTTTATATGACAAATTATGTGCCACAACCAACTGTCATCAATCTTAGTAATCAAGCATGTCATCTCAGTAGGATTCAACTAAAATACATTACCTCTGGTTCTTGATCCAGTACCAATCAAATTACCATCCTTGTCTTTAATTACACAAGTTTTCTCAGTAAACCAAACTTGATATCCCTTATCAACTAGCTGTCCAACACTCAAAAGATTATGTTTCAAACCATCCACAAAGTAAACACCATTAGTATTAGTCTTTCCATCAAGAGTAATTGATCCTATACCTTTAATCAAACAAGGTTCATTGTTTCCAACTCTAACAACTCCATCATAATTGTTAAACTTTATGAATTTTTTCATGTCTCCAGTCATATGATGTGAACAACCACTGTCTATAATCTAATCAACTTTCTTTTCTACTTAAGAAACTAAAGATTTTTCTTCCTTAACTTCTGTTTCAAAATTTTCTTCTTTAATAGCTACAAATCCTATATCATCATTCTCAGTTTCACTTTCACTCAAAGATTTCTCCAAACTAGCTTCAAGTTCTTCATCATTTGCATAGTAACATTCTTTAGATCTCCTAGGTTTAAAGTTCTTTTTATACTTCTTAACTCTCTTAGGACATTTAGATGCAAAATGACCAAATTCTTGACAAGTCCAACATTTAAAAAATTTCTTACCGTCTAGTTCTCTTTTCACAAGCAAGGCAATACCTTCTTCAATCTTCATGTCTTCTTCATTTCTAGATCTATTGCTACTAGCATAATCTCTGCTTACACTGATGCTTCTTGACAAAGTAGGGTGAACACTAAGTGCACTGAATGTTGTCTCCATTCTAGGTAAGTCTCCTGATAACCTTAGGTTCATTTTTGTTGCTTCTAATCTTCCAAGAAGGGTTTCTCTTGTGAAGTTCTCAGTACAAGGTATAACTTGTTCAATCATTTGTGTTGTCTGCTTAAATGCAGGAGTCAATGTCCTCAGAATTTTCCATATCACTTCATTCTCTGTCTTGGTTCCTCCACAAGATTTTATACCTACAAAAATCTTTGACATTCTACCAATATAGCTTCTAATAGATTCATCTTCCATCATTCTTATATCTTCAAATGCACATATCCAGTTATGTAATCTGACTTTCTTTGCATGTTCATCACCTTCAAAAGTAGATTGTAAAGCTAACCAAATTTCATGAGATGTTTTTAGATATTTTACCTAACTGTACTCATTTTTTGGAAGGGCTAACAAGAGTGCTTCTATGGAAAGTATGTTACACATGAACATATATCTTTCCTCATTAGTACATGCTTCAATATTATCCTCATCAATGATAGTCTTCTGATTCTTTTTGATCAACCAATAACTTGGTCCTAAACAAAGTAAATGTGTCTTCATCTTTTCTTTCCAGCTGTCAAAATTTACTCCATCAAACTTAGGGCTTTCTTTCCTGAAATGACTCACCATGGATCTCCTTAAGCTGTTAAACTTTTCCTTCAAGGACCTACTGCTTTGATACCAATTGTTAGAAAGTAAAGTCCACCAAGATAACTAAGAGGGGGGGGGGGGTGAATCAGTTATCAGATAGCTACAAATTTTATCAACTTTAATAGATTTTAACCATGTAAGAAATGTAATCAACAACCATAGAAAGATATACATACACAATGACACAATAACACAAGATATGTTGACTAGGGAGCCTCTTGATCAAAGATTAAACCCCGGTGGGAATGATGCCCACAAAAGATGCACTAATATGAATATTCCTTGTGAAAGGATGGACTCTATTAGGAGTCTTATGAAATAAATTTAGTACATATGAGTCCCTGTTAGGAGATTTTGAATCCCTGCTAAAAGATTCTAACTCTATTAGGAGTTATAGAAGACAAAAGGACCCACTACCCAAACAGCTTCTGGTGAAGATCATTGAACTCACTGTTTAACTGATCTTTGTATTACTTAATAGAATAATACCAAAAGATTATTGATCTCAACAATTCAATACTTCTCCTCTAACTATGCCAAACCGCACCAACTGCTTCATCAGATCTCAATACTAGATCTCTGTACTTCGCATATCCTCTTTCAACAAGTATTGCACAATTCCGCAATTCACTTTCATAATACCATACAATTACATATTACAACAAGGAAAACATTCCTTCCTTTATACCACACTCAAGTAATTACAAATGAGTCAACATACAAATTACAAAATGAAATCTTCCACACATTATATAAAAATTACACAAAACTGTCGGCTTCCAATTAATATAATTCTTCACTCGTGCAACCTCGGACCTTGCACTCTCATCCATGTCACTAAAAAAATATCTTCAACTTCTCTCCAAATGTGCATAACTAGATTCAATCCCAATTAGGAGATATCATCTGATTTCCACAAACCGCTACTCAAGAATACTGCCTAAATACTGCTTCCACTGAAATGTTCATAACTTCCAAGAATAAATGAATTTCTGTATGCGCTCTTAACCATGATCTTATAGAAAATCATAGAGTAAGTCCTCAACTTCATATAGCTTCATCTTCAATATCCCACATGCATTAACTCAAACACTGTCTACTTCTCTGCTAATTTTTAGTAGATCACTGTGTTGACATCAATGCCAATCATAGTCATGAATGCAATAACAACTGCTATAGAATGGCTGCGAATATTCCCCATAGGATATATTCAAAATTCATTCCTAACATTTCATTTGGAAGAAAATGTTAAGTGTACATGATATGAATTGTTGGATCTTTTGGGGTTACCAAACAGAGACTATTCACTGTAGCCTTGTCATGGGCTTCCATCTCAGTCGGTTCTTGGTTCGCAAGGTGTGCTGGTTAGTTCACAGGGTTTGGGTTCTTCACCTCCTCCAGGTCAAGCTCATGGTGCCTTGGATGTTTTAGTCAGTAGCTCTTCAAATGTTTTTGTAGGGTCTGGTTGGTCGATGCCTCTTCTTAGTGAGCAAGTGTGTGGTTGGGATACGGTGACTGCTACTGCATCTCCTTCAGCTTGGGAGAAGAAACATGGGTCGGGTTGGGAATCTTCACCATAGTCCCATCTGATCACTGGCTGGGAAAGTGTTGCACACTTCTTGGGTGTTTCGGTCTTACCTTATGTGGCCGAATGTGCAGAAATGGAGGAGTGAAACTAAGGATAGTTTCATATTTTTGAAATTTTGAATTTTGATCGCTCAAAGTATGTCTTTGTAATTGGAGGAAGTTTTTATCTCCAAATTGTATGTTGAGCACTTTTACTTCATCGATATAGGTACTATTGTAAATATTGATGTTTGATTTTTTGTATTTAGCGACGATTCCGGGTTTTCTTACCGATTCTTTCCCGGTTGAGCTTTTGAATCAGATTTTATTTAATAAAATTATATTATATTATATTATATTATATTATATTATAATACAATATATTATATTATAATACAATATATTATAATATAATATATTATAGATAAAATGACATTTTTAATAAAGAAATAATTATATTTTCGCATATTTTAAAATAATGTTTTTATATTTTAAAGTTTACAACCTTCCTCCACCTCTTTCTTAAACAACTTCCAAGCTCGTTGCAATTTAATCTTATTTCCTTATTCTTTGAGATGAATGCAGATTGAGGGAAAATGATCTTAATTATGAATTCATCAAAGTAATAGCCTTATTCCATCTCTTTTTTAAACAATTTCCAACCTTGTTGCAATTTGATCTTATTTCCTTATGTTTTAAGATGAATGTAGTTCGAGGGAAAATAGTCTTAATTATTGACACAATAGAGAATAATTTGCAAGGTTCAAATAACTTGTTGTATATTATAGACAAGAAGCCTTGCCATTTGGAAATTGCAATATACTAAATTGTTTAAGAAAAATGGCTAACTTCAACCCACAAAATAATTGCCATAATCACGAACTTGGTACATTCCATTGAATGCACATTAACTACGAACACCTTGCAAAACCATGTTCTCATTATTTTACAAATGCAAACTATAGTGGGCAAGAGGGGATGTACGTATTCCAAAAAATGAATATTATATTAATATAGTATTATATTAAGATCATAACATTGAGATATGTATATATTTCAGCTATTATATTAAGATGATAACATTGAAATTATATTAATATTATATTATATATTAATATTATTATATTAAAATATTATATTATATATGATCTTAATATAATATTAATATCTTAATCTTATGGTCTGAATATGATATAATATCAATATAATATTAATTTTTTAAAACTAAGGAACATCACTTGATTATTAGTAAAAAAATTGTAACATTTTTTATGCCTCTTTGGACAAACAAATATATAATTAATTGCCAACACCTTATAAAGCCAAGTTGTCCCCATTTTACAAATGCAAATCGTAGTAGATGGAAGAGGAAGGACATGTTGTAAAAAAATAATACTATATTAATATTATATTATATTAAGATCATAACATTGAGATATATATGTTATTAGCTATTATATCAAGATCATAACATTAGAATTATATTAATATTATATTATATTATTATTATATATGATCTTAATATAATATTAATATCTTAATGTTATGATCTTAATATAATATATCTTAGCTTTTATGATGTCATCAAAGCTTGTTGCAACATTGGCTACATTGTGATGAGTTCATAATTTAAAAAAAAAATTGTTCTTCCAAATAAGGCTTCTCCTTTATGGCGTCCACGTTGCTTTTCCCAATGCATCTATTTAATCTTCCTAGACCATTTTCCCTATAGATTGCTAATGTTATGTCTGCAATGTTTCTTATACATTGATAATGTAAAATTGCATTAAATCAAATGTATTTATTTATCACTGCATTCATGTGTTGATTATTTTTTAAGATTGAAATGACCCTTGGTTTCATGTGTTTTGAATAGAAAATATTTTCAGCCCATCTACATATTTTCTCAAATTATTCTTTACAACCTTTTGTTGCAATTAATTTAGTGATTAAGAAAGCAAGAAAAAGAATTATACAGTCTTAAAATAGACGCACTCATTATTTAAGACCTTTTAGCTCCCATCCTTTACCAAATTTATGGACCATGGATGGATTTGTGCTTGATCCCCCTTTTCTTTTGTTCTGTCCCATATCTTCCACTTTCAGCTATGCACTCTTTGAGACCTTAGGGTTGGCTCCCTGTGGGCCAACCTTGGAACAGGTCGACCAAGTCAACTTGTTCTAGAATAGGTCAACTAGGCCAACCTATTCCAAAATAGGTTGACCTGTTCCCTGAGGATTTTAAATCTCGGGGCCAGTGTTGTCTCAACAAATTAAATTACAAAATTTGGTGACCTCGTCAACTTGCTTTATTTTCGCACCCAAAAAATAGTATAAAAGGAAGCTTAGGAACCTTATTTATCATCCATTATCATCCATTAACATCCATTATTATCTATTTGACATCTATAATAACCATTAAAGATTCAGAAATCACATGAGCAAGTTCAAGCATTCAAGATTCAAGGATCCTTTGTGAGCATTTACTCTTCAAGATCTAGCATTTTGTAATCCATCAAGGGAGGAAATTTACATTGAGGCATTAATTATTTTCTTCATTGATGCACATTTACATCCATGGCTCCATGATGTAGTTTTGGTAGATCCATTGCATTTGTGGAGATTTCTTACATCCGTCATTGCAAATTCAACATCTACAACATACAAGCATTACAAAATCCTTATTGACATAGCTCTCTACAAGAAAGGTGAATACTTACATTTGACTTGTTTCCTTTACATATTTACACTTCAATTTCAAGGTTGATTCCTCAATCTAGGGCTTGACCAAGGAAACTCCACGTCCACCCAAACCCCCAAACAAGCTTTTCTATGTGCAGGAGTAGGATATCAAAATTACAACCATAGATCTGGAAACTACTTGCCGAGATATTTTTGAAGAAGTTTAGTCAACTTTTCTATAGTGCCTTGGGAACACGATGACTTCATGGGAAAGTGTTTAGAACATGTTGCACCAGGTCGACCTATTTCTGGAGGTCTGAGAAAAATATCATTTTTTGGGTTTTCTACTGTGACCACGAATCTACAGTCGAAAGTTCTATCACAGGTTCATATCTATAGTTTTTAGAGAAAAAAATCATATTCCTCTAGACATTTCAAGGTGAGTACTCTATCATTCATTTCATTTCTTATTCTAGAGCTATTTTCATATCTTAATTGGGCTGAATGTATACACTTAGCATCTAGATCTATCTTACTTTTCTCATTAAATCAATTGGTTCAATTTCACATTTTCATTTACACATCTTTAATCAAATCCTACATTTCATGAAAGAGGACTTTCTTGTGTACCTTGATATAATTTGGGTTTAGCATTGGCATCCCTTCAACTTCTTGGATTTTTCTAATCTAACTTGGGTTATATTGAGAGTTATGTTTGGAAGCCCCTCTTTCTCTTGTATTTTGAGTGTTAGTGTTGGAATGGTTAATTAATGAAATCATCTCAAATATTTTATATTATTAGATTCATTAGTATCCATTTCACCCCTAAACATTTGGGTGAATCTGACATGTTACAACTTCCTTTTGATCTTGGTGCATTATCTTGTGTGTTCACCTTCGCTAAACATTTTGGTGAACCCGATGTGTTACAAATTCCTTATTATCTTGGTGCATTATCTTGTGTGTTCACCTTCACTAAACATTTTTTTGAACCCAACGTATTACAACTTCCTTTTGATCTTGGTATATTATCTTGTGCGTTCACCTTCACTAAACATTTTTGTGAACCCGACACATCTCCACTTTTTTATTTATTTTGGAGTTAGATCCCTTGATCTTCTTTTTTGTATTAGTTCTTTACCTTATTTTGGTGAACCCAACACATTCCCCCTTTCCTTATTGATTTTTGAGTTAGATTTATCTATATTTGTGTGGTTAGATCTTTCTTTTTATGCTCTTTATTACATTGGTAATTGTTTGGATAGATCTCATTAGAGTTTCCTTTGGTGATCTCCTCTTTTATGAGATTTATTATACTAAGTCCAACCTCTAGCATTCCTGTTAGGATAATTCATAGACTCATGGGCTCTTTTGATCATGATTCCTCTTTTCTTCCTAGGACCCATGATGATAATAATATTTTCCGTCAAGATTTAAATCCTATCATGGAGCATAACTCTTCTCACTCTTCCCATGATGAAGACTAAGAGTTCCTCCTTCCCAAGCTGATAATATCTCTCACGAGTTTGATAAATTGGAAAATTGGCATGTGCAAGAGAACACAAATCCTGATAGTGTTGCTTCTATTGAGGCTATTAAGAAGCTTATCACTTATGATGATAATAACATCTCCATTTTTATGGTACATCACACCTTATTAACACTCATGCTAAGCCTTTGAGGGATGTTCTCAAGAGTTAGGATATATTCCTCCTTCCATAACCATTGAACCATCTATTCCTATTTCCACTACTATTCATAGCATTCCTACCTATGTGCCACCTCTCATGACAACTTATCCAAAAGTATCTAATCCTCTAAGTGTTGGTCTTCCTAACCCTTCACTTCTTGCAAGTGTTCCTCCTACCACCATACCTTCTTCATTACCTTCATACAATGTCATTCCTTTTACATATTCCAATCCTCTTGTCATTCCTTCTAATCCTCCACCAACATCCTTACATTTTCCTTCCACTTCCTATAAATTTTCTAGTACATCCAATTTGTCTATGCCTACTATTGCTTCTTCTAATCCTACCATTAGTATCTTGGTTCAAACCATCACCGCTTTGCAACAACAAGTGGCTCAATTCACTCAATCTAAGTACAACATCCCTAAACATGACATTAATGCTAATCCCCTTTCCTTAGATATCCTTCGTGTTGTTATCCCGCAACATATTGAGATACCTCATCTTGAGACTTATAATTCTAAGGGTGATCTTGTGATTCATGTTAGGACTTTCCAAACTATATGTAGTGATTTCTCTCACGACTATAGGCTCATGGCTAAGTTATTCACATGTAATTTTAGAGATAAATATTTACAATGGTATTTCTCTTTACCTCCTTATTCTATTAATTCATTTCAAATGATCGCCAATCATTTCATTCAAAAATTTCAAAATAATATTGGTCCTCAGATTTCTTTGACTGATTTAATGCATTGTAAGAAAAGTGTTAAAGAAAAAAATCATGACTTTATTGGTAGATTCAAACATTTGTATGCTCAAATTTCTTATCCTATACGTGATCATGATATTCAACGTATTTTTATTTCTAATTTGCAAAAATACATTACAGATAAGATTCTCCTTACTGAGTATACTTCCTTTTCATACCTTTGCATAGTGCTTCACCATTATCAGTTACAAGAGAGCCATCTTGAGAGCTCTACTCCAATGGCTCATGTTACTATTGATAAGATTGACATTGCCATTCATCAAAACAAGTTCTCTAAGCCTAAAATCTACATCAAGATTCACAAATCAACCAATAAAGTTGATGATCAAGTGGCTACTACATCCAAAGGTATAACTACTTTTTCTTCTATGTATCATCCTAATCGCAAGTACACTCCTTTATATGAACCTTTACCTATGGTGATGATGAAGTTGATTTATGCTGAAATTCATAAACTTCCCCTATTTGTCCTATTGACACTAGAAAACCAATGCCCAATTCATTTGATAAAAATGATTTTTGTCAATACCATCATCAACCTGGTCATGATACTCAAAAGTGTTATACTTTGAAGAATTCTATTCAAGATCTTATTGATTCCAATGCAATATCTATTGATGTCGAGGTTAATAGTATGAATAAATCTGTAACACCTCCTAATCAGAATTCACAAATCTACACAAAACCCTTACCTTCACATTCAAAAAATATCATTACTCAACCTTCTTCTCCTATTACTAACATTAGTTATAATGACAAGGTAGAAGACCCTAATCATGTGGTTAATCATGTTGAGTCTCAACCTCAACCTTTGATTTTACCTTCACACAAACCTAAATCTTCACCTCCTATCACCTTTGATCATTTCGATATGTTTAGAGAACCTAATTATCCTCTTTACATTATTGCTAGGGTTTCCCATATCCCTTCTTGTGGTGTTTTGATTGATCTCTGTTCCTCCATGAATGTTATTACTAAAGACCATCTTTTTAATAAAGGATTGTATAAAGATACCTACAATACATATAGTGTTTGGATTCAAACTTGTAATGGTTTTCTTTATTGTCCTTAAGGTTCTATCAATATTCTTGTGACCCTTTCTAGTAAGGTTGTTCAAACTACCTTTGTTATCAATCCTACTTCTGATCAATTTCAAGTTAAGCTTGGTATTTTGTGGCTCTCTTCCATGCAAGTTGTAGCCTCTCCTATTCATAAGTGGATAAAATTTCCTCATAAAGGATAAGTTTTCATCATTAATCATTCTCTTTATAAACCCTTGTGTCCTTGAGATTGTGCTGAGATACATTTATTTTGGCCATCTCTCCCTCAAAAAATGCCTAACCATCGTGATCATCTTTATTGATCCTATGAGCAATACAAGGTAGAAAAGATTATTGAGCTTAGCCTTCCTAAGGATGATACTCCTGCAACTATCTTACCTACCCAGCCTATTCCTCCACCTATCATTCCTCAACCCATAGCCATTCTATCATTGGAATCTATGATTGTTGAATGTAATCCTTCAATTTTATCTCGTAAAACCATTCGTAACCAACATATTCATCAACGTCGCAAGAACCATCAAGCTAAGGCTAAGGCCCACATTCTTGCTTCTCAAACTAGTTCTTCATATCAACCTTTTCCTTCCTTTGATCAACCTGTGCTTGACCCTTTGAAGGAAGTTAATCAAAATAACAATATGCAAATGGATGAACATGATGATTTTGTTCATATTTTAGATTCTATTAATCTTGATATAGAAGATACTCTTGATGATGATGATTCTAATGCACATGTTAGTGATGATGAATTTAAAAATATTGATATTGATTATGCTTTGCCTAACATGATTTCTACGCATCTTACACTCACTCCTAGTGAAGAGCACAGTGACTCCCATCCGAGTCCTTGCTTGGATCTGGCAATGATTCCTACTATGTTGGATGTTGTTCCTCTTGCAAGTTTCTCACCTTTCCTAATATTTGAGACCAATATAGGGAGGGCACACAGAAGGCTTGAGGTGGAACTCTCTAGCATGGTGGTCTTTGTGTGTTCATGTTGTGTTTTCCCCCGTGTTGTGCTCTTTGTTATATGTTTTGTCTAGATTTCTTTAGATGATTCATGTTGCTTTGTTGGCACAAGATGATAAAGTAATCAAACATGTCATGCATCTTCTTCTATTTGTACCTCTCTTCTTCTATTTGTTGTTACATTTTATGTTGTCTATGTGCTATTGTTCATATATGTTCCATTGTGTAGTATACTTGGATGCTTGCAATATAGTAGCAACAATTCTTTTTGGTCTCTGTGTTTCTATCCCAAAAAGACTCTTCTTCATACCTCTTATGTACCTTTACCTCCATTGTGTTGTAGTTCTACTTCCTTTTGGGAATGATGACACTTCATACTCAATATAATATTACATGTTATCATATGATCATACTGACCCGAAAGTTAGTGGATCCCTTCATGTTATCTCTTTTGTCATGTGTTTATTTCCCTTGAAGTGTTCTCTCTTGGGGCCATTGAATAATGGAAATGTTATTCACGGATGAATGCACACTTCCATTAAAGATATTTCTCTCGTTAAGGTATTTGCAATCACTTTAACGTGGGGGCATACACTCTGCTCACTTTTTCACATACACACATTGATGGTTTGGTTTCCTCTATCAAAATAATTATAGTTCATGGGGGCTTGGTCTTTGTTATTTTGAATCTCTCTTTGGACTACTGACAGTCTAGGAGGCTAGATCCTTTATTTTTGATCCCTCTTTGCATTACTAACATTCTAGGAGGCATGATCATTATTTTATCCTTCTTTGGACTATTGACAGTTTGGGAAGCCTGATCGTCTTTTTGAACCCTTAAGGAAACACACATCCTTATGCCTGGGTCATCTTTTGATTATTCTTCTTGGGACATGGAGTTCCCTTGAGGATGAATCCTTTTTGATGAGTTGACTAGCATGCCACACACACTTGCTAGACCATTCAATTCATCTTCGATGAGTTGACTAGCATTCCACACACACTTGCTAGAACATTCAACGCCATCGCTTGTTGCACGCCCCCTTCTTTGTCTTGTGTAGTTCACAATAAAGAATACAAACCTTATTGGGTGAGTTGGATAAAATTTCTTGTTAAGTAAAATATCTCTTATTTGGGCTTTGGATATGATGAAGACTCAAGTATATTGGGAGCTTAATGGTGTCTTCATCTCCTTAGTCATGATAAGATCAACTCTTTCTTTTTGATCTACTTTACCATGAGCTTAAATAAAATCATACTCCTGGTAAAGTGGGGGCTAAATGTATTATCTTAAAATGGTTACACTCATTATTTAAGACATTTTATCTCCTATTCTTTACTGACTTTATGGATCATGGATGGATTCATGCTCGATCCCCCTTTTATCCTATTCTGTCCCATATCTTCCACTTTCAAATGTGTAGTCTCCAAGACCTCATAGTTGGATCCCTATGGGCCAACCTTGGAATAGGTCAACCAATTTTGGAATAGGTCAACCAGGTCAACCTATTCCTAGGGGATTTTAAATCCCTGGGCCAATGTTGTCTCATGGAATTAAATTGCAAAATCGGGTGACCCTGTCAGCTTGCTTTGTTTTCCTGCCTAGAAACTAGTATAAAAGGAAGCCTAGGCACCTCATTTATCATCCATTACCATCCTTTATGATTCATAATATCCATTATGGATCCAAAAATCACATGAGAAAGTTCAAGCATTCAAAATTCAAGCATCCTTTGTGATCATTTCCTCTTCAAGATCTAACATTTTGTTGGCCATCAAGGGAGGAGATTTACATTGAGGAATTCATCATATTATTCATTGATGCACATTTACATCCATGGCTCTGTGATGTGGTTTTGGTAGATCCATTGCATTTTTAGAGATTTCCTACATCCGTCATTGCAAATTCAACATCTACAACATATAAGCATTATAAAATCCTTATTGACAAAGTAATCTTTAAGAAACCCCCCCCCCCCCCCTTCAAAAAAAGCTGTAAAAAATGGGCAAAATTTATAAAACTACCGAGGAAAATATTAATTTTATTGCCTAAGTTTTAGTTTACAAAGAAAAAATAATAATCTCAATTGGCGAATCATTCATGCTCCCTGAAACTATGTGAAAAATCCTAGCGAATTGTGTTTTTTTATCAAAACTACAAAAAAAAATATTGGCAAATAAAAAAATATTTATAGTATAACATTAAGTTTTTGGGCGAATTATGAGTCAAAAACATCAAAAGATTTAGACAATAATACTATCTTCAAAATATAGGACTGAGACCAAAACTTGACCATGGAAAGGAAAAAATAGTTATTTTTAAATTTTGGCATCTTGAAATGTAAAGATTATTCAGAAATTAGGAGTAAAGGTATATTGAAAAGATTAAAATGTGAAATTGCCTTGGAAACAATAAAAAGGAACCATTTTCACTACTTCGTGGGTCATGCAATTGGCAGTTGCGAAATGAAATTTTTTTGCATTGGCACAAAGACAGAAAGTGAAGGTTGCAAAATGGCAATTTTTTGCTATTTCACAAGGATTATATAGTAAGGCTATTTTATGAGGCCAAGATCTCAAATTCTTAAAAGTAGTTCTAAGAAAACACTTGACCATGTAGAATTCATAGGTCCACCCATCGTGCACATGGAGATAGTCACATAGCCCAAACACTCAAGCAATGAATACTCATGGGGGTATAGGCTTACACACATGTCATACAAAAAAGTATACACACAATATATAATAAAGGATTAAACATCCCTTTGGAAGAACTACCATATATCTCATTTGTAAATCAATCTACACAAGGAAGTAGATACATAATTCATACAAATATTCCAAACATAAAGAATCAAGGAAAACTAGTTATCTTGTTTAATGTTTTACCCATGTTTTAATATAATTTTCACTTGGTTAAAAGGATCTTCACACAGTGGTCAAGCCTACAAGCCACTGACAATTTCAAAATGACAATTTTTTGCATTGGCGCAAAGATAGAAAGTGAAGGTTGCGAAATGATGATTTTTCACTATTTCACAAGGATTATTTAGTAAGGCTTGCGTGATAGCAATTTTTTGCTATTTAGCAAGCAACATTAAGGAGGACAATGAAACAACATTTTTTTGCTATTTCGTGGAGGACATATTAGTGAGTTTTCAAATGGTGAAAAGTGAAACATTTAATGAAGGGTGGCCGAATAAATGGTTGAGCATACTAATAGATGTTTCACACATACAAAATGTCTCATGAGGAGTATGGAAATTAATGGGCATTAAGACTGTTTAAATATAAAAGTAGAGGTAATCTATTTCGGATTGTCAAAAACATTGAAGATAAAGTTGAGCCATTGGAGTGAACGAAGCTAGTTGAGAAGACACAAGCTTGTGTAGTTCAAACAAGTAAGTAAAATTCTCCACCAAGCTTGTAACTTATTGCATTTTTAGAAAATGACTAAGAAGAAGGAAGTAGATATCAAGAAGGAAGTTTTCAAGAAAGAAAAAGCACCTAAAGAGAAGGGTAAAAGCACAAAGCTGTGTCACGTTTCAGGACAACTTATCAGCACAGCTGAATTTTAGTATTTCTAACTAAAATTATTTTTTGTCAAACATATGGTCTAGCTAGATTCATTCTAGCTAAGTTAGATAAGTTCTTCACCTTTTCCAATTGGAAATATTTATTAAATGCATGTTTTATAACAATTACTAAAGAAATAAAATTATTTCAGAAAAGTGACGTTTCAATAACTCTTACTCTTTTTAATGATATTTTTTTACAAATATAAAAATACCCTTTTTTAGAGCACAGAGTCAAGATTATCATCATATAATTTTTATAGTATTTTAATTAGATCTAATATATTATAATTTCAAAATACTACAAGTAGGTATTTTAACATTTGAGAACAAGATGCTTCAAAAATAGAAAAAAATAGTAAAGCTTATCAAAAAAATTGAAAATTTATATTTAACACTAGAGGAGAGAGTTATCTTCAAGAGTGTGTAATTTATTTTCTGAATGGTGTAGATTTGATAGGGGAAATTTGACACGAGATGAAAACTGTCGATTTCAGGTATGTTCGACTTTGAGTAGTTATAACAGAGAAAATATACATTGAAAACTAATTTTTCTTCTTTTCTGCACTAGCTATACATTTTATCTATGACATATTTTGAAATCAAAGGAAAAAGAGATTATTTGCATATACTTTTTTGGTGCGGACAAGACCCTCATTTTTCAGCATTTTTCAGCAAGTAAAAAATGGACTTAAAAAATTTAAAAACTATGTGAATTCTTGTTAAAAAAAAATTAAAAAAATTATACCCATAAACTTCATCCACTTTTACACATTTCATTAGTTTACATCATCTCCAAATTTTAAACATAAATGCCATTTTTATGTCATTAAAGTTAAAATTTTTGTGTGTTGTTGACCTTTTCCTTTATAAAAGTGTGACACAGCTTTGTACTTTTACCCAGAAACCCCCACAAAGAACATTGCTTAGCCTATTGCCATGGTCGACAAATAAAAGTGAAAAGAATGTATTTTTAGATGAATGAAGGGAATGTAGAGATTCTATCATTCCAATCTCTAGTAGGTCCTTTTTCTAGTTTTTCTATGCAGTATGAGATGAAAGGGAACCAAGGTGCAATCCTTGGAGGTTGGACTTGGCAAAGGTCATAGTGCCAAATGTGTATACAGATGTAGAGTTGATAAATGTTCTATTTGAGTAATACATGCTAGAGACTAGAATGATAAGGAGAACAGATCGCTCACCTCCAGTAAATATTTCTAGGGCATATATAGAATAATGTTTTGACCTAAGAAAGAAAACCCTAACCAAATTTGATAGAGATCAAGCTATCATTGAATATGAGATAATGGTGAGGAGTTCCAATTACAGAGAGGTCTCATATTTCATGAAGAGAGGTATTGACAATCAAATGATAGTAGTGGATAGTAAAGGCCCACATTTGACAAGCAGTTTTATGGGTTTCTTTCAGAATACATACTATGATGGGAACAAATATGTGGAGAGGATGCCAAGTCAAAAATGGCTTTGGAATTCATGTGCATGTCAATGAGAATTCAAAACCCTAATTTCTATTTATAATTTGATTTTGCTACTGAGATAGAGAGGTTACTGCATTAGCAGTTGATAAAATGGAAAACAACTAAATCATTTAAAAATTATTCTCAGCTATTACATTTAATTTTGTACCAAAATATTTTAGATTATAGAGAATCTTTGAAATTGACTACAAGTGATTAGCAAGGAAACAAATTGCCAGTGTAGCTATGGTGTCGAGCATGGGATAAGAATAGCAGAGATTATGATTTCAACAAATTCCAAGATATATTTGTGTTATGGATTTTCAGGTTGGTAGGTCATTAGAAGGAAAGAGTTCCACAAAAAATCAAAGCATTGATTAGGCCCAAGGAGTATTTTCCTAAAAGGAATTATCCTCATAACTTTGGGGATTGGATTTCTAAACCAAAGTATACATTGATCAGAATATACAGGTGCAGACAACAACCTCACAAGTTGCTCATACATGTATTAGAAAGGATTGGGTTTTTGGAATTCATGTACTAGAAGATGTTGTGGTTGGATAAGGAGATTATAGCTCCAAGGAAGAAAGGCACATATATGCCTCATTTTGTAAAAATTTTTGGATTCACCATTGGCTCCAATATGTTAACTGAATTTCAAGAATATATAAAAAATCATTATAGATTGGAAAGTGGGAAGAGAAAGGATTATGACCAAGAGGGACATATCCAGATTGTTAAGTTCAAATATCAATTGAATATTGATGAAGATGTGATAAGAAACAATGATGAAACCTTAACCATTATTCAGAAGGTTAAGAAGTGGGGAATTCTTTTGAAGATCAAAGGAGAAAGACTAAAAATGGGACAACCTAGATTTTATGATGAAGAGAAGTTTGAAGTGTTGAGAATTGATAAATGCATTGAGAATTTTGAGGAGTTGTTCAACTAGAGTCAACAATAGGAAAATCCTAGGGAGGTTGAGAAGGCACTTTCTCCTCCTAATAGAAGGAGAAAATTGATTTTGCATGATTCAAATATAGACTCTCCACCTCCAATGCAACAAGAAGTAAATGTTGTCCCACTCATTTCTTACAATGATTCAGATGATGAATGTGATTAAGAGGAAGTGGTGTTAGAATAACTGAGAGGGGGGTGAATCAGTTATCCACAGTCCCAAATACAAAATGTAAAACTTCAAAACAAATTCAGCTTAATCTACAGCTCGGTAAACAATAATACTTAAACTGTCTGTGCTTTTACCGATTACCAGTTAATTGCTTATAGTGATTACTGATCAAATTAGATATGTGATATGTAAAGTATGACAATCAAACAATCACCGCAATAAACACATAACACAAAAGATTTAACATGGAAACCCTGTGAAGGAAAAAACCACCTGGGACCGGCAACCCAAAATTGTTCACTCTTCTGAAGTGAGGTTGGTGAAGACCCAACCTTGTTAAAGGTTACAAAACAAACTGTAAGGTGTGACCTTGTTAGAGGATTTAACACTAACCATTATCATCCAACCAACATTCACTATGGGGTTGACATGATAACAAATGTACATTCTATGAATGACATTACAAGACTTTCAAGTCTACTCTGTTAAGAGATTTATCTATTTACAATGGTTAAACTATAACAACAGTTGATCTGAATACAATACAACTTGATTTGCAGATGTTCAGACCTATTCTTAAGCTCATAAAAATCCTCTGATCAATATTCCTATTCAATTCATCAACATTCAGTAACTTACTGTCCCTCGGTAAATAGCTCTCTGATGCTCGGTAATCTCTGCAGTTTGGTTCTCCTTAACCAGTTTGATTAGGCATGCATGAAGCTTGTTCATGTGATATCTCTATAGTTTCCTTCCTCCGACATTAGTTTCATTGTGAAACCCTAGTCTCTTAAATAGACAAGTAAACCATTTCATTTTAATCCATCAAATTTTGCCGCTTAATCACCTTCGTTGATTTTTCTGCTTAAACCTTCCTCGATTGATGTGTCAGTAACATGTTTTAATTATGTCCTTTAGATCTTCCTTGAATTTTGCTAGCCATTGATCTTATAACAAACTTTATCTTCTATCTTGAAATAATAACACTTTATAGCTCATCATCTTTTGTCGGCTAAACTAATCCTTTACTTCTTTAGTTCTTTCTCAGTTAACAAAGAAATGTGTCAGTGAACACAAGCTCGGTTTATACTATGCTCGTCGGTATACACTACACTGCTCGGTGTACACTGGAATGCTTCATTAACCGACCACACTACTTTGTAACAATTTGCTTCTTTCTTCATAATAGATTAATGCAACATAATCAAGTCAACATTATGAAGTCATAGAATCATCAATAAGTCACCAAGAGTATTCCTTATCCTCATCTATCATATCCATCTTCCTCAATGTAGATATCTTAGTTTTTCATCTTTTCACTCCACTTCACTACATATGTGTAGATGTTTGCAACTCCATGATAAGTACTGTCAAAACTAGTTGACATCAATGACAACATAAAACTGATTCAATTATCTTACATAACAATTCAGTGCTTGGTAAGTGATCAACAATTACTTGTACTTCTTCAATCATGTTCTCAATCAGTTGTAGTTCATCAATCTCTCCCTTTGGCATTGATGGCAACTCAAGCAATATGAAGTGTACCATACACATACCAAACATGTATTCTACAACTCTGTAAGTGAATGTTGTAGCTCGTTATAAGCTCTCCCTTAGCTTAATATGTTTAATCACCACGCTACTTAACAACATTGCAAATGCAGACCTTCTTCTGCAGATATGATCTTTGCAGTTCTCTGATTGTCTCTACCTTAGATAGATGTTCCATTATTCTCCTCGGTTCATATTGTTTATCTCTCCCTTTGACAACAATGCCAAAGAAAAACATAAACCATATAGCTCTGTATTAACCATGTAACTCTCTGTTGTTCATTCATTTGCATCAAATGTATCTCTATATACTGATTATGCCACTTGTTTCTCAAATCTTCCACAACCTTAGATAGAATCCAAAGTTTGAACCCTACTACATCAACATGTATGATCTTCTGATAAGATTAGGCTGATGCAACCTCCAGATCACCTTAGTGACTGGTAGACAAGGGACGAACCCCAACTCTAGTCCTTAAATATTCAAATGTATCATTTGGTAGAGGCTTGGTAAATATGTTAGCAAGTTGCTCCTTAGTTGTAACATATTCCAGCTTTACTTGCTTCTCCTGTACTTGTTCCCTTAAGTAGTGATACTTGATAGATATGTGCTTTGTTTTTGAATGCATCACTAGATTCTTTGAAATGTTTATGGCACTTGTGTTGTCATAGTATATAATCACCAGCTCTGTGATTATCTCATTCATCCCTTCTAATACTTGCTTGATATAAGCAATATTTGAATAGTTTGTAGCAACAACAACATACTTTGCTTCAGATGTAGACTGGGAAATACAAGACTATTTCTTACTTGTCTAGGTAACAAGTCTTTCACCAAAGAAAAATGCTCCTCCGGTGGTACTTTTTCTATCATCCACATTTCTAGCCCAATCAGCCTCAGTGTAAACTTAAGTTCAAATTTGCCATCCTTAGGATACCATAATCCATAGTCCTCAGTTTTCTTCAAGTATCTTATGATTCTTTTTGTAGCAATCATGTGTGACTCCCTAGGATTTGTAGAAAATCTAGCAACTATCCCAACAACATGTGTTATAGCAGGTCGACTATGTACTACATACATTAACTTACCAATCATAGATCGGTATAGTGACTGGTTTACCTCTATAGTTTCATCTTCTTTAGTCATTTTGCAACCTGTGACCATTGATGTTCCAACTGGTTTAGCATCTTCCATGCTAAATGTTCATAGTACTTCCTTGATATATTTGGATTGTGTGATGAATATCCCATCATTCTGCTGAATAACCTGTAGTCCTAGAAAGAACTTAGTCTCTCCAAACTTAGACATTTTGAACTCTTTTCTCATCTCATCAGCAAATGCTTTACATATGTGATCTTGGCCTCCAAAAATAATATCATTCACAAATATCTCAACAATCAAAATAGCTTCATTAGTCTCACCTTTCATATACATATTGTTGTTCTCACTGGTTCTAACAAATCCAATACTTAACAAATAAGTATGCAACCTTTCATACCAGGCTCTTAGTGCTTGCTTCAAACCATACAAAGCTTTATGTAATCTACATACCATGTCTTTCTTGTCTAGATCTACAAACCCTTCTAGTTGTTCTATGTAGACTTCTTCTTCAAGTATCCCATTCATAAATGTAGACTTAACGTCCATTTGATATACTTTAAACTTCTTATGTGTTGCATAAGCTAGTAACATTTGAACTCCTAGTCTAGCAACATGTGCAAAGGTTTCACCATAATCAATTCCTTCTTCTTGTGCATACCCCTTGCAAACTAGTCTAGCTTTATTCCTTGTAACCTCTCCATTCTCATTCAGCTTGTTTCTAAAAATTCACTTAGTACCAATAACATTCTTATCCTTAGGTCTAGGTACTAAGGTCCATGTCTTATTTTTCTCTATTTGTTCAATCTCCTGAGTCATCACATTTATCCATTCTTCATTCTCCAATGCAACTTTAACATTTTTCAGTTCATATTCACAAACTAAGCATGTACCTTGTCTTGTTTTACTCCTTGTTTGCATGCCAGCTTGCTTGTCTCCAATAATTTGGTTCTTAGGATGATGCTTCTGATAAATCTTGCCAGTATCCAATCTCTTCTTTCTTGTGCATCCTGTTTAGGTTCATTTGCTTGCTCGATATGTCCTTCTTGATTGTCAGTTCCTTCTTGCTGTTCGTTGGTGTTCTCTTCCTGGTGCTCGGTAGGCTAAGCTTGCATCGTCAGTAGGGGCTCTAGATGTTCAATGTAAGTGAATCTACCATAGTCTTCTGGTTCTTTTATGCTATCTTCTACATTCTTATCATCAAAATCATCAACCCTGACATTAGTACTTTCAATCATTTTATTAGTCACTTTATTCAGACACTTATATACTTTGCTTTTAGTGGAATATCCAAGAAATATCCCTTCATTACCTTTTGAGTCAAACTTTCCATTTCTTTCATCTTTCAGAATAAAACATTTACTTCCAAAAATTCTGAAATAACTTACAGTAGGTTTATGACCAAACCATAACTCATAGGGTGTTTTATTTGTGTCCTTTAGTTGTACTCACTTCAGAACATAAACAGCTATGCTAACTGCTTCTCTCCAGTATGTCTAAGTCACATTCTTCTCTATCATGAGTGTCCTTGCATAATCAACAATTGACCTATTCCTCCTTTCAGCAATGCCATTCTGCTGAGGTGTTCTCAGTGCAGAAACCTGTCTTTTAATACCATGCTCATTACAAAAGTTAGTAAATTCATCAGAAATAAATTCACCTCCTCTGTCAGATCTTAAGCATTTCAATTCCTTCTTAGTTTATTTCTCAACTTTTGCCTTGTACCACTTAAACATCTTAAATGCTTCCAATTTTTCTTTTAAGAACATCACAGTCATCAATCTAGTATAATCATCAACAAATAAAATGAAATACCTATCTCCATAATAGCTTTGAGTTCTCATGGGACCACACAGGTCGGTGTGAACTAGCTCCAAAATTTTCTTTGTTGAATAATCTTTTCTCTTAAAACTAGATTTTGTCATCTTACCTTTTTGACATTGATGACACATTACATGATCTGGCTTTGTTAGGCTAGGTAGACCTCTAACCTTTTTCTTTTTACTAATCTTAATCATGTTATCAAAATTCACATGACATAACCTTTTATGCCATAGCCATGCATCTTCATCTTTCATCATTAAACAAGAAGACTAATCATTATTAAGATAAAACAAATTACCTTTCGTTTGTGCTCCTGTTCCAACAAGTTTTCCTCCTTCATCAAATATCTTCACTTTCTTGCTCTCAAAAGCAACTCGGTGGCCTGAATTAATAATTTGTGCCATACTTAGCAGATTATAATTTAGTCCTTTTACCTAGTAAGCATTGTCACATCTAATTTTAACATTTATCAGTAAGGATCCCTTTCCTCTAACCATACAAGGTGTATCATTTCCCATTCTCACAGATCCTCCATTGTATTCCTCAAGATGATCAAATTTTTATTCATCACCAGTCATGTGATGTGTACAGCCACTATCAATTATCCATGTATCATTTTTATTAACTTTAGAGATAAGAGCTGTCTCTACATACCTTTCATCTTCCTCAGACTCATCCTTCATTGCAACAAATACTACCTCCACATCATCATTTGTATTAGAATCAGATTCATTCTCTTCAAAAATGTAACACACCTTCTTGCCTTTGTCATTGTTATCTTGGTTATCCTTGTTGTAGTGTCGGTAACTTCTATTGCCTCTTCTCCCATAGCTTCCTTCACTAGATCGGTCTTTTTTTCTGTCATCATCTTTCCTATTTGGACATCTAGCAACAATATGACCAACTTCTTTACAGTTAAAACATGCTAAAGTTAATTTATCTCTATATCTACCTTTTCCTTTAGGTAACCTTCTGGCCATAAGAGCTTCAAGCTCATCAAGCTCATCAAGCTCATCATTAGTATTGCTATCACTATCATCCTTATTATTTCTACTGCTAGACTTAACAATCTTCAGAGAAGTCTTAAAAGTAGATTCAATAGATGGTACAACACTATTATCAAAGTTGTTCAGTTCAAAGGTTGTTAACTTACCAACCAGATTATCAAGAGTAAGGTTGTTACCAGATGTAAACCTATTTTCATGTATTGCTGAAATTCTGATTGCATAAATAGGCAATAAGGTCCTTAGAAATTTGCTTACCACTATGTCTTCATCAATAACACTATCAGATCCTCTAATAGCATGAACTACCTCCTTTATTATGTTTGTATACTACACTATATTTTCTCCGTCTTTCATCTTCATATCACTGAATCTTCCTCTTAGGCTTTCAGCTCTGGCTCTTTTGACATTGACATCACCACTATAAACTTGAGCAAGTTTATCCCACATATGCTTAGCAATTGTATAGTTCTTGACATCTTCAAATTCAGCATCAGACAGAGCAGCAACTATCTCCATCATAGTAATATTATGCTCATTTTTATCTCTCAGTTGATCAAGTGTCAAGGGTCCAATAGGTGGTGCAATGTAGCCATTCTCTAATAGAGTGAGAGAAGAATTCCCAATTCCAGATATATGTAGTTTCATTCAGCTTTTCCATATTGTGAAGTTATCCTTGTTCACCTTTGGCACATCCCTCTTATACATTTTGCGATCTTTATGCTGAAGTCCTTAAAACTCTATTCCAAGCAACCAATGCTCTAATACCAATTGTTAGAATAACTGAGAGGGGGGTGAATCAGTTATCCACAGTCCCAAATACAAAATGTAAAACTTCAAAACAAATTCAGCTTAATCTACAGCTCGGTAAACAATAATACTTAAACTGTCTGTGCTTTTACTGATTACCAGTTAATTGCTTATAGTGATTACTGATCAAATTAGATATGTGATATGTAAAGTATGACAATCAAACAATCACCACAATAAACACATAACACAAAAGATTTAACGTGGAAACCCTGTGAAGGGAAAAACCACCTAGGACCATTAACCCAAAATTGTTCACTCTTCTGAAGTGAGGTCGGTGAAGACCCAACCCTGTTAAAGGTTACAAAACACACTGTAAGGTGTGAACTTGTTAGAGGATTTAACACTAACCATTATCATCCAACCAGCATTCACTATGGGGTTGACAGGATAACAAATGTACATTCTATGAATGACATTACAAGACTTTCAAGTCTACTTTGTTAAGAGATTTATCTATTTACAATGGTTAAACTGTAACAACATTTGATCTGAATACAATACAACTTGATTTGCAGATGTTCAAACCTATTCTTAAGCTCATAAAAATCCTCTAATCAATATTCCTATTCAATTCATCAACATTCAGTAGCTTACTATCCCTCGGTAAATAACTCTCTGATGCTCGGTAATCTCCGCAGTTCGGTTCTCCTTAACTAGTATGATTTGGCATGCAAGAAGCTTGTTCATGTGATATTTCTACAATTTCCTTCCTCCGGCATTAGTTTCATTGTGAAACCCTAGTCTCTTAAATAGACAAGTAAACCATTTCATTTTCATCCATCAGATTTTGCCGCTTAATCACCTTCGTTGATTTTGCCGCTTAAACCTTCCTCGGCTGATGTGTCAGTAACACATTTCAATTATGTCCTTTAGATCTTCCTTGAATTTTTCTAGCCGTTGATCTTATAACAAACTTTATCTTCTATCTTGAAATCATAACACTTTACAGCTCATCAGCTTTTGTTGGCTAAACTAATCCTTTAGTTCTTTTGTTCTTTCTCGGTTAACAAAGAAATGTGTCGGTGAACACAAGCTTGATTTATACTATGCTCGTCAGTATACACTACACTGCTTGGTGTACACTGGAATGCTTCATTAACTGACCACACTACTTTGTAACAATTTGCTTCTTTCTTCATAACATATTAATGCAACATAATCAAGTCAACATTATTAAGTCATAGACTCATCACTAAGTCACCAAGAGTATTCCTTATCCTCACCTGTCATATCCATCTTCCTCAATGTAGATATCTCGATTCTTCATCTTTTCACTCCACTTCACTACAAATGAGTAGATGTTTGCAAGTCCATGATAAGTACTGTCAAAACTAGTTAACAACATAAAACTGATTCAATTATCTTACATAATAATTCAGTGTTCGGTAAGTGATCAACAATCACTTGTACTTCTTCAATCATGTTCTCAATCAGTTGTAGTTCATCAAGTGACACATATCCTAAGGGGATTAAGAGAGGAGAAGAAAGAAAGACCAACATCTCCACCCCCTATGTTCTAAGATGAAGTTCATGGATACCAAGTGCAAACTCTCGAGGATGATGTGTCCATTGACACAAATGATGAAAGAGGAGCTATTTCTCTTAGGTTCCTTCAGAAGGATGACTTTACAAAAACACAAAAATTTAAAGATTTTTGGATACAATACAAGATGAGAGATTTTGAGAAAAATAAGAAATTAAGGCTTATGGGTGTTGAGAGTCTCAACATGAAACCATAATCAAACAAATGATTGATGAACTGAATCTTGATGATATCACTTGCACTATTGAAGAAGCAAGGGATATAGTAATGAAAAGTAATATGCTGATTATACTAGGGCTTACACTAAAATAATTGTTCTTGTTGGATCAAGCCAGAATGCAGGATGACCCCACATTTGTGGTAGAGTTTGATACTTTGGAGAAGATTGAAGGATCTGGCTTTGATCCAAAAATAGAGACTCGAGCAACATGGGTTAGTTTTAAGGGTGATAACAAGCCCAAGTTGATCGATATAGAAAAAGGTTTAGAAGGTATGGTTGTTTTTCAAACTATTGTTAGTACCAATCCATTAGCCTTAGCCTCAGAATCAATGCCCAAAGCTATGTTTAATAGAGCTAAATTTAAACATATGCAAGAAAAGTTGGAAGAGTCTCAACTCAAGGAAGTAGAGATGAACATGGTAATTAATGAATTATATTTGAAGATGGAAAATATGGAGAAGGAATTGATCTAGTGTAAAACCCAGGGCCTAGCATGACAATATTAGTTCCACAAACTATTTCATAGGTGTCAGAAAGTTCACAACAAGATCTTGATAAACAAGAAGATATTTCTAAGGATTGTGAATGTAAAAATTTAAAAGATATTCTATCTTTCAAAGTAAAATTATGTATGTTGAAAAAATGTGATGAAGTCCACACAAGTTACAATAGCTTGGTATATATGGAGAGCTATTTCAAAGAAAATAAGCCTAAGATGTAGGAGATAATGATAAAATGGAGGTCTTCTCATTTTGAACTTAGTCAAGTTTATGAAGTTACAAGGAGGGATCCAGATTCTCCTTCATAAATCATATTGACTGTACAAATGATTGAAGTTGTATCAAATAATCTAAGTTATATTGAATAGAAAGAAGATAAGGTGAATCAAAGGATGACTTCTTTTGTTTCAAATAATCACTAGTCAATCCCAGATATTATTGATAAACATGGAAAGGTATAAGATGTTCAAGAATGGAAGATTGAATTTGAGGAATCACCTGGAAAGGTGGTTGATCAATTGAAAAGAAGATAATTTTACAATTGAAAGATTTAATGATATTCTCAAAAAAATTATTTATTTGGAAGTCAAGTTCTCCAGATTTTAGGTTGAAGCCCGTGTGGTCATTGGGAAGAAATGACACAATCTAATATTTTTTTTTTAATATTTCACATTTCAAAGGGCCCACACATGTTCAAGTGTCAGGATGGATAACTGAGTATTTGAAGAAGCTCGAGGAACTGCCAGAATAGGGAAATAATTGTGACAGATTATTTTTCTTTATGTTTTAGTTTTGTTTATCTTATTGTAATCTTAAAGATGTCAATTGCAATTAGTTAGTTATAGGGAATAGATGTGTTGGTTGGAATCTTGTTTGCATCCCATCGATTTTGTATAAGATGGGATACCACAACCGATACAAGGGAGATTTTTTTTGGGGGATATAGACTAATATTATTATATTGTAATGGATAGTATACTTGGGTAGTGACTGCAACTAATATGTAAATCAATTGTATTCATTCTGATACTTGGGTAGTGACTATTGATAATACAATATGAAATATGTCTTTGTTTTGAACGAGTATGATAATTTCTAGGAAATTAGGAATACATTATACTTCAAATTTTAATACATTATGCTTCAAATATCTAGGAAATTAAAAATATATTATACTTCAAATTTTAATACAGTAACATGAATATTATACATTATACTTCAAATTACAAAAATCAGGAACAATAGTTTTGTAAATTGTAAATGTAGTATGAGTCAAGATTCAAGAAGTACAATATATGAAGTATTTATATAAATACCTATTAACTGAATGCTAAATCACTTTACCAACTCAATGAGTAGTTTGATGCTTCTATATACCACATGGAATCCAACTCCTAAAAGTGACTAGAAATAACAAGTTCCTCTTCATTATGAGTCTGGTATTAAAAATTAAAAAATATCATCTTCATTTTGAGTCTAGGACCGAGATCCATCGTTTGTCTCAAAACTAGCAGTAGCACCACTAGGTTTTAAAGTGTTGCAAATCCCTCATCTTTCACGCATGGAATTACAAGTTTCCAATGCCCTATCATAAGGAAAATCTCTAACATTGTACTAAGTTACAAACAACCTCAAGCAAGTTTCCAAAATTTTGTCTAGTTTATTTCTTATCTTTGATTTCAGAAACCCCAATGCACTGAAAACTCTTTCATTTTCTACTGACCCCAATATCATTGTTTAACATAAATCAACAAGTTTGAAATATTCTGATATTGAATCACATAATACTTCACTCTACTCTATCCTTTTCCAAAGCTTGATTATTACACCAAGCTCAAATGGATTCTCCAATTTTTTCAACTACAATTTCATACATGATGCAAATTATCTATATTATTTTTTAAGATTAGTTGAATCTAAAATTCCCTCAATTGGTTGTTCATTGCAATCTACATGTTTTGAAAACTCTCTCATCAATTCGTTAATTATTTTATGAAAGATATGTGCATCAGTTTGTTTGTCTCTGACATTTTTCCAAAAATGAGGAAACCCACAACCCATAGCTTCAAGAACTTCTTCTCAAGGGAATCTTTCATGAATCTTTGTTGAAAGTTGGTAGGAAACCAAATTCAAATTATCACTAACAAATTTAACAATCCTGTCAAAATCTTCCTTTTTAACTGGAAGTAGTCTTCCTCGCTTACTCATCTTAGATTGGTGCATTGGTATTTCATATCCTTTCAAAAACACACATAAATCATTTTTTACATCAAATTGTAAAAAACTCTCAGCATGATTCAAATATGTAATTATCTACCACCTAAAAAAATTGGGCTTTGAATTGTTGTCATATCTGAATATAGAGCATCCAAAGCAATGCATGCCATTCTACGTAAACACTATACTCATGGATGTACATAGTTCTATTTTGGATTTTTTAACAAGTTTGTTCATTAAATCCAGAATGGAGAGAAGACTGGATAAAGTTAACAAAGTCTCTATATCACTTAACTTATGTAACAGATTAGGAGCTTTGTTTAGTGTGAGGTGTTGCTCATATATTCGTTTGATCAAAGATTGATATTATATTAGAACTCATTCTATTGTTCCAAGCAAAGAGATCCATCTGGTCTCAACATCCTTGAGAAGCTTGTTTCTTGATGTTACTCCCTATGAAAAAATCTTAAATTCTATAAAACATTTAGGACTTCTATAGAAGTAAGAGTATAGCTCATGGACTAGATCTTCAACTTTGACAATGTAGAAAAACCACTTACAATTTTATATGCTAAATTCATTTGATGGGTCATGCAATGTATGCCAAGCATGTAAGGTGAATACTAGTTTGTAATCTTGCATAAAGACCATTCCTTTGGCCTTGCATTACTGCAGCTCCATTAGCTCCAACACACACTAACTTCTTACCAATTGTCAAATCATCCATACCATCAACTTCGTTCAAAGCTTTCTTGACTTCAAAGTATAAGTTTTTTGTTATTGAATTGCCCCACATTTTACAAACACAAAGTAGATGAGCTTGGTGGACATGTTATTTTATTGTATACACAAGCATACACACCCAAGCAGTGTTATCTACTGCAATAACTTCATCTATGGATAATGAAATGAATTTGGACTATTTTACTTTCTCCTGTAAATTTTTCTTTTCCACCTCGGAAAGATAGTTTGCCATTTCACATCCATTGTTTATTAACCAATGTGACATAGGATGGCGAGGAACTCTAAAAAAAGATAAAAAAATTACCGTATTATGAGAAGCCTCTCATAGGACACCCTTTAGACAAAATATGAAAAATAACACTCATTTGAATGGTCTTTTCAAAGTTCTCTTCATTGGTTGCATGTTTAAACCCAACTTTGATTGGATTTCCACTACTAGCAATTACTACCATTCTCTTGATATTTCTTGTCCGTTTATGGTCTATTTTTCATAAACCTTACCAATATGCTTTTCTCTAGTGTCAAGATTTAGCTACAACTTCTTCCCTATTTTAGTTTTCCAGGTACAAATCTTACACTTGCATTCTATTGGTTGTTCATCATTGTTATGGACTGGTTCAATGAACTAGTACTTTTCTACCCAATCAACCTTAAAATTTCTTGTCATTTCCCACTCCCACCCCAATTTTACTTTCATTTTTATTTTATTCCTACCAACATCAATATTATCTTCATTGCTAGCATTTTCATCCAACTAGTTATGCATATCCCTTATAACATCTTCTATTGTGCCACCATTGTTATCCTCATTTGATGCATTTTGATTTAACTCAATGAAAACCCCATCTTGTAGTGGTGGTACTGGTGAGCTACTGTGAATGGCTTTTGCACTTGTAATTATAGAAGTTGATGGAGCAAAAATGTTGCCAATTCCAAAGAAATCCTTTATGGTAGTATCTCTAAGTTTTGGGCATTTTGATGGTCTCCCCATCCCTTCACTTCCTTGAGGAGTCTTACCCTTGTCTACCCTTCCAATCCCTTCACTTTCTTGAGGAGTCTTACCCTTGTCTACCCTTCCAATCCCTTCAATTCCATGAGGAGTCTTAGCCTTGTCAACTTCTAGGCTTGGCCTTTCATTTTCAATCCCTTCACTTCCCTGAGGAGTATCAGTCTTGCCCATGCCTGACATGGAAATCCCTTTAGTGCTATCACCACAGTGAGAAGTTTGAGTCTCAACCTCCCCTAACTTCTCAATCCCTTCACCAGCCTGAGGATACTTAGGATAGTCACCCTTGTCCAAGATCTTGACCTCTCACTAGTCACTAGGGTTCTAGGAATTAAAATTAATAGAAATACTATGAAGTGTGAATAAATAATTGCTTACCTTGGTCCTTTACGCTTTCTCTAAAATGTTGAATCCTCTATTTATTGTTGCAAGATTGTAATTTGTAAATATGGCCCTCCGAAATTTTGTAATGGGACACAAAAAGATTAACAAATCTAAAATTGTGTTTAAGTTTTCAAAAATTCAATTAACTGATTTGAATTTACATCAATCCATGATTCCAATTTCTATTTTTTGTGAATTCGAGGGCTTTTCAAAATACATTAACATCTTGATTTAAGTCTGGCAAAAAATGTGCCGACCTGTTCAATGCACATTGTAGGAATTAAGAAACGGTTGGAAAAATATGTCCTGGTCAATATAAAAATCCTGACGAATATAACAGTCATCCACCGAGCAATGTAAATTTTTTGGGGTGAAATGGGATGATTCATTCAATTCATAATTAATAACCGTTGGCAAATTAAGAGGTTGTTACAAGAACCACATCAGACTGGTTAAAGGTGAATATACCGGTCAACCATGTCAAACAGAAAAATCTTAATGGCAATTCAAAAGACTATTGACCTATTACGATGTTAAAATTGGGCGGTTTGGGCCATCATGTACTAGGTACGATTTGCCAATTTTGACAACGATAATTCCCATAATTCACCACAAGGCAAATATTCACCACTAAAAAACACTCTACTTATTGACATGGGTTTATACAAGCACGGTGAATACTTACATTTGTCTTATTTCCTTTGCATATTTGCATTTCAATTTCAAGGTTGATTCCTCAATCTAGGGCTTGACCAAGGCAAGCCCTCATCCACCCAAACCCCAAAACAAGCTTTTCTATGTGCAGGAGCAAGATATTGGTATTACAACCATAGATATGGAAACTACTTGCCAAGATATTTCTGAAGAAGTTAGGTAGAATTTTCTACTGTGTCTTGGGAACATGGTGACTTCATGGAAAAGTGTTCAGAACATGTTGCACCAGGTTGACTTGTTCTTGGAGGTTTGAGAAAAATAGCTTTTTCTGGGTTTTCTGTTGTGATCATGAATCTGCAGTCGAAAGTTCTATCACAGGTTTAGATCTATAGGTTTTAGAGAAAAAAAGGCATATTCCTCTACACATTTCAAGGTGATTACTCTATCATTAATTTCATTTCTTATTCTAGACCCATTTTAATATATTAATTGGGCTGATTGCATACACTTAGCATCTAGATATATCTTACTTTTCTCATTAAATCAATTGGTTCAATTTCACATTTGCATTTACACATCTTTAATCAAATCCTACATTGCATGAAAGAGGACATTCTTGTGTACTTCCCTAATATAATTTGGGTTTAGCATTGGCATCCCTCCATATTCTTAGGTTTTTCTTATCTAACTTGGGTTATATTAAGAGTTATGTTTGGAAGCCCCTCTTTCTATTGCATTTTGAGTGTTAGTGTTGGAATGGTTAATTAATGAACTCATCTCACATAATTTATATTATTAGATTCATTAGTATCCATTTCACCCCTAAACAAGAATAATCCTATTTGTTATTATTTCATAAATGCATCCAGTATTCAACTTCTCATTTGTAAAGAATAATGAACACTATGTCATTTCAACCAAGTTCTTCCAATGTTTCAAAACAAACCCTTGTTGGCAATGCGGTAAGTTCATATTCTCTATACCCCCTTGAATTGTAATCCATTTACAACCATGGTATGCATCGTTGATGTTTTGTAATAAATGTAATTAAAAATAAATTGAATATCATTTTTGTTGTTTCTCTTGCTGCATTGTGAATATATATGCCTTCCTTCTTCGTATGCACAAAGTTATGTGTCTACTTTAGAATAAATGTCTTGTAGATGTGGGAATATATATGTTTGTGCTCTAAGATTTTGACATAAATATTTTTCTACATGGTCCTCTCTTTGTAGGACGGTGGCCTGCAAATGTAGCTCACTACAAATGCCATTTGCAATATAAATCTTGGTGACAATATTCCATCCCCAACACTCCAACTGTTTTCGTTTATCAAATTGACTAGTCACCAAATTGAGCTTAACCGGTATAAGGTTGTGTTGTTCAAGGGCATGCACATGTAATTAGCCATTGTTCCACCAAAGAATTTTGATCTTTTTTATTCAGAGGCACTTAAGATAGGTTCGATCATAATGCTTACAAATTATGCATGTAGGAATGTTTGGGGAATAATGTAGCGTACACTATATATCTTTTGAATTTGTTATTCATTATCACATGGTTTTTCTTCAAATATGAAGTCTTGAATTTTTTCATGCGGTTGTTCCATAGGGTTATAATCATCTTCATCCTAGAAATCAAACATGCAGATTATAAGTTTCTTGGAAAAACTTGATACCTTTTCCAAGTGAAAGAACATCAGATGTTGACATGAGGATCCCCGTCATCAGCTAGAAAAGATCTCAAATTTTTTCCCCACTTGTTTCCTTTAAAAGAAAATATCCCTATTGATATTATTCATGTAAAAGCCTTAATTCCTTTCCATAAAAAATGGACAATCACATGCCATGTCACCACAAAAAAAGAAAATGCACCATTACAATAGACCTGATGGAGAAGGGCAAGTGTTTAGCTTTGATATCATTGATTGTGAAGGTGATGAATTATAATATTTGTATTCCTCATAAATATTTGTTGTTCTTTCTATTAGGAATGCATGTGTATTACAATGGCAACATAATTAATACAAATACAACACTAACCTTGAGTATCAATCCCTCCATTCCTAAGGAAGATCCTCTAAAATAAAGAGGATACATTCTTGGTCAAATACTGTCAATGTCGCCATCTCCTAGCTAGCTAAACACAATATACAATAGGATGACAATTTCATCTATCATTGAACACACTAGTGTAAAACCATAAATAGTTCAAACAATTGTCAGATCTTGCATTGAATTCATAAAACTTGAATTCTCTTATCCGACATGCCCTTTGTAGTTTAATTGTAAGGAATGAAAAAAAAATGTGAACAAACAACTGATAATCTCTAGTTTTGCCCAAGATGCCAAACACCTATAACATAATGCAACTATAGATATTTATTGCAACTGAAACTTCAAGACCACAATGGTTGCCTTTGGGATGTAGCTTTTGATGAGGCTTCACCCTTCTTCTCTCAACTGAAATGTACAATTCCTAGAATAGGCTTAAAACAACTGTCACCAAATATGTCAAAGTTGAATTTGATAGTGAGTCAAATCTTATACTTGTGAAGAAATTACATGAATGAATGGTGTTGCATGAGTTCATTTTTTATTGACGTACCACTAATTTTCATACATTTGAAAGCATACTTATGTTGCCTGTGTTTACTTTGATATTTATTTGTTTTACAAAGATTGCAAATTTTCCACTAGTTACGATTGAAAATTGAAAAAAATCACAATGCTACTGTCGAGTTATTTTTCTTTTTGCCGACAACTGCAAATTATTGGTGGCTCTTAGACTATACAACTATCTCACTTTTTGGTTATGATTTCTCTGTGTTTTATGAACATAACATATTAACATTCGGTGGCTCCTGCTAATTTTTAATGTTTCATTTTGTTCTATTTTTTTATATCTTTGTTTCTATATAATGGTGTTTCTACCTGTATTTTCTGAGTCCCTTTTAGTGTTTATCAAGCTTATGGTACTAATCTAGCTCTCCAACATTCTATTAATGGTTTGTCAAATTTGTGCTTGCACCTCAAATGAAGTTATATATATATATATATATATATATATATATATATATATATATATATATATATATATATATATATATATATATATATATATATATATATATATATATATATATATATATATATATATATATATATGTTATGCATACAATATTTAAATCTTTTAGTCTGTTGGATTTTTCGTATGCTACAACCTATGTGATTGGTCTTGTTATAAAAGAAAATAATTTAATTAAGTGCACTTCATATGAGGTTAAAATGGTTATACTTTCTGTTTTGGTTATGCTCTTGCTAAATTTAACATCTCCTATTTAATTTGTTGTTATCAATGGTTTGTTCACATATACTTTTGGTTAGAACTATGTCTTTAAGGATTTGCATAAATAGTTTGGGAATGCTCTTTTATGGACCATCAGTATAGATAAAAAAAATTTACAAACTTTAGCATGTATCATTGAAAATATTTGAACTTTATTCTATGCAACATATCATTGTGCTTGTCTACATACTTTCCAGTTTGCTTTTAAATCAAGTTATCGTATAAAAAAGCTTCTTCCACCTTTATTTATTTATTTTTATTTCTTATTATTAATAATTATATGGATATATTTGCATCAATTTTACTATACATATGTTGCCTACCTCAAAATAAATTGTTTGGATATATATGTTGTTGGAGATTTGCCAACAAGCCAAGTGCTGACTGTATGTTTTTCATTGATGACAACATATGTTACGTAGCATGTGTGGAAGACTTATGTAGTAAGCTTTGAGTATGTGAAGCATGAACATGTTATCAACATGATATCATGACGCAGAGGTTAATTGTTAGTACAGACAGTTATATAGCAGCTTGTGTCAGCAGTGTCCCTGATAGAGTTACATGTAGTGTTCTATGATTGATTGTCCGTACAGTTATCATGAAGCCTTGCACATTTGGATATGTGATGGAGACATGTTAGTGATGTTACATTCATGGACGTAGAGTCTGATGATTAGTAGAAGTGAAGTAATGCAGTTGCAATTCACCAGTTGCAGTTTCCTGTGTTTATCCAGAAGAGCCGACAGAGATTTTATTGGTACAGGAGTTGCGCCTATCATTTGGGTATGCGCCTTTGGATTAGTTATTAGAGAAGAGTTAAAAATGTTTGGTTAAGAGGGCATGACGTAATTCAACTTGAGAAGAAAGTATCAGTTAATTTGGTAGACTTGAAAGTGTGTAGCGTGCACCTACACTTATTGATTTGGATAGGTCCCAGTTTGTGTTGCGTGCTTAATAGAGCCGACTGAGATGTTATTGGAGTGTGTTATTGTTTCTCTAATATGATTTCAAGGTGGTTCTAACATGCTGACTTGATTATATCATTTAGAGGAAAGATATTTATAGGTAGTCATTTGTGATTGCTTAGGTATGGTTCATGTTGAATGTGAAGAGCAGAGTAGAGAGTGTGAAGTGTTGAGCCATCAACAAAAGGCCTATGTGACCAAGTAAAGAACATATGCTATACATTGGAACTAATCAAGATAGCAGGTCAAAGTGCAGTTCACCAAGATCTAGATATAGTGTGTATTTGTTAATCAGAAGGTTGTAGCCTTCACTCCTTTGAGCAGTGTGCTTTTGGACAGTGCTTCCTCACCCCTAACAGGGTTAATTGTAAAAGACTCCTAATAGGGTCCGACCCTTGACCAAGTCACTGTACTAAATGCATTGTAAAGACAACTCCTAACAGGGTTGAAGATCTTCTAACAAGGATCATAAAACAATAGTGCAAATTATTTGTGGGTGTCAATTCCCACTGGGGTTTTTACCTATTTGGGTTTCCTCATAACCAAAATTGTTGTGTTGTGTTCAAGTGTTCTCTCTTTATGTTTATGCTCAAAGTTTAAGTATATTTAATTGAGTAAAAAATTGAAACTTGTAGATAACTGATTCACCCCCCCCCCCTCTCAGTTATCTCTTGGGACTATTCCTAACATATGTATGTATGCACATACTTGTATGTGTGTGTGTGTGTGTGTTAGTTTATACCTTTGTGCTATTATACATATCAATCTATGTTGTCATCATGTATTTACTTAAGTATAACTACGCACATTGCTTTGTACACACACACACACGTGTGTGTGTGTGTGTGTGTGTGTGTGAGTGAGTGGTGTGTGTGTGTGACACACACACACACACACACACACACACACACACATATATATATGCATACACACACACACACACACACACACACACACACACACACACATATATTGAATAGAGGTAAAATGGATTCAACTCTATTCAAATGAAAGGGGGAAAATATGAGATCTATTCTCAAAGAAAAGATCCAATTTGATCAACCAAGAGGTTAATACACAATCGAATCAATTTATGAAAAATATGAAAGAGAGAGAGAGTAAATCTAATATTTCCTTATGAAGGAAATTATGCTTGAAATATGAAATAATTGAAATACAAATACTAACCTCAAATTAGGGTAGAACTGGAAAATGTCAAATTCTGATGTCTGTGTATACTTTCAGGCAATTCTACAACCTGTTCCAGACTGGAAATGTTGAGACAGAGAAAACCTAGAAATCTTTCTCCGAGATGAGCTCAGGTCGGGTTTGACCCTCATAAAAGGTCAAATACTACATTCTTTATTTGAAGTCTGATTTTGATTCTATTCCTAGATCTCTGAAGTTTGCCAAAAAGGGTATCCAAATTCACTTTCAGATCTGAAATTCCACACTTGTACCTACAAAAAAATGAGAGTTTTTGTTGTATGGGGGGTTTGCCTTGGTCAAACCTCAATTTAGGAATTAACCTTGAAATTGAATTGAAATATAGTGTGCATAAACAAAGTAATTGAAACAAATCACCTCGCTTATGTTGAAGTCCTTGTAGAGGATTCAAATCTTCAAATCCACAAGTAGGAATGCTTCAATGGATGTAAGATGTCTCCAATCAATGACATTTGATCTTCAACACCAATCTTGACTTGATCTTTGCATATGAGAAGGCTTGAATGAATGTAGAAGGATGGATCATCAAAGAGGGCTCCAAAGAGATTGAATCCTTCAATAGCTAACAATGGATCTCCTTGATGGATGGATGCTTGAACACTTGAAAGCTTGAAGACTTTCTTGAATGCTTGAAATGTTATGTCTTCTCACAAAACTTGACGGATAAAATGAGAGAGGAAGGCCTCCTTTTATAGTGAACTAGGGCACAATCCTCTAGAGGGGCCACCTTGGAGAATTAAATCCCAATTAGGTCCTAACCTTTAGAAAATATATCTAGATTAAATGCAATTAGAGGATTTACCATCCTGAAACCCAAAATGGCCAACTCGAAGGTGGGAAAATAAATATCCCGAAAGCCCGATGCCTGAAAATCAAAGAAATTGGAAATTTGAATAAGGGGGGCAAAATCGAGGTTGGACTTGACTTAGTCAAGATCAACCTTGAATTTGACCCTGGGCCCAGATTTAGTCAAAACCAGGTCTGGAGGTCTTGGGGATGCCCAAAAACCTAGAAATGATATCAAGATAGGACAGAATGCCAGGAATAGACATAAAATCCTATGATTACTATGATGAAGGCTAGGATGACCTATTTCTAAATCCTACATAGAAAATAGATCCATGGAAGAGGGGAAATTAAGGAGAATCCTTAGGATCCTAACCCTAATTTCACCTAGAATGAAGAAATCAAGTGCAGGGAAGAAGTGGAAAGCGGGGAGAAAGTCAAATACATGCAAAGACCTGATCAAGGTGCTTAACATGACCCCAAACCACTTACTCGAAGGGCTAAACGCTCTTAACATGGAAGTGCTTCCATTTTAAGATGATACACACACACACACACATGTGTGTGTGTGTGTCATCTTAAAATGGAAGCACTTCCATGTTAAGATATGTGTGTGTGTGTGTGTGTGTGTGTTTATATACATAGGTATCTACGTACACACACAAACATATATGTATGCATGTAAATAGATAAATGCATATTTTCATACTTATACATAAGTGGACACAAATATTTATAGGTGAACTTTAAAATCCCAATCTCAATATACATACATATATACATGGGGAAAAATTATAAATGTACATATAGATACATTAATATATATGCATATAAATATATTCATATGGCTATTTTGATCTCTAAATTTTTCCTATTCTTTGTAAATAACTAAAAAAAAACCATCCAAAAGATTGTCCTGTATATGTTCTCTAACACTCTGTTGTTCTCCAATAATTGGTGAATATCCTTGTAGGATGTTACCATTAGTTTTGACCTTAGGAAATCCACATAGAAATAAATAAATCAGCAATACTATCCTCAACATCTAGAAGAGCTCTCAACTACTAGTTTTGACCTTAGGAAAACTTAAAAGAAATAAAGAAATCAATAATACAATGCTCAACATGCAGAAGAGCTATCAAAAAATGATGTATAAGAAACTTAAGCTTCAAAATACATGAGCCTGTCCCAGTGCTTTTGCATCCATCTCAACTTGTTGCGGCATCATCTGTTCCTTTATCTAATCAATCAACCCATAAAGCCGAGCCATCCATACCGTCAATGCAACGAGATTTTTCTTCCCCACAATATATAAAATCATTGCAATCTAATATGAAGCGAATAGATGCCTTTTCATCTCTCCACACATGTGCTTCTTGTAATGAACTATACGCTGGTATGTGCATATATTCTAAAAAAATGCAAATTTTATGTGCAAGATGATTCACTAAAAAAGGAATCCAACACTTCACTTCTATGAATAACATGGATCTAGGAGACCAACTTGTTGTGCTCGCAAGGATAACACAAGTAGAAGAAATTATTATAGATAGGGTTACTCCAATCTTGTAAGTCACCAATGCAAAAGGAAATCAATACAAATATTATGGTTACATGATAATATTTCCCCAATATATCTCTGATATTGTCCATGTTCTACCACACAAATTGCAAGATCTTGAAGTTCTTATTGTTCATAGAATGAATTCAAGGCAAAAGTTATAACTGCTATGTAAATAAGTTTCATGTTATGGACACCCTTAATTAAAAAATCAACTTTGACCAATACCATAGAGATGTTGTAGTTGATTACAATTCTGTTAACTTGTTTCCTAATTCTAGTACTACTGTATCAAATATGTTACGCAATCTCAAAGAGAATGTAGGTGATATAGCTATCTTGTAAATAAAGGACAATTTAGAATTAGGAAATGAAACCAATGTGAAACCCTCTTCATCGTTTGTTCTCAAACTACCCACTAAACCACAAGAATTAGAGGCAATGAAAAAAATCTTGGGCCTTGACACTCTTGTTAATACCCTAGTCCCTTGGCCTAAAATAAATCATTTTCCAATTAATGAATACAATAATATAGGACTATTGGACACGCCTTTCCCTAGATTTCACTTGATTGGTGATGCCCTTCCCCATCAAGATCGTCTAAAATATGTCTACTTACATGATAAGCTTTACATTTAATGAGATATCATGATCAAAGGCTTGGAAAGCATCTTTGATTCTGCTATTTCATTTACAATTTAATCATGAGACATCATTGCCAACAATCAACTATTATTTTCCTTAAAACCAACTTGGAAGAGGTTGTTCCACTCACCTTGCATTATTTGCAACATAGGTTGCAACACACCCCACATGATCAATTGCCAAATAAACTTGTACGGTTTAGTGAAATCATGAGAGGCACCTGCACGTATTGGAACAAATATCATAAATATATAACTTCTATGATTCATCCACTTGGAACTCTGACCCTTTTGTTCACAATGAGTGCTCTTGATATAAGATGGGGGAACTTGCATAACGTTATTCTATGCATCAATAAGGATATTATACATTTCTAAAACAAATGTCATCCAAAATCCACATATAGTTGCATTGTACATCCACCAATGATTCACAATATTTCGTGAAGATGTGATGCAAATTCTTTTGGAGGTTACTGATTACTAGTATAGATTCGAGTGGAAACATCGTGGCTCTAGCCACATCCATAGTTTCTTGTGGCTTCCCGATAAACCTAAAAGGGACATTCTTGATTGGTCCAATAATATTGATGTTCAAGTAGTGATAGATTTTTTGATAAATATGTTTCTGCTTGGAACCCATGATATGAACTAGAATTAGAAAATTGGAAAACCATTCTATGTTTGATGATCCTTGTATGTTTGAAACTCCATAGATCTCATTCGTGGATGCTAGTGCTAATAAAAGCATTAGTTAATATTGTTCAAAGACACACAAAGTGTACATAACAGACATGTCTAAGAAAGAAAGGACCATCATTGTAATGTCGTTATAAAGCACAATGGCCCACACAACAAGCATCTACATTGAATAAGGATGATAACCACCCCATTTATTTTACACTTGCTAGAAATGATGACCAATTGAATATCCACAATCCACAAATGCTTGCAATTTGGAGGGCCACTATAGATTTCCAACTTACGACTTAAAAAAAGTTATCCTCCAATACATCTCAAAATATGCTTTAAAAAAATCAGAAACATATGTTGAGATGTTAAAAAAAATGTTGATGCAATCAAACCTGAAGATAAGGCCTTATCAGCTTATCAATTTTTTTTTATGGGCATAATTGTAGATCATGATATTGGGGCACAAGAAACCTACCACATGTTGTATAAATTACCACTAATTGAAAGTAGTTGTACATTTATTTCATTGAACGTTAGCAGAAAGATTCTCCATCACATTGCAAATTCACAAGATGGATCGACCATTCAACATGAAAAATGTTTCTCTTATACACTCTACAAAAAACTATTCATATAATACTCAGTGAAAGAAAGACAGATGTAAAAAAGAGAAAAGAAAGCAATTGTCATTGTTCATCCTCAATTTAAAGAGCTTCTAGATGAAGAGATTTATGATTTTGAAGCGTTTTGTTGGAGATAACTTCTCTTGTATGAAAATTTTCATTGTATCTCTTCAGACATTGGAATCACATGAGATGAAATAATAACAAATTGGAAATTATTCATTGCAATAAATTACACATGGTGGCACATTGACTGTGTTAAAGATAACATTGAAACTCTAAATAATTATGAACATGATGCAAACAATTGCCAAAATGCCCATGATGTTGACCTCTATGAATGTGAGCTCCTTTCTCAAATGGGTGCTACAAATAATATTATACCAAATGAACTACAACTATTGGGTAAATAAGATTTTGATAGAAATTATTCATGGAACACAAGTACAATTCAACAAGAGTTGGATGATGTTTTTATCCAACTTATTCTAGCTAATAAAGCCCATTATCAAGCATTTGGAAATTGTATACCACCTGCAAATAAAGGCTTTTTCCATCTTGCAGGAAAACAACAACTTGCAATAAATATAATTTATGCCACCATACTACTTCAAACTAGCCACCACCATTACGAATGATCATTCAACATACAATAAGTACTGGTAAATATTTCCTTATAAATCACATAAAAAATATGCTGAACACATCTACAAATGGTATTAACAATCTATTGTTAGTTCTTGTACCTATGGGTGTTGTTGTTTATAATGTACAAGCAACAACAATACATACAAGTCTTCATATTCCTATAAAAAAATTTCACCATTTGCAAGGAAAAAATTTAATGGCACTCTAAGAACTGTTGAAACATTGTAAATATATTTTAATAGATGAAATGAGTTTTTTAGGCCCAAAACTATTGCTAAAAATAGACAGCCATTTACGAAAAGCATTCCCTGACCAACAACATGAAACTTTTAGTGGTCTTTTTGTTATTCTTGTTGGTGACCTTGGCCAATTACCGCCTATGCATCACACTCAAAAGAACTAAATTTATGGCTAAGTTTCACAATTATGGCCACATTGGATATAGTATTTTGCCAACAAGGTGCCTCTTAGTCTCAACTACAATTTTTAAAACTTCTTCAAAATATAATAAATGTCAAACCTTTCCAAAAGGACTGGTAAAAATTTATGGAACGTACAAACAATCATTTGACTCTTGAACAAGAAAAAAAATTTGATGCATCTATCCATTTATTTGAAATCAATGATATGGTGAGAGAACATAATAAAAAAATGCTCAAACAATTAAACCTTCCAATTGCCTTATGCACTGCAAAAATTGGCCGACAGGTCCATGATGAATATGACAATGATGAACAACTCCCTTTTGAAGTATTGCTATGTGTTAATCAACAAGTGATGCTAATAGCTAATCTATGGATTAAATTTGGTCTTTTTAATGGCTCAATAGGAAAAATAAAATCCATTGTATATGACAACGATTCAAAACCATCTGAATTGCATAAATATTTTGTCATCGAATTTCCAAAATATAGTGGACTATCATGGGACAATCAAAATACAAAATAAGTTCCCATTGCTCTGATAGTGAAAGGAAGTTGTACACAACTTCCTTTGACAATGGAATGGGCAATAACAATCCACAAATCTCAAGGTTTAACATTGGATGAAGCTACAATAAATATTGGTATAATTGAAAGAAAGGACTTACATTTACAACTATCTCATGATTAAAGACACTTGAAGATCTCTGAATTGAACCTGGATTTTCTTTTGAAATATACGTCAAGATGCAAAACAATGCCTATACAACTATTCAAAAAAAAGAAGAGGACTGGTTGTGGTTGTTGTCTATTCAACCAAGCAACGAAGATAAATTTGACCATGATTTGAATTCACACAGACCTTGAACAATGCCATGTCAATTCTACAAAGAAAAAATGAAGGCCATAGTTGAAGGTACTACTTAATTTATAGATCTTTGAATTTTGTACATATCTTTTACTATACCAATGGTACACCTCTTTGTTGTTTTCTTTTTACTATTTTCCATCTAACATCACTGTAAAAACCCTTGCCAAGATCAATTATTTAGTGCAAGTAAAAATCCAGGCTCTTACCTTTTCATTATCTAACAACTACTCAAAGTACAAAATACAACTCATATTTGATATGTTACTTTCTCATGATCATTTTCTTTTCCATTGTTTTCGTTCTGCTACAAATAAACTTTTGTAGTTTTTATTATATTAATCTTTGTGATTTATTCATACCAATATAACTACAATGGTTGTCTTCTATTTCCACTCCATTCCCTTTAATGGAGTCTCTAGATCTAGGTTTTGTACTCAATGTTGAAATTCTACATTCTCTACAAACAAAGTAGTTATCTCTACACCTTTTCAATTGAATTCCTTCACACATACAACATACAATACTCTGTTTCTAAATACCCACAACTTCTTCTTAATTATATAACTTCATTTGCTTTCTTGTAGAACTCAAGAATTTTACCACAACCAACACCTTTCACTATATTTAAACACTATGTTTTCTTTTCTTGAACAAAGAACATGCAATAATATGTCAACACAAGCAAGGCTCCAACTTTTTGGTACAATATCTCCAAGAGATGTCATTGTAAGGAATGAATGAAATGATTACGACATATTTTCCCTACATTTTCATGAATTTACTAAATTCTTTATATTGCATATATACAACTTTGTTAAATTTATGCATTTGCACTTTCTCTCATAGAACATTTTTAAAAATTGGCATTTCTTAACTTTCTACCCACATTGATAACTATAGAAATATGCATATGTCGATGTCTTCAAAATACATTGAGCTAATCTTATATTATCCCCCAAATAATAGTTGCAATTCCACACAGACACAAAATGAATACATTCCATTGAATGCACATTTTTATCCGCCATCTTTCAAATCTTGGAACATATTTGTTTTCTTATTCCATCTATGGCGCACCTTAAATGCCCCATTTGTTGTAGTTATTACTTATATAAAAAACTAAAATAAATTAGACATTCTGTCTGCTCCATAGATGATAGCCCTAATAACTATGTTATTTTATTTTTTACTGAAAAATGCTTCCCCTTTTTCACACATGCATTGTACTTATGGTTACTTACAAGCAAATATAATACACATGATGAAAATTAAAAAAATATTTTCATAAGAAAACCATCAACAATTTTCACCAATTCTAACTTTACAAAAAATCTGTTCTTAGTCAATGGTTTAGTACCCACCCAAGCTACCCGAGTGGTTGTGCAATGATGAAGAGTTATTTTGATATCATTGATGCCCCATAAGGGTTGTGTTATCAAAACTACATGAAAACTTAGCAAAAAACTAGAACTGCATACCAAAAACAAAGTGCGCATTCAAGGTTCGTTGATCCCATGGATTTGATGGGTATGTACCTGTATCCTAGAATGCAACCAAAGCTTCCAGAGTCCAGGTGCCTTAGATATAGCTTGAGATTTTCTCTGCTCAACATCAATACTCAATGTCTTTCCTTTGACAGTGCAAAATAATCTCGTCGGTTCAGATCATCCACTTCTTTTAATTAGCCACAATTTCCTTATATATTTGGCTCTTGTGTTCTTTTCACTTTTTTTTGCAGATTGCAAAGTAACATGCATCATTCAAAATCACCTCTACAATAATCCATCTTTGTTGTCTATTCCTTTTTTGGGCTTCACCCCCCACACCTTCAACAAGGTACTGGTTTTTATTTTTAGTTTTGATCTCATTGCCCTTTCGTCATTACATCATTCCTTTTCTACATAAAATAATCCTCTCTCTGTAAAACTATGCAATAAACAAATACTAATCATTCTTCGTTCTTGCGGATTGTATCACTAAAAAAAACTAGAGATGTTTACCACCCACCATTACCTCTATTCCAATTTAATTTTTTTTATGTAACTTATCGACTGAATACACAAAATGTATTGTGCCAATCTAATCAACTCAGTCTTCTCCATTCATTGGGAATGGATTGTTTCAAAATATAATTAAAAAAAGTTATTATTTTTCCATCATTCTCCACATTTATTAGACTTTCTCAATTCAATCTACCTTAACTGATTTGTATCTTAAATACATCATTTTAAAATATGTGACTTTGTTTGTCTATGCAGACAAGAAAGTTTCAACAACTCCAGTGTTAAAAATATGTTTATCTTAAGCATTTTCTTTTTAAAACTTTTATAACCACAACTTTTTTCAAGTTTTATAACAATGTCATATTTTGAGCTAAAATAATATTTACACAAATATTAATTTAAAGAACAATTACTTGCATCTGATACGATTTTAAATCATTTCAAAAGATAATGTAATTCTTTTATTGTGTATGCCTAAGACAACAAATTTTGTTAAAATTATGTTCATATATATTTAGTATTTTTTTATATGAATAGAGGCCTTTTCCACTAATATAAAAATAGAAAGAGTACACTATTCACAAAAAAGGTGCCGGGGGATACACGATCACCCCACAAAAGGTCACACTACAAAAGTCGGAAGCATAAACTATTCATAAAAAAAAAACCCTTAGGCAGCCAAAGCAGTTGTAGCTGAGGGAGGAGGATATATGTCATCCGGATTCCCCCAAACAATTGCTCATTTTCTTGGTGTGTTATCTTTCAAGGTTTGCCTTTGGGTGCCAGGCTTAGACGTTTGAGCGTCCCTAATCCTCAGTGCCCTTTCTATGGCCTCCCAGAAACTTTCATGCATATTTTCTGGTTTTGCCACCGTGCTCAACAATATTGGAGCTGGATTCATGATTTCTTTAAACCTTTTCGACTAGATCCATTTTCCTGGCATATGGCTTTATTGGGTTATTCGCCCATAATTCCTTTTCGATACGCTCAGATTTGACATGCTTTTAGGATGAAGATTTTGTTCACTCTTTCGAAAGATAACTTATTTTTCAAATTTCATAACAATCACATTTTTTCATTTAAAATAAATTTTATACAAATATTAATTTAAACAAGTACTTGCAACTAAAACATTTTAAAGTGATTTAAAAGTATGACCCACAACATTAGCTACCATATTTTACTAATAACAATAAATTGTAATTGTTTTCCTTTACCCATTTCAAATTAAATGTTTTCATCACAATATCCAACGAATTTTGCCACCCATGACCATTTCAAATCTACGATTGGAAGGATAAAAATATTGATACCACACTCATGTTGCCATACTTTAAGCCATATGTCTAACACTATAATTATTTGAACAAATACAAATACACACATATATGCTTAAATTAAATTACTATACTTTCAGTTTATGTAATGCTATTATTATTGGGACCAATACAAATACAATCACACATATGCTTAAATTAAAATACTATACATAAAATATTGTCATTTATATTAAATTTTTTTCTTTTAAACATAATAACATTTAACAAAATTCAACCAATTTCACATTGCAACACCAACACTAATCATCCAATTCAAAAGATACATGCCTTGTTTCAAATTAATTTTTAAATGCTTTAAGAAAATTACTTACAACTTTCAATATAAGACTTCACCTACAAACACACAAGTTTAAAGCTATGTTTATTGAACAACAATTAAATATATGTATTTTATTCTCAATTTTATTTCTTTTACTGCTTCAACAATAGTCTTCTACATTAAAATTAATAAATATTAAATATAGTATAAAATTTTCCTAAAACACAACATGAAAACACAACATATTTTCCTAAAATTTTTATCATTTGTATGTAAACACAATATATTTTCCTAAAATTTTTACCATTTGTTGTTCATGTATATATTGTAATCTAAAACCACAAAAAATTTGAAATCGCCAATCAGTTGAAGAGGCTTTTGCAGGGCTCACAGCATTGAAGTAGCTCTTGTAAGTTTTCCAGACTCTACGAAAAGCTCTCTCCTAAGTTTTCCTTACCAGAGAAATTTGGAGCTGTCCAAATGCATGTTTTTGAAGCACATACATGGATCTGGGATACCTATACATTGAAATAAATTACAAAAACCCAAATTTAAGATGCCAGAGAAAAACTCTTTGCCAACATCATTATCCTTGGCAGGATTTAATATGTAAATAACCATAAAACCATTTCTGAGGGCAAACAGGGTGGAAGAGTTATAGAGTCACTATGGTACATTTAAATTGAATAGCAATGCACATTTCCAACGCTTCAGTTATAATGATACAATGCCAATTTCAGTTCCCTCCACTGCCAATTTCTGTCTCAATCTCAATCTCAGAGCATTATGTAGAGAAGGGCGGTTGAAGGACGCGCTAAACATTCTCCTTAATGCACGCCACACCTCTGTAAACTCTTATACATATCTTCTGCTATTGCAAACCTGTGTTTCCAAGAAAGCCCTTGCAGAGGGTAAGCAAATTTATTCCCACATCCACGAGAGGGAATATGAGTTTACCACTGACAGAGTTTTACATAATACGCTAATACACATGTTTGATAAGTGCGGAAGTTTAGTTGATGCACGCCATGTGTTTGACCAAATGACTGAGCGAGATGTCTTCTCATGGAATTCGATAATTGCGGCTTATAAAAGACATGGACACCCTCATGAAGCATTGACATTGTATCGTCAAATGCAAAAAAGAAGTGTTCAACCCGATCAGTACACCTTTGTCAACGCGCTCCAAGCCTGTGCCAAACTAAGAGCTTTGGAACAGGGTTTGGACATCCATCAAAGCATAATGGAGAGCAGATTTTTGTCAGATGATATAGTTGCAAATGCCCTGGTACATATGTATGCAAAATGTGGAAGCATATACAAGGCGCGTGAACTGTTTAATAAAATGCCTCGGAAAGACGTTGTCTCATGGACTGCAATGGTGGCAGGATATGCACAGAATGGTGTTCTCGATGAGGCTCTAAGACTTTTCAAAGAAATGCCTCAAAGAAATGTCGTATCATGGAATGTGATGATTGCAGGATATTCACAAAATGGGTTTGTTGAAAAGGCCTTTGAAGCTTTTAAGCAAATGCTACTGGCAGGTGTAACACCAGTCTCCATAACCTTTGCCTGTATTCTATCAGCTTGCGGCAAAGTGGGAGCTTTGAAACAGGGAATGAACATCCATAAAAAAATATTGGAAAGTGAATTTTCTTGTGATGTTGTAGTTACAAATGCATTGATAGATATGTATGCAAAATGTGGAAGCATACACAAGGCATATGAACTGTTTGACATAATGCCTGATAAAAATGTGGTCTCATGGAATGCCATGATTGGTGGATATGCACAGAATGGTTTTCTTGATGAGGCTGTTAATCTTTTCAAAGAAACACCTCAAAGAAATGTTGTTTCGTGGAATACAATGATAGCAGGATATGCACAAAATGGATTTGTTGAAAAAGCCTTGGAAACTTTTAGAGAGATGCAATTGGCAGGTGTAAAGTCAGACTCCACAACCTTTGCCAGCATCCTTCCAGGCTGTTCGAAAATGGGAGCTTTAGAACAGGGTATGGATATCCATCGAAGCATAATGGAAATGGGATTTTCGTTTGATGTTGTGGTTGCAAATGTCCTAGTAGATATGTATGCAAAATGTGGCATCATACACAAGGCATATCAACTATTTGAAAAAACGCCTGGGAAAAACCTGATATCATGGACTGCAATGATTTCTGGATATGTACAAAATGGCTATGTTCAGGATGCCTTCAAAACTTTCAAGCAAATGCGAATGACAGGCATAAAGCCAGATTCCACAACCTTTGTCAGCATCCTGCAAGCTTGTGCTAAAATTGGAGTGTTAGAAAACAGTATGAGTATCCATCAAAACATAATGGAAATGGGAATTTTATCAGATGTTGTAGTTGCAAATGCTCTGGTTGATACGTATGCAAAGTGTGGAAGCATACACAAGGCACATCAACTTTTTGACATAATGCCTGAAAAAAACGTGGTTTCATGGAATTCTATTATTGCAGGATATGCCCAAAATGGTTTTCTTGAGGAGGCTTTAATGCTTTTTAAAGAAATGCCCCAGAAAAACATGGTCTCATGGAATACGATGATTGCAGGATATGCACAAAATGGGTTCCCTGAGAAGGCTTTGGAAACTTTGAAACATGTAGTATTGGCAGGTGGAGAGCCAGACTCCACAACCTTTGCCAGCATCCTTCCAGTATGTACCAAAGTGGGAGCGTTGGAACAAGGTGTGAACATCCATCGAAGCATAATTGAAAGGGGTTTTCTGTCAAATATCGTAGTTGTAAATGCCTTGGTTGACATGTATGCAAAATGTGGAAGAATACACAATGCATGTTACCTGTTCGACAAAATGCCTAAAAAAAATGTGATCTCATGGACTTCACTTATTGCAGGATGTTCACAAAATGGATTTGTTGAAAAAGCCTTGAAATTTTTTAAGCAGATGCAATTAGCAGGTGTAAACTCAGACTGCACAACCTTTGCCAGTATCCTCCCGGCCTGTGCAAAAATGGGAACTTTGTTACAGGGTATGGGCATTCATCAAAGCATAATAAAAAGTGGATTTTTGTCAGATGTTGTAGTTACAAGTTCCCTAATAGATATGTATGCCAAATGTGGAAGCATACACAAATCATGTGAACTCTTCGACAAATTACCTCAAAAAAGTGTGATCTCATGGAATGCTATGATTGCAGGATATGCACAAAATGGCTTTTGTAAGGATGCTCTAAAACTCTTCAAACTAATGACACACTCTGGAATAAACCCTGACCATGTAACCTTTGATTGTGTTTTATTAGCATGCAGCCATGTAGGTTTTGTGGATGAGGGCTGTAAATACTTCAATAGCATGAGTGACTCTTATTGCACTACACCTACAATTGATCATTATGTGTGCATGGTTGACCTTCTTAGTCGTGCCGGCCATCTTGAAGAAACTCTGAACTTAATTATCAAAATGCCAATTCAACCTGTGGTGATTGTGTGGACATGTTTGCTTGGTGCCTGTAGAGCATACACAAATTTAGGGTTAGGAATATTTACAGCGACTCTTCTTTTTGAGCTGAATCCTAAAAATGCTGGAACTTATGTTCTTCTGTCAAACATCTATGCAGAAGCAGGCAGGTGGTGTGAGGTTCAAATGGTAAGGAGATTGATGAAAGATGAGGGGATTACAAAGAGCCCTGGGTGTAGTTGGATTGAAGGCCATAAAACAGTACATGCTTTCTGTGTAGGAGACAGATCACACCCACAGACACAAGAAATTTATGCAAAGTTAGAGAAATTGTCTTGGGAGATGAAGGTAGCAGGGTATATTCCAGATTCACAACATGTACTGAGTGATGTGGAGGAGGAAGAAAAGGAATTGTTTGTCCTCCATCATAGTGAGAAGTTGGCAATTGCATTTGGATTGTTAAACACACCCTGTGGAACGGCTATTAGAGTTGTCAAAAACCTTAGAGTTTGTGTTGATTGCCACACTGCGACCAAGTTCATCTCCAAGATTGTTGCAAGACAAATTGTAGTGAGGGATGCAAACCGGTTCCATCATTTCAAACAAGGGCAATGTTCTTGTGGAGATTATTGGTGATGCCAAGAAAAGCAACTTGCAAATATAGGCTTGCACAATAATAAGGTGCACTACATCAAACATGCAGTGATAAAGACCACGCTTTTCACTTTGAAAATCAAATGTATAGAAATGCTATGTTTCACTGCCTATGTTTAATGATGGCATATTGGCCCTTCTTTATGATATCATAGGAGTGTCATGATCTTGAACAGTTTTCTAAAAATCCATGAATGATTGGAATGGAAAGCTGGAGAAGGTAGAGAAAATTGAAAAGAAAAAGGGAGGAACACATTAAAAGAAATGGAAATATGCTTATAATAAGAACTGTGAGAGAAGGGCTTGCAATCAATCCAATGCTCGGAGATAATGGGGAGAGTAGCTCTTGATGATTTTTTCATTCCTACCTTTGTCATTTTGTATGGTTCTTTTGTTTGGATTAATTCTATTATTTTGCGCCTATGTCAGCTTCTATCTGGGATTGGGATAACATACCAAATTATGTTAACTCGGTTATATTTATAAACTAATAATAGATTATATGATAGCTGAATCAAAAGCCTAATCAATTTTTTTGGGTCAATTTTGTGCAGTCATAAGAGTTTGATTATGACTAAATTTTCGTGTGGTTATTAGTTCCTTCCAAACTACGGATATTGTATATATCAATATCAGTTCCTGTTAATGGAACATGGAACTATTGCCCAAACATGTTTTAACATATGATTAATTTGTGACATTTTAATGAATCACTATTTGGTTTTACCTTGAATGACATTTTAGGGCAATGTTTTAGCTGCAAGCTTGCACACTTACATCAAATACTAGCAAAAAGGTTTATTTCACTCTGCCATTGGACTGGATTTTGATCTCAGGTGTTCTCAAGACTCTCAATGCAAGAGAAGGCACGATAGACAAGGGCCTCTTCTACATTTGTTTAGTTTTTAAAAATGTCAGTTTCACCAATAGCTAACAAATGTCCCATGGCCAGAACTAAAGCCCAAGCATTCTCATTTTTTTTTCTGTTACATGACATCTATTTCTAATACAGAAGATTTGTCTTGTTGAACATAAGAAAATTGTACTGATCAACTCACATATTTTCATCAGCTCCCCTTCTTTGTTTTCACATGAACAATTTTTATAGATTATGGATTGGAGAGGTTGATTGCAATGTCCCCAATTTATGAGTACCCAAATTTTGCCTTAGATTACAATTATTTAAAGCAAGTAGGGATTTGGAGATACCTTTATTCTTTGATTGAGATCCCGCAAACAAGTTAGGAATTAGACATTCTTGAATTAGAAATAAACATATAGTGGAAATGCAGATTAAATCAATAGATTGCTTGAATTAGATTTAAGATATCTAAATCACAGAAATGATAAGGTAGGTTGATTTGATGAGGTGTCCTAGTGACTCCCTACCCTAGGCACAAGGGCAGATACCTTGCTCCCCTGGGCCTCATGTGGCCTGTGATGGAACTCTAAATTTGGCAAAACTTAGAGTCCCAGATACCATGCCAAAAGAAGAATTTTTATGTATGACTATGTGTGAATCCTCAATTTGAATTGTGTTCCCGCCATTCTAAATCTTAAAAGCCAATTTGATGCATGCACTCGATGGATACAAAAGAAATATTTCAAAACAGAAGGATATGCATTCGTCCATCAAATTATTTGAACAGTTCAAGTCTTATGAAGGTCTTTATTTTGGAGTCAGACTTCTAAGAGACTGCAGACCTGAGCCATAGGTTGGAATATTGTCATTGATGGAAGATAGCAATTGAGTTGTTTCCAATGCTATATAGAGATGAGTGAAGGCATAGTATGGTGAAGATGACACTATGAAAGAATCAGTAATAATGAAGTAGAGACATGTTTGTTGCAGTAATAAAATAAGACACAGCAAATACATTTGTATCAAATAGAAATTATAAACAAAGATGAAAGAAATATATCAAATGGCTAATACAAAGCATTGAAGGCTGCAAGCATATGGAAATATACGCAGTAGCGACTCAATTACGAAGGAGCCAGCAATTGTCTTCGAATTATGATTGTTTCCAGAATAACGAAGGAGCCAACATTCATTTCCTATACCATTGGTGCCGCCAGTTTTAGGGAAATTAGCAATGAACAAAACATACGTGAGAAACGCCCTGTAACCATCTATCGTGCAAAGTTCTATATCTGAAAGCATCTATCAGGCTTTTCATAGTAAGGTCGGATATTTTTTTTAAAAACAAATCATTCATGTGCTGCGAAAACTTATGTACAAGACAGAGAAGTATGCATCCAGACAAAGCAGAGGAGCATTGTTTGGGCATTTTTGGTTGGTCGATAGGTTTGATTAAAGACAACGAACTTCTTCAAATATCCTATTTGTCGACAATTGGCTTCATTTTAAGCATGAATAATAAACAAGTATCGCATATGAAGACTTGTACATAATTTCCACGGCATATTTGATGATGGAGGGTTCCGTGAAAAAAGACAGTCACTTCAATATTGGATGCATCAATGACAATCTATGCAGAGACGTTTGATATGAAGACTAGATGCAGATCAGACAAATAGTCAAATTAACAGGTTGCATAACACCAAAAGATTTAATCGGTTTGACTTAAAAAGCACCTGTATAACGGAAATACTTCAAAGCAGAGTTATAAATATTCTTCTACAATAAAGAATTATATTAACAAAATGTTGTGTTTAATGAAGAAGTGAAAGTGCGACTAAGATGCCTGGGAACATATTAAAATAATGAATATTAGTTACACTTTATTATTAAAAGAGGTATGAACCATTTTGAAGAGACGTGATTTTTTATTTAAAAAGTCACGTTACCTCATATATAAGATAGAAATAAGGGATGATTCATTTAAGAAAAGGAACAAGATATATTTGATAGGAGAAACAAAAAAACATATATATTTAATTTTATGGAGGGATAAAGAGCAATAATATGACTTTGTAATATAAATTCAATTATTTTATTTTAATAATAAAATAAAATGTCTTTTGTTTATTATTAAAGGTGTGGAGAATTAAACTGTAGATGAACTGTTTTTTATAATTACTTTTTGAATTTTGTATACAATTTAAATGTCAGATAAGTGGACATGGTCATTTAGCATCTTAAACTCGATCATCACAGATATCGTGAAATATTTAATTATTTCTGAATTTGTGTCCAGTTTGTCTCCGAGGAGTTAAAGTTCAATCTGGACTAATTTAAGATTGCCTAAATATTTGATTTGTCGCATCTTGATTATTTAATTGATTGGTAGTATAAGTGCGTTGAACATTATAAAGTTGTACGCAATCTTCATTGAAGTTGACTCTATTGCCTGAATGAGCAGAGGCACTAGTCTTTTTATTTTTGAAGTATTGGGTTCATATGTGAAGTCAGAAAATCTATCAATTCCTTCCTACAAACCTCAAATCCATTATTAAGAATCATTACACAAAACATTTAATTCAAACATTCAGCATTCAATTTCATATTGATCGAGTTCGAGGAATTTGCCAGCCGGAAAACTCACAAGCTTAAATTCGCTATAGAAAAACCTTGAAGAAAGTGATCAAGTTCGAGGTGAAGGTTTACCCGCCTAGGTGTAGCGAAGCCTAAAGTGCAGGGGAATTTGAATTATTCCCGTTTGTTGGCCAGAACTGATTTGGAATCCTATTGGAGAATTGGCAGGCTCTTGGAATTCCAATTTGTGGTTTTGGGAACCAACAGCCTGTGCCATCCATATGAGGTGGCGTACCTAGTGTAGTGCCCTATCGTCGTTACCCTCAATCCTTTTACTTCTACCTTATCTCCAATGATTGAGCATCTCCATGCATTTATTCACCACAATAGAGACTATGACGAATATTCACAGCTGGGTGTCCTTATAGTCCCCTTTTCCTAAGCCCAAAGGCAATCCCTTTGGTCCCATGGGACTCCTTAGTGACATATCATGGGGTGGCGTGATTAGAAGGTGACCTCATCACCATTACTTCCAGTCTGTAATCCCTTCATTTTCCTATCATTGGGTGGCGTGATTAGAAGGTGACCTCATCACCATTACTTCCAGTTTGTAATCCCTTCATTTTCCTATCATGGCCGATTATAATGGTTAGAAAGTACATGCAATTTTCAACAAATATTCTACTAGATTATTCCCAGATTGCAATGCAATATAGATTAAATCAGAATCATACACATATCTGTGTATGTAATAATAAGGGAACAATCATACAATATCGTGATTCAGAACTGCACATATGATTTAATAAGGATAATCACAAGCGGATTTTAAATATGCTATATGTGTCCTATAATCTTCATATCCAGATCATAGATCTAAGTTTAATATTCTGCTTTTATCTTTAAATGTCTTGTCCTCTCTTTTCCATGATTGAATAAATGAATGTGGGTTTGATAGGGTGACACTTAAATGATTGATGTTTGAATTATGAATTGATTGATTTTATAGACATTTGATGATTGATTTATGATGCCAAGATGTGAATTGATTGCTGATGTTTTGAATGCTTGTTTGTTCACTTTGTTGAACTGATCTTTGAAAATTGATAGATTGTTTGATTTAACCTTTGCTGATTCATAGATTGTTTGGTTGTGTGATGCATTAATAAGCGATGATGTATTGATGTTTGCTTGGAATTATCTCCTCTTTATAATTTATAATTGAAATGGGCACCACCTTTCATAAGATTTGAGTCACTACTTTTCATTGTTGCCTTTAAGAATAATATATTATTCTCCCAATTGATCCCCCCTTTTGATGTCTTCTTCAAATGGAGCCTTCTCCTCTTTAATATCTCCTTTTAGTGTAGGATTCACACCCTTTCATTTGTTAATGCCATAATGAAAGGGTCACACCCTTTGGTTATGAAAAGATACATCTATTTGACAATAATTGCTGCCCCCTTCACTCCTTATTTAATCTTCACCAATGTCTCACTTCTCAAGTTTGTCTTAACTACTTTACAAATCTACATATATCCTATTTAAGATCCACATATCCTCTTCTTCTAGATCTACATATCTTATTTTCTTCTTTCTCTCTCCATTCTTATTTTAGATCTTTTCTTATACTTCTACTCTAAATCTATTCTAGATCTCCTCCACTCTCTTTCCTCCATTTGATCCTTCTTGGTGCAGGAGCACCTCAATAAATGAATGTAATCCCAAGTGCATGTTAGTTGCTAAGTAGGGTAGAAGTGACGTAATAAATCTCCAAGAGTCATTTGGGTGCAAGATGTAATGGGTTGATTCAATTGTAAGGCAAAGTTGGCAAAAGTAGTACATTTAGGATCTTTATGGTCGAATAAGGTCAAATGGGTGATGAATTATCTATTTGAGTCACTTTTGATGTGATTAATTTGTCAAACAATTGTCATGACAACTTTACAACTTTGGCAAAAGGTTGCATTCTTGTTGTTCCAATGGTCACCTCGTTTGAAATATGGTTGGAAGTGGTTGCGATAATTGGAAATGAGTTTTTAAAACATCAGAAGACATTTGATGTGAGGTGGGTGTATGTGGGTGTAATTGTGATCGAAGAGAAGCAATAATAAAGTTGGAAATTTATGTATACTCATCTGAATTCTGTAGATTCTATATATTGTTTTGTTTGGCAAGTATGAATAAGTTGTAGATTCACGAATGCATTAGTGTTACCTTTTATCTCCATTTGGTTTGAAGTTTTGAAGTAATCTCTATTTAATTTGGCAAACACATCGTTCTTGGGTGGTTTGAAACCCACACAAACCTAGGGCCCACTGAAATCATGAATTGCGACCTATCACCCTCCAACCAAATTCCTTGAAACTGTGAGGTTTGGTAGGTCTCCTATGCCTTGTAAAATTATGTTGCTTGCAAGAGATTCCAATAAGGTGACAATTTTTGGCAAGCAGCCCTAGGCCCGACATCTCAATGTGACAGGCATGAAGATATATGTTCAAAGATTGAAAATTGATTGGAGCAATCAGAGAAGGGGTTTGAATGTTGAGGAGACATTGCTTGGAGTGTGTTAGTGCATGTGGTCAGTCATAGACTTGTTTGATTAGGGAAGTCGAGACTTTTTAGCAGACTTGTGGAAGAGGTCTAACTGAGTCCTATTAGCCCTTTGGAAGCGGTATTGGTTGGGCAGGTTGTAAATTGGCTGGGAACTTCCGATCAAGGGATTGTTTGGAACTCCCAAAAGGGTATATGAAAAACCCTTTAGTTTGTCTAGATCTTCAAGGAGCCAAAAGTTATTACCCGATTAACCAATCAGGAGATCTAATTGTAATTAGGCCTGTTCAAGGGCATATGTGTCAACACTTGTTGAAAGGTGGACTTGGGTTTTAGAATTTTGTTCTTTCTTTGTTGTATTGTCATAAGAACATAACTCTATAGGTCAGTACATAGCTTTGGTCTAGTGGGCCATTCAAACTCCTAAACACTTGTGTAGCCCACTAAAGCATCCAAGGGAGTATCGGTCTTGGTGACTTGTGTTGGTATTTGGGTTGGAGGACCAAGATAGTGATCTTGGTGGAGATCGCAAGAATTTTGAAAGAAAAAAAAACCTTGTGTATAAGGATAGTTGGTTGGTTTACCCAATCCTTTGCCTTGTCATCATATTGGTATCAGAGCAAGGAACTAGGTCACTCAGTTAGTGTGATTCTAGTGTAGGCCAGTAGGGGAAGAAGAAGAATTCCTAGAGGCTAGCACCATGCCTCCAAAGAGCATGTCCCAATATTCTATCAAGAAGTTGGTAGAAGAAATGTTAGAGGCAAAACTTGGAGAAATGTAGAAAGATAGAGGGAAAGAAAAAGGGGGAGAAAATGATACTGATGAAGAAGGAGAAGGGGAAGAAGAGACCCTCAAGTAGGTGGAGTTTCTTGCAGATCAAAAGGACTTTGTAGATGCACTGAAGTTAGTAAACAAAGATGCCACCAAAGGGTTTCTAGTGTTCACTGGAAGTCTAGACCTTGAGGAGGTGATAGATTGGGTTGAGTCTTTGACCAACTATTTTGAATATAAGGATGTCCCAGGGGATAAAAGGGTTAAGTTGGTAAAGGCCAAGTTGAAAGAATCTTCCCTCTTATGGTGGAATTTTGTGCAAGGGGAGAGGGTTAAAGAAGGAAAGAACATGATAAATTTATGAGAGAGAATGAAAGCCCATGTTAAGAGTTAATTCTTACCCATTGACTATGAAGTTTAGATGTATAGAAGGTTGCTGAATCTTACGCAGAAAGACCTAGATGTGAGCAATTACATAGAGGAGTTTCACAAGTTGAGTCTTAGATCAAAGAGACATGAAGATGATTCAGAAAAGTTTGTAAGGTACTTGAATGGATTGAGAATGAACATTCAAGATGAAGTTGCTATGTTGGCACCAGGGACAGTGCACAAATGCTTCCAATTGGCCCTAAGGGAAGAGGATAAGTTAAGAAGAAAGGTAGAGCAAGGTGATAACAGAGGTAAAGGATGAAGAAGTTTTAGAGGAAAATGTAGTTTTGGAGGGAGAAGTCCTATTCAGAGGTCTTATGGTGAGTCTAACCAAGGGGAGAAAGTTGGGGACTCAAGTAGTAGAGGAGGATACAGAGGAAGAAGACCTAATGGAAGAGGAGGGACAAATGGATCAGGGAGAGGAGCCAAGTTCTCCAATAAGCAGTGTTACAACTCCAATCAGATGGGGTAACCGACCTATAGGTGTCTAGAGAAGGCCTCAACTTCTCAAGGTGGAGAAAAGAGAATCACCTCAACTCAAGACGATGCAAGGAGTGTCACATCTCCTAAAGTGAATTTGGCATCAGAGATGGGAGAGACCTTGATGATTAGAAGGACCTTGATCAAGGAACCAATAAAGACTGAACCACCATAGAGAAGGGATTTGTTCAAGATCAATTGCAAGATTCAAGGTAAGGTTTGTAAAGTTGTGATTGATTCTAGTTCTACTAACAACATTGTATCTTTGGAAGTAGTAAATAAGTTAAAGTTGGAAAAGATTACCCATAGTTGTTCATATAGAGTTAGTTGGTTGAATAAGGGGCAACACATACTCATAAATGAACAAGCATGGGTAGAGTTCAATATAGGGGGGTATAAGGTTAAAATTTTGTGTGACATCCTGCCAATAGATGCTTTCCATCTATTGCTCGGTAGACCCTGGAAGTTTGATAGGAGGACTCATCATGATGGGGAAATGAATGCATATTCTTTTCAAAAGGATGGTGTGACTTAAAAAATAGTCATTGATAGAAGAGGATCCTAAATAGCTTGGATCTGGTGTGATGATGGTGGGGGACAAAGAATTCTTGGATACCCTAAAGGAAGAAGGTGGGGTAGGATTTGCATTAATCCTTAAACCTAAAGAAAAGGAGAAGAATGTAGAGACAAAGATTCCTAAGGTGGTACAAGAACTGTTAGGAAAGTATAAATTTGTGATTGCAAAAGACATGCATGCTTCCCTTTCACCTATTAGGGATATTAGTCACCAAATTGATCTAATTCCAAGGGCTACCCTTCCTAATAAGGCTACATATAAGCTGACCCCACAACATAATGAGGAAACATCTAAACAGGTACAAGATTTTCTTGATAAGGGATTGGTAAGAAAGAGTCTCAGTCCTTGTGCGATACCCACTATACTAACTCCTAAGAAAGATGGAAAGTGGAGACTATGTACAGATTCTATGGCCATAAACATGATAACGATAAGATACAAGTTTCATATCCTTAGAATTGAAGACCTAATGGATTGTTTGGGGGGAGCCAGCTACTTTTCCAAAATAGAATTGAAAAGTGGGTATCACCAAATAAGGATCAGAGAGGAGGCCAAGTGGAAAACTACATTCAAAACTAATGAGGGGCTGTATGAGTGGCTTGTAATGCCTTTTGGTCTTTCCAATGCCCCTAGTACCTTTATGAGGCTTATGAATGAGGTTTTGTAGGATTTTATAGGAAAATTTGTAGTGGTCTATCTTGATGACATACTGGAGTTCAATAAGAGTAGTGAGGAGCATTTGAAGCATTTGGAGATTGTTTTGAGAAGGTTACATGAACAAAAATTGATGATAAATCTTAAAAAATGCAACTTTATGAAGCAGGAACTGGTCTACCTAGGTTTTGTGATTTCCAAGGGTGACTTGAAAATGGACCCTTCTAAAGTGGAGGCTATTTTGAATTGGCCTACACCTAGGACTGCATGAGAGGTCAGAATTTTTCATGGAATGACCACATTTTATAGAAAATTCATCAAGAGCTTTAGTCACATATGTCCCCCTATATTGGAGATAATTAAGTGTGGAGGAAAGTTGAAGTTTGTGTGGATGAATGAAGCAGATCAAAGCTTTGAGTATCTCAAGAAGAGAGTGGCCAAGTACCATGTCCTAGTATTGCCTAACGTCAACAAGGTTTTCACTATTGAATGTGATGCAAGTGGAATGACTATAGGAGCAGTCTTGAGTCAAGAGGGAAGACCTGTGGCCTTTTCCAGTGGAAAATTGAATGAAGCAAAGAGGAAATACTCCTCTTATGATTTAGAGTTGTATATTATGGTACAAGCTCTCAAGAAGTGGAGGCACTATTTTCTTTCTAAAGAATTTATTGTGTATATTGATAATCATGCTCTTAGTTTATTGAATAGACATGATAAGCTCAGTCATACACATGTAAAGTGGGTTGAAAGCCTATACGCAAAAACCTTCACAATCAAGCATAAAGCACAGGCCAATAAGGTTGCAATGCTCTAAGTAGGAGGGTGTTGAGAATATAAGAAGTACAATTATAGAGCATGGGTGTTGAGACACTCATAGGAATGTATACCGAGGATCAGGATTTCAAAGAAATCTAAAGGGTTTTTAGTGAATTTGCGAATGCTTTTCACAATGATTTTTTTGAATATTCTTTGTATGTTCAGAGATTGAAAATTGATTGAAGCGATCAGGGAAGGGGTTTGAATGTTGAGGAGACATTGTTTGGAGTGTGTTAGTGCAGTATGTGGTCAATGATAGACTTGTTTGATTAGGGAAGTCGAGACTTGTTAGAAGACTTTTGGAGGAAGTCTAACCGAATCCTATTAGCCCTTTGAAAGCAGTATTGGTTGGGTAGGCTATAAATCAGAGCCAAAAATTAATACCCAATTAACTTATCAGAAGACCTAATTGTAATTAGGCCTATTCAAGGCCATATGTGTTAACACTTGTTGAAAGGTGGACTTGGGTTTTAGAATTTTTTTCCTTCTATGTTGTATTGCCATAAGAACATCACTCTATAGGTCAGTCTATTGGTTTGGTCTAGTGTTTCGTTCAAACCCCTAAACACTTATGTAGCCCACTAAAGCATCCAGGGGAGTATCAGTCTCGGTGACTTGTGTTGGTAGTTGGGTTGGAGGACCAATATAGTGATCTTGGTGGAGATCACAACACTTTTGAAAAAAAATAGCTTGTGTCTAAGGATAGTTGGTTGGTCTACCCAATCCTTTGCCTCCTCATCACTTCTTCCGATGTATCTTTTGTACGGAAGGGTCACATCTCCAATCTACACATCCTATTTAAGATTTGCATATCCTCTTCTTTTAGATCTACATATCTTAAATATTCTTCTTTCCTTCTCCATTCTTATTTTAGATGCTTCTTATACCTTTTCTCTAAATATGCTCTAGATCTCCTCCACTCCCTTTCCTCCATTTGATCCTTCTTACCCTTTATATCTTTTGTGAGGAATGGTCACACCTCTTCACCATGTCTGCCTTCTTCAATGATCAAATCCTTACACAATCACCACCTTTTAAAAGAGACACAACCCTTCATCTTTTAAAAGAGTCACTTATTTTCTTCCCTTTAATCCTTCCTTCTTCCCTTAATTCTTCCTTAATTCTTATGCCCCCTCTTCTTCTTCCCACCATTTTCCACTCAAACGAAGTTCTCTTCTCCCCCTTTTATACCTCATGTTTGAGGGAGATAGAACTTTTCCATTTATGCCTTTTGACCATTTGTTTAATTTAACTAAATTTTTTACTATTTTTTAATTTTATTATTTATTATTTATAATTTAATTATTACTTTATTATTTAATCATATTTCAAGAAGGGGGCATGCCATTGATTAGAGGTAGAACAAAGGAATCAACACTATAACAATAGTTGTAGTGGCACCATCTTTTCACACTATATTTTTTTGTGGGCGATTTTAATAGACATAATGGAGAAGGAGCTTGCTAAATTCTTTTGACTTAAGTTCAATTATAGTAGAAAAATATTCCACATTGCCTCTGAGGTAGAGGAGAGAGAATAGTAGTGGAGAGGGGAGGTGAAGAGGGGAAACACATGGATGGTTATGGGCCCCATAATAGAGTAGTCAGATCATCAACACATGTAAAAAAAAAAGTGATTAAATGTATCGGTCGTTGTACACATCAAACATGTTTTATAATGTCTGTGTGTGTGTGTGTAAAGATTAAGTTACAATGAATACATATATTGCAAGTTAGATCATATTCATATGACAAATATCAAAACCCATATCACATCATCAGTGGTATGAAAATGACCACAACTTGAAACCCACACCCACACATAAGGACAAAATGCACACAATTGTTTAGACACGAGTCAAGTCCACTCATTTTTAAAACATTTAGAAAAAACAAGCAAACCCACGTCATCAAGAGACAAGACATTTCATCCCATCAAAATGAACAGTCATATCCAACATATGGAAGCATGTCTATGATGTTTAAAGCTATAATATTGATAAACACTCAAACACATATTCTTCATTGAGAGTGTAATGTACAATAATGAAACATTGATTTAAAGAGAAGGGGAAGTTTTTTTGAAATATTTTGTTCAAGCATCACTATAAATTTTCATGAAACTATTCTAACTCTATATGTTCAAGCATTTTTTATTACTAATTCATTTGTATCTCTCATCGTATACCGACTATTCTAATTCTGTATGTTCACGCATTATTTATTACTACTTCATTTGTACGGCTCATTGTATATAAATGAAAAATAGAGATGGAACTAGATCTCAACCTATGAAAAGAAAAACAACTACAAGTTGCCTACACATAAAAGAGGAGTTAGACTCCCCTAGATGAGGAAGCTCCACATATTGTTGAGAACACTCCAACACCTATTCAAGTTCTTGAGGTTTTGCATCTCCAACTTGGAGACAAGCACCTCTTGTAGAATAATACTGGTCAGCTTCGAACATGGAGGGGCTATCAAGGATGTAGAAGAGAATTATATTTCAATAAGGGAAATTGCAAAGAAATGGAAGAAATCAGCAAACGTTGTCACCAATTGGCTAGGTGAGATTACATCCACCTCCAAGAAAGAACTACCAACCGTGTTGACTGAAGATGAAGAAACACTTGTTGTGGAATGCTGCAAAGGGATGGTCATAGTTGATCATGGATTTGAAATAGTTAATCTCAAAGTAGAAATTATTGAAATTTTCCAAACTAGACCCAAATATACCAAGCTTGGGAAATCATGGTGGACTAGTTTCAAGAAGAGGCATCTAGAACCCACTCTACGTATAGCTAAAGGGATTGACAATGAAAAAACAGTCAATCTCAGACTTGTTGTATATATGTTCTACCAGACATTGTCAAAAACATATAATGCAATTCCATATGACCCTCATCAGATATGGAACTGTGATGAGACCGAAATTCAAGAAAGAATAAATGGTGCAATGATATTGCTCTCTAGAAGAGGAAGCAATACCCTATCATTCATAATTTATAAGAGTTAGGAATGGATAAATATTCTTTGATGTGTCAACGCCACTAGACAAAGCATACCGATATTCTACTTATTCAAAGGTAAAGAAGCTACAAAAATAGATTGCACACAACGAACAAGGTTCTTGCATGGCAAGCCCAACCACATGCTTGGATGAAAAAATATTTATTCTTGAACTTGATGCAGAAATTTTCCTGCTCAGTTTCAGGAGGGGTGTCACCCACTAATAGATACATACTTCTTTTAGCCATGGAAGATGTTACCCTTGTTTTGATACCAGCTATTTTAAAACTTTAAACCAATCTTTTCATGTATAATCCCTCCTAGCAATCATGATCTCTCTATGAAGATGATAAAAGAAAATTTCAACACATGGTTAGATGGTTAGTGATTAGGGTATCAAAGTTGAATATGGCATTGACTTCCCAACAATGAAGAGATTCCGAAATGGCCCTGACTGTAAGTGTAAAAAGGCATTTAGTAATTTTAAGAGCCTGTGAGTAAAAAAAGTGGGCACTCAAGGAAAATCGATTATGGTTATTTAGTATTTGTGCAAACTCACCAATCGATCCTCATACAGTTTAGAGTGATCACTTTGTACGTCATAAACAGATAACGTACACACAAATCTGATCAAAGTATATATCTCAATATAGATCATGGACTTTATTTGAGACTGATCAACACATAATAAAGTTTTGAGGTTACGTGTAGTTAGTGAATCGAGATTTTGCAGATTTTTGGAACTCCCGAATGAAGTTTCAAAGTTTTGATCCAACCTCAACATGGTGACAATTATCCAAAGCTGATATGGTTCTTGGCATGACATCTTTATAATCGAGCCATTGGAACAGTTCAAGAACACCTACAAACCCCTGATATGGTACAACAGTTCTGAAGTTTCATGATCACCTAACAAAATTAGAAGGAGACCTTTGATTAACATTACGTCCAATTCATTTGACACAATGACAAAAAGAATCATGTTTTCTATGTTCTTGAAGCAGGTTCTATGTTAACCAATGTAGAGCACGACAATTATAGAACTTGATTCAACATTCTTTTAATGTTATTCCTTTTTTTTGGTTCATATCAAATGAGAATGTCTTTTTGGTTCATGCGCTCTCTTGCATATCGTAGTAGGAAATGGTGGAATTAATACAGACCTTGCAGATGATCAAGACAAGTGCCCCAAGAGAAAAGATAACAGGTTAATGGTTGAAGGTCTATGCCGAATAGATTTCACTATGGGTCTTACAAAAGGATAAACTCTATTGAGATAAACAACCGAAATGGAGTCCTTATCAAAGGAGCAACTCTGAAACATGGAAATAAAGAGAGTGAGAAAGTTGACACGACCCAATTTTTGAAGAGTTTCCAGGGGCTTTTTCATTCTTGGTGGTGCTCGAACTGCAGAATTTGTGAAGCAAAATCTCTTCACTAATTTAATAAGAAACCCAAAGTTTATCAATGATATAAAACTGGCACTAGCATGAATCCACCCACGGCGTCTAGAAGAATGTGACAAAGATAGTGATGTTGTCATCATATATGTCACCAATTTTAGAAGTCTTGCATCATTTTGGCTTGGCCATTAACACATGCCCGATAGCTAATTCCAGAGAGTACATCAGTGATATGACATCTCACAGTTGATAATAAATGCAAAGGAGGGACCAGAATAAAGGGCATAGCCATTTCTTCTTGAAAGAATGTCTTCTTAGTTCTGCCAGGTGCCCTATGTGGAGTTGCAATTACCAAATTTATTGAATTGCACCGAATGAAGGAAAACCTTTAAAGGGCTATCTTTAAGATTTCCGCATTTTTGAGTGAAGTTTTGTTTGAAGGATTAGACTGTTGGATACACTTAGATTGATGTAAAAAAGGCAATAATGATGCTATAAAATGCTCACCTAAAGTTCTAATGTTATGAAATATAGTGGTCCCACTTGGGTCATTCATTTTAATAAATTGAAAAGGTAAAACTGTTACAAAGAAGAAGTTACATGTGTAGACACTTAAAATTGTTCTTTGCACTCTCATATTAATTTTTATTAATATTTTTTCTTAAAATTATAGTTGATTTTATTAAGTAGCTATAATAATTATATTTTTCTATTTATTTAATTTAATTAAATAAGTTTATTTTTTCTTTTTTATTTAAATACTATAATATATTAAATTTAATCTAATATATTATCCCTCCATCTCTTAATATAAAATAATTTTTGTTTATTTTATTCTTCTACTTGCCTAAAGTTCTTCTAAACTTTGATTATATTAAATTTATTTTAATTTAATCCGCTATCTCTTTTTCCTAATGTTTCTTTTTGCTAACATTCCTCTAATCTTGATTAAAAGGTGGATTACCTCTATTCATGTGCAAAATCACCTTTTCCAAGGTGAACACCTCTCCATCTTTTTTCTCCACCAATCATTTTGAATTCCTCTTTCCATCTAAAAATTGAGTTTGACTTTTGCATTGCCTCTTAATCCTAGCCACTTAATCCTAGCCACTCATTCCTTTTGCCTCTTCATCTCAGCCACTCCCCTTTTGCCTCTTAATCTCCTCCATCCAATCTTATTCAATTTTGATAAAAATGATGTCTCACTTCTCATTTGAGACCGAGACATCTTTGAACTTAGTCATTCTATTATATCTTCTTACATCTATTAGATAATCTTGATATCACATGTTAGGTAATGAAATAAATCTAGTTTTGTTTCAATCTTGCATTCTCATCTTAGATTAACATTTTCATCTTAGCTAGTTGTTATCTCTTACATTTGAATTTTTTAAAAGTAGATCTTGCATTTGCATTGCATCATCTTTGTGAATATTGGGGCAAGTTCCTCATACTTTTTGTCAATCCTTCACTCATCAATCATTAGTGGAATTTATTGTATTGCGTTGGGAGAGCACACCCACAAAAATCTCTAAGAGAAATTCAAACAAGGTTTTGGGTGCCCTTCAGGGATAACTTTAAGAAACCCCCTCCTAGAAAAAAATGTAAAATCCTGGCGAATCTTACATTATTTTAGAGGGAAATTTTTCTTAATGAAGGCGATTTTTTTTTCAAATTTGCGAATTTTCATAGTTTGTATTGATGATTTTTTCCCCGCTGAATGAAAATTTCATAAAATCCTGGCGAATTATACAGTCATGTAGGGGAAAATATATATTTTATGAGGCAAATTTTTTTCTTTTGAAGTAAAAGAATTATAATATATGAGGCGAATGATTTTCTTTTGAAGGGAAAAAAAATAATTGTATTGGCAAATTTTATGTACCATTTGAAAATTTATTTATTTTATTAGCTAATTGTTCATTAATTATGGGAAACAAATTTTTTTTTGGCAATTTTTAAAAGATGGGATGCAATTTTATTACGGATTCAATAATGTTATCTATTATTGATAAGTATGGATAGTCACATCGACATGTAACCTAATAGTAACATTCATTATTTTTAATGTTAAATGTATTATTTGAGACCATCTGATGATCCTAGATCAATGACAAAAGTTTAATTTTGGCCCGAATTTCTTAAAGGAAACAAAGTTCTCCAAGAAGTCATTGGAATGTTGACACGTATCAAATTAATCTACACTATAACCATGATCTAATTAATGCAACATCACGTCGAGAGAATAATGCCTTAATTAGTTACCAACTTGTCTGCATGACTATGTATGATTCTTGTGTTCCACACATACCTAATATCGATCATTTCACCATTTTAAATGTCTTACACGTATCAAGTCTTACAACTGGTTAGTACTAGTAGGTTGTGTGGACGGTTGATAATGTATCACAGTTACAGTTAATAAAAGAAATGTATTATCACTGATATTAAATTGGGTAATGTTACCTATCATGATGCTTTTTCCAATTTCACAAACTCATGCATTTAATATGAAAGATCTACATAATTTTGAAGGACAAATGAATTAATAAGGTTAGAGAAAGAATTAAGGGCTATTTAGAATCCACACATACCTAATATTGATCATTTCACCATTTTAAATGTATTACACGTATCAAGTCTTACAATTAGTTAGTACTAGTAGGTTGTGTGGATGGTTGATAATGTATCATAGTTGCAGTTAATAAAAGAAATGTCTCATCACTGACATTAAATTGGGTAATGTTACCTGTCATGACATTTTTCCCAATTTCACACACTCATGCATTTAATATGAAAGATTTACAAAATTTTGAAGGGCAAATAAATTAATAAGGTTAGAGCAAGAATTGAGGGCTATTTATAGACAATCTATGCTTCTATCTTCTTCAATTCTCCTTTGGTTTAGATCTGCCTTTGCTAAGAGCTTGAAAGCTTGCCTCTGGTTTAGGTCTTTAGGCTGTATAATTTTATCACATTCTAATTTATGATATTCTGGTAGTGGTTTTCTGAAGATGGATACTCCTATCTTTTTGATAAGGACATTTGAGTAGGATCAGAAGGCCTTTTTGGGCCTAGTCTTATACCAAACACTACAATCAGTTTGTAAGGAGGTTGGTTCCTTTACAAATGAGGCTGCGAGGATGGTGTTGGGCCGTGAATTTTTAGAAAATATTGATAGATACCGAGTTAACATAGACATTACGTCTCAGTTTTTGGCATCTCTTTTGGACCTCAAAGGAGACAAGGTGGATATGCTCCTTTTGTTAAGGAGGATATTCAAATAAGAATTCCTAGCTGATGATGTTCAGGTTGTCATTTTTGCACAAAAAGGGGTGGGGATCCCTTGGGTAAGTGATTTACCCAAACTTCTCTAGCTAGGCCAAAATGTGGCCAGACAACCTTTTCTTTTGAACCTGAATGTTGAGCAGTTGACGTGCCATAGGAAATGAGCGCAAATTGGTAGGGATTTTCTTCGAAAGTGGTTTCTCTTGGATGAATTCGTGGACTACGAATGGTTGCATTAATTCTCAGAGCTTATCATCTCTAAAGAGTTCTACTTAGATGGAGGGGAAAATCCTTAGTGTTGCGTTACCCAGGACCCTATGGCCTTACATTTTGAAATTAAAGGGTTTTTGTGTTTTTTTTGCCACTACCTCGCAACCTCCCTAATTTGGTCTTTAAAGTTCTGGAGGGACTCCAAGTCCGAGTATTGTAAATTTGTACAAAATATTAATGATAAATTTGCAACTTTCTTTCAGTTTATTTTTTATGCATTGGATACCCTATAATAGTAGTAGTTTAGTTGTTTTAGGAAATTTTGGGGGAACTATGACAGTTGTAAATTTTTAGAATATATTAATGGAAATTTTGCAAGTTTGCTAAAATTTGCAAGTTTCTATTTTTAACAGTCTAGAGACAAAGTAATATTTTTATTATTGTTTACTAATTAATTCAAATTAATTATGTGCCAATCGCAAAATTTGCCAATATGCCACTGCCGTATCAATGTGTAATAATGTAATTTTGATTATAATACAAATAGAAATAATTCATTTCAATTCAATGTTAAAGTATGAGTTAAACATTACTTAATATATAATTAATTGTTAAATATTTAATTTTATTTAAATTTCATGACAGTGAATGCCAACTACCATTGGATGACCACAGATTGACGATGTATGGTGGATTTTGGGATGAAAGGGAAAAACAACCCCATTTTTGCAAACCCATTCTGGAATCATGACATGTGTCCACTCACACGGTCAACTGTCAATGCCATTCAATGATGACGTGTGACTCGCGAGGTGACTAAAGGTGAGTACTAGTACTACCAAGGCAAAAGTTAATGGGACCCACGGGGCCATGACACTAGATAGTGACTAATAATGACCGTTGGATGATTATAGATCAATGACCAAATCTGTATTTTGGGCCTAAAGGGAAAATAAAACCCATTTTTGCAAACCCATTCCAAAATCATGACGCATGTCCACTTACATGGTCACTATCATTTGATGATGACATTGGACTCGTGAGGTAACTAGGTGACTACTAGTACTAACAAGGCAAAAATTAATGGGACCCATGACACCTGATAGTGACTACTAATGACCGTTGGATGAGCATAGATCGACAACAAAAGTTGTATTTTGGGTCGATTTGGGGAACAATCACATCTATTTGTAAATGTCCCATGGAAACAAGGCATGTGTCATGAATTAACCCTCAACTAAGTATAATTAAAATCTAAATTAGAGTAAATTGCAAAAAAAATTATTTAATAAATGTAATTTTGGGTGTCTAACTAAAGTTGCAAATTCAAATGATTAAGTCACACGTGTCCTAGTGACATCAGATACCTATCTTCATAAAGAAGCAATAAAAGTGACACTACTAATGACTTAATATTGTACAATTTTTTCCCTTTAGGTTTTCATTCTAAGTTTTTCAGTTCTAACTAGTATTGGAGATTTAGAAAGGGGTTACGACTTCTAGGTTGAGGATTGAGGTCCGAGGAATGCAACAAAGTCTCTCAGCTCTCTGCCCACTCATAATACACACAAATTGAAATTACAGGTAAATACTAAAATCCTGAACACCTACGTCCCGTATTTTAAATTTTTAAAATCTCGTGGTTTACAACTTTACTGTTTATATTGTAGAAAAAGAATTAGGGTTTAATTTTGAATCACCCTTGTAAATTTTAGCTATGTATAATTATTTGAATTTTCCTACAAGTAAATAGTGATACCAGTTACCACGATGGGAAAAATAAATACCAAGATTACGAGTAAAAGACAAAGTCAGATAACAAACTTCCACAATCTGGTTAAAACACAAGGTTTCACTAATGAATTCCATGATATTTATGATCATGTTATCCATGGAAATAAGGGAATAATGGAAATTAGATTTGCACTTGAAAATAAGTGGAATGATCCAAAGAAGGATTCAAAATTTTATCTGTTTAACAACATGGTAAAGGCAAGGACAAATAAAATTACATCGTGGGTTGCTAGGTTGACACGCATGGCATTGCCTCAAGTGCTCCCTTGCCCAAAAAATTTCATGGTCTGCGTTGAAAATTATGATGAAAATAGAAAATCAATTGTGAATAAAAATACTAAGGAGGAAATTTTGTCCATAACTAAGAGTGAATTTTCTAGTCTGTTGGACCTAGGGTTTGAACAACAAAACTCAAATGTGCACATTGACTTGAGAAAGTTGGCAGAGGATTATGAAAAAATAGATGCAACATAGAAATATTCATATATCTGAGGAATAACAAGCAGTTCTAGTCTGAATCTAGATCATAAGCCTCCTTATGAGTATGATATTTTTGTGCAATGGGTTCAGGATAGTATTTCCTTGCTAGCATTTTTTTTCGGATTGGATAGTAACAAAGAAGTGGGTGCCATCATTCTTGAAAATATTTTTCATATTCATTGTGAAAATGAACCATTAAAATATAGTTTTATTGATCACATTGTTCATTGCATGCAAGAATAATTACTAATGATTAAAATAGGTTCACGGAAGACATTTATATTCACAACCTACTTGTGCTATCTTCTCTTAGCAAAGCATCATGCAATATTTTAGACAAACAAGCTTCACAATCAGGTCCAAAATCCTATATATGAATGGACACCTGAGATAAGGATGAGTGATAACAGAAGGAACTAAAATAATTTTGTAGACTTATTTTTGGCACCAATGTATCATAAAATTACAGGCATTCCAATGCCTAGATTGTCTGTTTCTTGTAGATATTGCATTCAACTCAGAAGTGAAATACAATTGGCTGGCTGGTACTTCATGGAAGACTACACTGTGTTAAGGTTTTACGGTTCAGTGGTAGAACCCTACAAACTTCCAATACATGTGACAGAGAGGGTATTTGCATTGTAATATGTATGATAGATGTAGAGCATAGATGTACTCTTTAATGGTCAGCAAAAGAAAATGATATTTCCTTCCATGTCTTTCTCATTTGGAGGGTTCACATTTGAGAGAAGAGGATTCAAAGTGGCACAAGATTTTTTTATAGTTTTTCTCTTTGATGTTGACAATAACTAGCAGTATGATCTACTCAACATTATTGGAATAAAGCTTAGAGAGAATGAGAACTCTACAAGCAAATGTTAACATGAGAGTATGCCATTGATAGAAAAATTTAAAAACATGGAGTCCTAGGACGAGGTCAAAAAAGAGATGGAGAAATATGCCGCTAAAAATTATAATTCAATACAGGAATTGTCATCACAAATTATAGCATTGCACAAACAAAAAGGAAAAGTGAAGCCCATGACATCGTACAATTTATACCAGAAAGTTGCTCAACCATCTAGAAAATATATTCCAAAAGACCTAATGGATGAATGTATAGATGGTAATTGGACTCAAACCAAAATTTTTGATTTTTGGGAAATGAGGAAGAATCTCGAGGGGCCAAAGACCTCTACAAATCTTTATGAAGTGGAAGAGGATCAAATATTTAGCGAATTGTAAAATATGGAGCATCTAGCTAAAGCATATCACAATGATGATGATCATCCAGATAATGAGTATGAACAAGATTATTTGAATCCCACATCCACTAATGTATATTCAATTAGTAGTAGAGTTGATGTGTCCACAAAAGAAAAATATACCAAAGGGGCAGAGATTATAGAAAAAATGGGCTTTCCAAATTGGGGTGGTCTAGGTCCCATAGGACAAGGGCCTTGGTTTCCACCTATCCCACCAATTCCAACAAAATATGGTGAAAAATTAGTCCTTGGATTTGAATCATCAGATTCATAAAAAAAATTACTACTCATTCTCATATCCTTGCACTTTCATTTGTTCCAGCTTCAAATCCAGTTTCTCCTGTTCCAAGCACTTAGATTGAATCTGAATCAAGTGCCACTCTCACTAGTGTGGATATCATGGGTAGTACTAGTGGTCTAAAAAGGACATTACAAGTGGACATGGGATCAGTGGATCCCATAGAACAAGGCAGTGTAAAGAAGTAAAAGGTTATGACAAGTAAAACAATGACAATGGTGATTGTGAGTCCAATAATTGCCACACCTTCAGGAAAAAACCCTCAAAATAGTCCAAAAACTCCACTTGTAATGGGTCAGGGTGTTGCTAATCGTCATGGTGGAATTAGGAGAACCACATGCAACATAGGTGGAAGCTTTTACATCATTGCAAGTGCTATTTCACCTTTCAAACATTCAATTGTGTCAGAAAACTCTGATTTAAGTTACAATGATTTTGTAAGTAACTTTGACCAATCAAAAAATATGAATAGATAAAATACTAAGACATTGAAGAGGGATGCAGTTGCTGCAGCTCGTGATGTAGAACCTACATTGAATATGTTATTTCCCACATATGACCGAAAAAAAGAAATGATGGAGTTCATGGTTGTTATGCCCCCAGATAGAGATAACAATCCACCAGAGAGTCAGTTAGATCCATTTGAATTTCAAGTTAGCACCCTCCAAATGGATTTATCCAAAATTAAAAATGTGGACAAGATAAATGTGTCAAAAATGACCGACCAAGTGGTCTACAGTTCAGTGATGAAGTTGGAGAGAGAGAAAGGAAAGCTTTAGGACACAATATATAAGTTAAAGGCAAACCTGGCAAATGAAAAGGTAAAGGAGAAAGCAACAGATAACAGGTGCAAATAATTAGAGAAAAGGATAAAAAAATCATCCTCTAAAGAAGCAATTGGACAACAAGAACATATGGACATAGAACTAAAAATTCTGAGGGAAAAATTAGAAGAGAGCAATAAAAATCTTGAGGATGAAAAATTCTCTTCATTAAGTTTATACAAATGCATGGAGACTGTGACATAGGATAACAATAACTTAAATAAAGAATTGGAGGATGAGAGGGTAAAAGAAAAATAGTGGGAAGAGAAAGAAGAGAAAATAAAAAAAATATAGTGAACACAAGTTGTCAGAAATGAGAGAAGAGATAAAGAAGGCAAACAATACAATTAAAACTTACAAAAAAAACTTGAATGATCGAGTAAAAAATATAGTCAAGAAAATAAAAAAGACTTTTGGGAGAAAATAAAAGTGACTGGTGATGGGTTGTGTGATTGGTTTGAATTGAATGAAAGTCTTAGAGATTTTTTGGGAAGCTCAAAGAGCACATTGAGAAGAACAAATTTTTTTGTCAGATACAGAATACTGCAAAACAAATTTTGCAACAAATCAATACAACCAGTGAGAGGCATTTGGAAAGCAAGGGAATTTATGACCGCATTTGTGCATCAATAAAGGTGAACTCTATCTTTCAAAATTGTCAGAAACTAATGGAAGGAGAGGAAACTTTGACCTTATTTGGGACAAATCTCGCCAAGATGAATAAAAAATAACCAAAATGATAGGTCTTGGTTTGCTGAGTCCTAGTCCTAATAACTCATTAATGAATTTCATTGGAAGAGAAACTTATAAAAAAAATTGGAGGACACAATGATGTCTGATTTAGGCAAGCTTCCTCAGGACACAACTCATGAAGGCATTGCAAAGTACATCAAACCATTGACAAATTTGAATGCAGTATTGGTAGGATCATTGCTTTCAAGTCACTCTTCCAAGTATGGATGGATGATGAGGTTTCTGGTCATTTAATATAACTTGACAAATATTGACCTTCCAATTGACACAGAATGGAGCATACTAAACAAACTGGCAGAATCATCTCATCAATCATAGTATGTGGAAGTACTTTCAGTTTCAATCTTCTCTATATTTTTTTCTAATGGCTTGAATTGAGTTTAAAGTAACAAGTTTGAATTAATTTTTTGAACAGGATCAATGTAGAAGATGCTATTGCTAATTTACTAAACCATCCTATCATTGTAGCAGAAATGTACAGTTGTAGAGATGTTGTAGTTGTCTTACTGATTTTGATTTTGAGACTTCACATTAGGCAAATCGACTTGAAGATGTTGTTGCTCCCTTGTTTCTATTAAAGGGAATTTAGGGTCATTTGCCAAGGGTAATGAAATTGAAATTGGGTATCGAGTCATTGACTTTTGCAAATAGAATCACACAGAGTTGTGTTCTTACTACTATTAATGAATGAATTATTACACTGTATCATATTTGTAAATAAATTAATGAGAATCTATATTTCTAAGAATTGTATCATATGAATTTCTATGTTTTCAAAAAATAATAATGAAAATCTACAAGAATTGTACCATATGAACTGAATAATGCAAATGAAAACCATTATTAATTATAGAATGGAATCTTGATGATATTATCAACCACATTCATGTTTTTGACATTAGAACATGCTATTATGCATGATTGATGATGAGATATAGAAACTGACAGTAGACTACAACAAAAAGTTTAATAAATACCTAGGACCTAATACTTCTACAATGGTTCAAGTTTTCACATCATTTCATTATCTAGATCCTTGGATTCATCGTCATTAACTTCATAGCTTCCTTGGTTCTTTGATATGTTTTCTTCACTCTGTATACCTCTTCTTAACTGATGTTCAATGCTAGCAGTACCATTACTAGTTGTATCGTTGAAAAATGGAAGCACTTCCATTTAGGACTAGTTTATCCCTCTAAGTAGGTGGTCTGGGGTCATGTCAAGCACCTTGAGTAGGTATTTGACTGGATCTAGCTTTTTCCCCCCTGTTCTGCTTCTCTCCCCCCTAATTCTAGCCTTTTTCTGGCACTTTTTTGAGGATCTGAGATCTTTGACTTTCTGGGTCAAGGATGACCTTGTGGGTCAAGGTAGACCTTGACTTTGACCTAGGTTAGAGTTGACCTTGACCTTGACACTAGGTCCAAATTTTAGGTTCTAGAGGTTTCAGGATGTCGGGCTTCGAAAAGTTTTATTTCCCTCTTCTGGGTCGGCTGTTTTGGATTTTGGAACAGTAAAATCTTAAATTGTATTTAATCTAGGTCCATTTCTAGGGGTTAAGGCTTAATTGGAATTTAATTCTTCTATGTTGGCTTCTCTAGAAGTTTGTGCCCTATACTAGTATAAAAGGAAGCCTTCCTCTCTCATTTTCTGAATCAAGTAATCAAGTACATCTCAATTTCACATCCACTTTTCATGATCAAGAAATTATCAAGAAAGCAAGGAGGAGAAGAAAAGTATTCAAGAATTCATTCCTCTTCAATTATTCCATCATTCAAGTATCCAAGTCTTCAAGCATTCATCAAGGAGATCCATTGATTGCCATTGAAGGATTCAATCTCTTTGGAGCCCTCTTGTTGAAGATTTCTCCATCCATATCCATTCAAGCTTCTCCCTATTCTAAGATCCATTAAATATTAGTGTTGAAGATCTAATACAATTGATTTGAGACATCCTACATTCAATTCTACACTCATTTGGAGCATCCATACTTGTGGATTCAAGGATTCGAATCCTCCACAAGGATTTCAACATAAGTAAGGTGAATAGTTCCATTTACTTTGTTTATCTATATTGAAATTTAAATTACATTTCAAGGTTGATTCCAAACTGAGGTTTGACCAAGGAAAACCCCTCATCCAACAAACAAAACCCTTTTTCTTGTAGGACAACGAATATCAGTGCAAATCTGAGTACCCTTTTCGACAAACTTTCAGGATCTACGAACATAATTTTTGTCGGAGTAGTGCAGATCAAGGTCAACTTTTTGGGGTAAGATTGTACCTCAAGGTAAGATCTTACCCCGGCCCCAGGTCAAGGTTGACCTTCCTTAGAAAGACAAAAGGTTTCTGGGTGTTCTCAGTTTCTGCATTTCTAGGCTAGATCCAGTTGCAGAATTTCTAGAAACTGTACACATACATTAGAAAATAGTATTTTCTAGATTTTCCCTATTTTGAGGTTAGTATTTGTTTTCAATTCAATCAATATTTCAATACATACTTCCTATAAAAAAAATATAAGGTTTTCTTCTTCATTCATATTCTCCATAGATTTGGTTCTTTTGTGCATTAACCTCTTGGTTGATCAATTTGGATCTCTCGTTTGGGAATTTGGATTTAGAGGTGGATCTTGTATTTTCCCCACACACATTTCAAGAAATCATTCAACACACAACTCACTCACACATATACACTCACTCATAGAAAAGTATATATTACACACACACACACACACACACACACACATATATATTTATATCTTACATTTTGGTGAGCCCACGACATACAACTCTTTCTTTTATGGTGTTAGATCTTACATGTATTAGATTTATTTTATGTGTTTGCATCTCATATAAAATAAAAATACAAAAATGTTAATTTCTTCATGCTTTGTGTTTTCTTAGTTTATTTCATTTGCAATGCATTGGTATATGAGCTTTACTACCTCTAGTCCTACCTATAACATTCTGATTAGAAGAAGTCATAGACTTATGGGTGCCTTTGATCCTGAGTCTTCCTCTCCTTTCCTTAGGATCCTGGATGACAATTTGATTATTCATGATTCCAACCCTATTATGGAGAAAAACTCTTCTCACTCATCTCATAATGAGGATGACGCTTTAAGAGTTCCTCCCGAACAAGTCCAAAAACTTTCAACTGAACTTGATAAAATGGGTAATTGGCTTATTCAAGAAAACCATAATCAAGATTCTATTCAAGCTATAGAGGCTCTTAAGAAAGTCCTTCATGATAATGATCAAGGTGTTAATAATCTACATGGTATTACTCACCTTGTGCATTCAAATGTTAAACCTTTAGCTCAAGAAGCTCAAGATTTAGGATTTATTCCTCCGGTTACTAGTGTCCAACCTTCTTTGGTTCCTTTACCTAGTATTCCTACTTATACCCCTTCTTTGGTGACTACAATGGTTCCTTCTCTTTCTATGAGTGTTCTTCCTGTATCCCTGCCTACGTCACAACCTTCTTACCATAATGTTCCTTTTACTTATTCCAATCCTCTTCCAACTGTGGTTCCAAGTGTTTCTCCAGTTGTGTCTTCCATTCCTGCCACTTCTTACACTTTACCTAGTGTTTCTAACATTTCTATGCCTACTATTTCCTCTAATGATTCAACAATTATCAGTTTGGCTCAAACTATTTCATCTTTACAATAACAACTTTCTTCCTTAACTCAAAACAAGTTTAGAATTCCTACATATGACATGGGAAGTCCTCTATCCCTAGACATTATTCATACTCCTATTCCTCAGCAAGTTGATATACCTCATCTTGAGAATTAAAATGGAAAAGGAGACCCTTTTACTCATGTTAAAACATTTCAAATCCTTTGTACTGACTATGCTCATGACCATAGGATTTTAGCTAAGTTGTTTGCTAGAACCTTTCATGATAAGGCCTTGCAATGGTTTTGTTCCTTGCCTCCTCATTCTATTGACTCTTTTCCAAAACTTTCCAATGCCTTTATTCAACAATTTCAAAATAACATTTGTCCACAGGTGTCTTTGACTAATTTGATGCATTGTAAACAAAACACTAAAGAAAAATTGACTGAATTCATTGGTAGATTTAAGCATTTGCATGCTCAAATTTCTTATCCTATTCCTGATATTGATATTCAATGTATGTTTATTTCAAATTTGAATAAGGATATTAGAGATAAGATTCTGCTTACTGAATTTACCTCTTTTCAACAACTTTGTGCAGTGCTTCATCATTATCAATTACAAGTGAGTCAATTTGAGAGAAACACTCCAATGGCGACTATTCTAGTTGATAAGAGTGATGTTTCTCCTAATCCAAACAAATTTCAAAAGCCTAACAACTATGTCAAGATAAACAAACAAGAGAATACAATTGTTGATCAAGTTGTTGTTGCATCTCACAATGCCACTTATGCATCCATTGCTTTTCATTTGAATCGTATGTTTACTGCTCTCCTTGAATCTTTACATTCTATTATGAATAGGTTGTTAATTGCTAATATAATTACTTTACCTTCTATTCAAACTCTTTTACCTGCTACAATTGTGTCCAAATCTTTTGATCCTAAATCTTTTTGTCAATACCATTGTCAAAATGGCCATGATACTAAGAAGTGCTATTCTTTAAAACATAAGGTTCAAGAATTGATTGATTCTAATGCCTTATTTGTTGATAATTTTGATGGTAGTGGGAACAAGTCTATCTCCCCTCCTAATCAAAACCTTCAAATCTATATGAATCCTTTACCTACACATGATACTAATACTATTTCTCAGCCATCTTCTATGGATATTGTTTATGATTCAAAGATGGATGATCTTAATCATATTGTTAACCATGTGGAGCATGTTGATTCTGTATCTCTACCTCAACCTCAAACTCAAACTCAAATTCCACCTCAAGTTAAACCTCAACCTAAATATAAAACTCAACCCAAAACTCGAAAACAACCTAAGAATAAAAGACCTCGGGAACTCTTGATTACCTTTGACGATTCTGAGACTGTTAAAGCTCCTCATGGTCCCCTTTACATTTATGCTAGGATTTCTAATATACCTACATGTGGTTGTCTAGTTGATCCTACATCCTTAGTCAATGCTATTAATGAAGAAAATATTTTTATGAAAAACTTGCAACGTGATTCTTATGATATATCTGATGTGTGGATTCAAACTTGTAATGGTTTTCTGTATCCATCATTTGGTTCTATTGACTTGCCATTTGAACTTTGTGGTAAAATTGTGAACACTACCTTTGTTGTTGTTCCTACTTTCGATCAATTTCAAGTTAAGCTTGGTTTGCCTTGGTTGAATGCCATGCATGTTGTTGCTTCTCCCATCCATAAGTGCCTTAAATTCATTCATGATGATGAAGTGAAGATGATTAATCATATTTTATATCAACCTTCTAGGCCCAGGGATTGTGCTACACTTGACTTCTTTTGGCCTTCAATACCTAATTTATGTCCTTCTCAACCTGATAATGTCTTTCGCTCATATCACGCCTATAAGCATCACAAGATTCTCGAGTTAAGTATGCCTCTAATGGATCTTAATTGTGGAATTTTGCCTACACCTTCCATACCTCCTTTATCTATGGCTTCTAGTTCTATTAATCAAGCTCCTACTGTTGCTTGTCAGTGTATTGAGAATCCTATTAATCCTCCTATAGAACCTGTGAAGGATCCGGTGGTTGTTCCTCCTAGTTTTCAGCATATTTCAAACAAGACAAATGTAATTGATTTGCTAATGAACTTCGTAAGAAGCATCGTGCTCAAGCTAAGGCCCATACTTCTAATATTCAAAGTCCTTTACCTTCTTTTGATCAATCTATGCATGATGTGTTAGAAGAAGTTAATGCTGATAATGAAGTTAAGATGCAAGATCATGATGATTCTATTCGTATCTTAGATCCTATTTTGATTAATATGGATGAAGAAGATACTCTTGATGATGTTAATGATGAATATGAGACTATTGACATTGACATTGATTTACCTAATATGCTTTCATCACAATTGACCATTACACCTAGTATTGAACATGATGATTCTCAAGAGGATCCTTCTTTGGAACTAGCTATCATTCCTACTGTGTTGGATATAGTCCCTCTTGCGAGTTACCCACCTTCCCTAAATAATATAGAACAAGATGGGGAGAGTAGGTGGTGTGCTTGATTGTATTGCCCTTCATGGTAGCCTTTTGTGTGTTTGCCTGTCATATTGTGCTTCTCCTGTAATGTGTTTGCTAAATGTTTGTTAGATTCTTTTATACGACCCTTGTTACTTTGTTGGTACAAGGTGATAAAGGAATCAAAACTGTTGTACTACTCCTCTATATGTATCACCATTCTTCTATATGTTGTACCTATTCTTTTGTTTGTAAATGTTTCCTTGTGTAATCTTCTTGGATTTGCGACTTGGTAGCACTAATTCTTTTTGGTCTCCATGTCATGGTCTGAAAAGATTCCTCTTTGTAACTCTTCTGTGTTCTTTTCTCCATTGTGATTGTAGCTCTACTTTCTTTGGCCCAAATGATGTCAATTCATTTGCAATAATATCATATATTTATTATCTTATGATCATACTAACCCCACGACAAGTAGATCCCTTCTATGTTCTCTATATGTTTATGTGGTATTTCCCTTGATTTGTCTTCATTTGGGGGCATCTCTTAGTGGAAACGCAATCAGTGGAGTTGTTTATGTTTCTGTTCAAGCCATTGCTCCTGTTAAAGTGTTAGCAATGACTTTAATGTGGGGGCATATGATCTTCTCACCTAGATTGCACACACACACTTTCAATATACATATATTTTTCAAGATACTTCTCCCCCTTTATGGATTAGTGACTAATCCTTAAAGCATGGATTTTTATTTCATAGGATCTCTTGATCCCTCTAGTTTCAAAATTTTGATCCCTTAAGGTCAGAGGTGTCCTTAAGATTGGATCTCTTTTATTTTTTCAGCTTTTCTCTTTTGGGATAGAAGTTTCCTAAGGGTGAATCCTTGATGGGTTGACTAGTGAGTAGCCACATTCACTAGGCAGTTCAATTCCATCTTTCTAGTTGTGTTGTTTCCTTGTGTGGTTCAAAATGGTACATAATTTCTCATTGGGAAAGATAATCTCTCTCTCTCTCTCTCTCTTTCTCTCTCTCTCTCTCTCTCTCTCTCTCTCTCTCTCTCTCTCTCTCTCTCTCTTTTCTAGAGATGTCTCTCTTATTGTGATCTAGGAGTTGATGAAGACTTGAGTCCCTAGGGGCTTGAGGTTTTCTTTGTCCCTTTGATTTCAATAAGATTATCTTTTCATTATGATCTCCTTGACCAAGAGTTTGCATCGAGTCCATACTCTTGCTAAAGTGGGGGCTAAATGTATCATCAGAAAATGGAAGCACTTCCATTTAGGATTGGTTTAGCCCTCCAAGTAGGTGGTCTCAGGTCATGTCAAGTGCCTTGAGTAGGTATTTGACTAGATGTGTCTTTTTCCCCTTGTTCTGCTTCTCTCCCCCCTATTTCCAGCCTTTTTCTGGTAGTTTTTCTGAGGATCTGAGATCTTTGACTTTCTAGGTCAAGGATGACCTTGTGGGTCAAGCTCAACCTTGAATTTTACTTAGGTTGAGGATGACCTTGACCTTGACCTAGGTCAGAGTCGACCTCAACCTTGACCCTAGGTCCAAATTTTAGATTCTAGAGGTTTCAGGATGTCGGGCTTCGGAAAGTTTTATTTCCCGCTTCCGGGTCGATTGTTTCAGATTTTGGAACGGTAAACTCTTAAATTGTATTTGATCTAGGTCCATTTCTAGGGGTTAAGGCTTAATTGAAATTTAATTCTCCTATGTCGGCCTCTCTAGAAGTTTGTGCCCTAGACTAGTATAAAAGGAAGCCTTCCTCTCTCATTTCTGAATCAAGTAATCAAGTACATCTCAATTTCACATCCACTTTTTGTGATCAAGAAATTATCAAGAAAGCAAGGAGGAGATGAAAAGAATTCAAGCATTCATTCCTCTTCAAGTATTCAAGCATTCATCAAGGAGATCCATTGATTGCCATTGAAGGATTTAATCTCTTTGGAGCCCTCTTGTTGAAGATTTCTCCATCTATATCCATTCAAGATTCTTCCTATTATAAGATCCATTCAAGATTGGTGTTGAAGATCTAATGCAATTGATTTGAGACATCCTACATTCGATTCTACATTCATTTGGAGCATTCATACTTGTGGATTCAAGGATTCGAATCCTCCACAAGGATTTCAACATAAGCAAGGTGAATAGTTCCATTTACTTTGTTTATCTATATTGCAATTTCAATTACATTTCAAGGTTGATTCCAAACTAGGGTTTGACCAAGGCAAACCCCTCATCCAGCAAACAAAACCCTTTTCTTGGAGGAGCAGGTGCGGGACAATGAATATCAGTGCAGATCTGAGTACCCTTTTCGACAAACTTTCAGGATTTGTGAACATAATTTCCGTTGGAGCAGTGCGGGTCAAGGTTGAATTTTTGGGGTAAGATTGTACCTCGGGGTAAGATCTTACCCCGACCCTGGGTCAAGGTCAACCTTCCTCAGAAAGACAAAAGGTTTCTGGGTTTTCTCTGTTTCTGTATTTCTAGGCCAAATTTGGTTGCAGAATTTCTTGAAACTATACACAAACATCAGAAAACAACATTTTCTAGATTTTCCCTATTTTGAGGTTAGTATTTGTTTTCAATTCAATCAAGATTTCAATACATATTTCCTATAACAAAAATATAAGGTTTTCTCCTTCATTCATATTCTTCATAGATTTGGTTCTTTTGTGCATTAACCTCTTGGTTGATCAATTTGGATCTCTCTTTTGGGAATTTGGATTTAGAGGCGGATCTTGTATTTTCCCCACACACATTTCAAGAAATCATTCAACACACAACTCACCCACACATATACACTCATATATATATATATATATATATATATATATATATATATATATATATATATATATGTATGTATGTATGTATGTATGTATGTATGTATATATATATATATATATATGTATGTATGTATGTATGTATATATATATGTATGTATATATATATACATACATATATACATTTATAGATATACATATATACATACATATATACATATATACATATATACATATATACATATATACATATATACACATATATACACACATATATATATATACACACACATATATACATACATACATACATACATACATACATACATACATATATATATATATATATATATATATATATATATATATACATACATACATACATACATACATACATACATACATACATACATACATATATTACACCAGTAAATGAGTCAATGACATCATTATCCCTGGCACTCCCACTTTGGTTAAATTTTTTTCTCAACCCTCTTTTCTGACATTTCTTCCTCCACAATTTCAGTTCCCTTTCGTAAGGAAAAGTATTGACTTCATACCTAGATGTATAGGGCCTCAAGAAATTTTCCAAATTCTTGTCTAGTTGTTTTCTTAGCTTTGACTTTAGGAATCCCAAAGCACTGAAAACTCTCTCATCCTTCACCAACCCCAATATTGTGGTAAAAAATAAATTAGAAATCTTGAAAAAATATGATATTGAATCAATCAACATTTAACTCTCAACTAGATTTTTCCATAGCCTTGTTACCGATCCATCTTCATGGGGGTTCCACATAATATTATATTGATCCCTCATTTTCTATGAAAAATGACCTAATTTATCTCTCAAATGAGATTCATCTAAAATTCCATTTAGAGTTACTCCATTTAACTCTTTGGTTTTGCAAAAATGATATATCAAAGTTAGTAGCCTAGTTAAAAAATCTTTCAAATTGTTGATACTCCAATATCGAGGAAACATAATTGCCATCGATTCAAGTAGTTTGACTAGAGGGAATCTTTCTCTAATCTATGAGGAAAGATCATAGGCAATGTGCTTCACATAAGCAGTTACAAACTCAACGATCTTGGTAAAGTCTTCCCTCTTAACACTTGATAGTTTCTTCTTGGGGTTCTTTTTTAGTTCCTCAGACTCGAACCTAGCAAAGTAGTGCATTGGTATCTCAACTCCGTGAACTTCTGTACATAACTCCCCATTTGCACCGATCTTTAAAAAGTTATCAGGATTGTCCAAATCTGTGATTTTTAGCCAGCTGGCAAATTTTACATCATCACATATCGATAGAGATTATCAAGTGTCATGCATGTCAATTTACACAGCACAGAATATTCTGCAATATACATAGCTCTTTGTTGGTCTTTTTTCATTATATTTCTCATTTCCTCAAGCATGGTGAGAAGACTTGCTAATGTTAAGAGTATCTCTACATTACTTAACATTTTCACTAGCGTAGGAAATTTTGGTAGCTCTATTTCTTCATGACTTAAGTTAATTAGACCAAGCAACGATTGATACTCTGAAAAAACTCTATGCATTGGTCCATCCAAAGAGATTCATCTGGTGTCATTATCCGCAAGAAGCTTTTTCCTGACGGTTAGTCCTTCAGTAAAGTTTTGAATTTCCCTCAATCATTTTAGATTAAAAGTTCAAATTTTTGTACTGGAGCATGCTTGTTGACAACTCCAAAAGCTAGATTTATTTTGTGGGCCATGCAGTTAATGGGAGTAACGTAGGGTGCACAAGAAGATTGTATCTTTTTGCAAAGACCACCACTGTGGCCTTGCATTACTGAAGCTCCATCCACTCCAACACACGCCAAATTTTTGGCAATCATCATGTTATTTATACCTCTGTATTCAATTAGAGAACTCTTTACTAGTTCAAATAAATTTTTACATTGTCGCATTATCCTTCATTTTAGCAACAGTTAGTAGATGAGGTTGGCAGAAAAAATTGTGTACAGTATAAACATGCATGCATACCCATGAATTATTATCTACTATTGTAACCTCATCTAAAGATAATGCAATAAAATTTGACTCTTTCATTTTTTCCTTTAGATCCTCTTTTTCAACCTTGGCAAGATAACTTGTCCATTCCCATCCACTGTTTACTGATTAGTGACTGTTAGGATAGTTATGAACTTTTAGAAAATGTAATAAAGAACTCAATGATGGTTAGTTTGTCATAGGACACCCTCTTCTCAAAATATTAAAGACAACACTCAACTAAACAACTTTTCCCATTAGTTATACTTCCAATGCTTTTCTAAAACAAGCTTCAATAGAGCCTTTAACTTCACCAGGCTTCGTCTTTATATTTTGATGAAATTCAAATAATTATACATTCCTAACATGTTGATATTCCTCCTTTGTTTTCCATCTTCTCACTAATTTTTGGACTCCATCTATGGTTTTCTTTTCGTAAACTTTACCCATATGCTTCTCTATGGTGTCAATTTTTAGCTGCAACCTTTTTTCCTTCTTATTTATCTTTATGAAAATATTACATCTGCATTCTACCAGAGGCTCACCTTGAATTGGAATGTCCACTGGTTCAATGAAAGGATACTTTGACACCCATTCTAATTGAAAATTCCTAGACAGATTCCACTTCCAATCTTTTTTTGATTCTCTATTATTCTTTGAATTGTATTTTCTTTTCTTCTTCACTACACCATCATCTCCTCTGACATTCTCAGTCTCATCCAAGTCAATTATATCATTATGGCTACTATGGGTATTTAATTGAAAATCTTCTTCAAGTTCATCATGATCTAAGATATTAGGCTCACTGACTTCTTCAATATGCCATGTAGGTTCAGGTTGTGAATCTTGAAAATCTTCTTGTGATGAAGTAGCTTCCCAATTTTGGCCAGAAATATTTCCAACACCATGATAAAAGTATGATGATAAGGTTCTGCATTTTTCTGGCCTCTCTTGGCTTTCCCCATATGCGGGAGCCTTACCCTTATTCTTGTTCGACATCTTGATTCTTCAATGAAATAAAGACTACTAGTGCAAAAAAAAATGTTTACTTGTTGAAGAAGTGACAATAGAACTATAATATATATAAATATGATTCATTGGCCCTAAAATCATGTATGAGGTCTCCCTGGTCAAAACTGTTCACTAATTGGTCCCCACTAAATAAGAATGAACTCAAAATTACATAGTCACAGAATAATAATCACTTACCTTTGCCTCAAATTCAATTTCAGTCACGACTCACCATTGCACTCAATAATTTGAAACTTCACTATCGATCAAATTGAGATATCAAAACCAACCAACCAACCTTGAGCTGAACCAAATTGTGTACAATAACACTGATCTATGAATGTATTTATACTAATACTTTTTTCATGAATTCAGCGGGAGGTATCTGGTATACAAATATTTGGCGAAGCTCACCGTCTTGTGTTATTTTTGAGGTAATTATGGGTCATCCAATACATTGGTATGATTAATAAAGTTGGAGAAAATGTGTCAGTTTGAGACACGTGCTCGCAAAATATCAAGAGAATTTGGGGCCGCCTATAAATATATATGTATAAAACTATTGGTGAATATAGGTCGTTGATTTGGGGCCACTTTGAAATTATAGGTGGATGTTTAAAAATTGATGTGTCCAAAAATCATATTCCATTGGCGATAATGTGAAAGAAATGGAGAAAATTAAATAAACTGATGAGCGATGGGCCCAGGCATTGGACCCAATATTAATAAATTTTGGGCAATAGGGTCAATCCAATATATGCATTATCTTCGCCAAATCCTAGTTTTCTGACATGCGACATTCGCTAGATGGTGAATAATCACCACTAAAGTTTTTGTCGGTGCCCTTGTTTTAGCTCATCAGAGGTTGTAGTGAAAATTTGGTTGCATTACAAGTGATTTATAATGTTTATTCTAACTTAAATGCTTCACATTTATTGTGTTTTCATGCTTTGATTTGTGGTGCAACTACAGATATTTTTATTGCATACATTTTGGCACGCCCAATGGGACCCACATATCTATTAGATCTACACTTTTAAAGATTTTTCTAGGCTAATCCTTGTGCAGGTTATTTGAAGACAAAACCCTACACATTTGAAAGATTTGATCATATCTTACAAAAGGCTTGGAATATTTTTGTATTTTTTTTGCAAGTGGGGGATTATCCAAATATGTCTCAATCCGAAAATTAGATTTTTTTGATCACTTTTTTGTGCTTTATAATTATTTTTTATTATTTTTAATGAAAATCTATTTTTGGTTGCAAATCAATGAATTTTCTAGAAAACTTTACATTTTTGGAAAGGGCTGAGAATTCTACTAGGGCTATGTTCTTTGTTTTTTTAATTTTGATGAAAAGTAGTCTATTTTGATAAATCAGGTCTCTAGAACACAAATTAAAGAATATTTATAAAATTTTTACATTTTTGGGAAGATTTCATATTTTTAATAGGGGTCTATTCTTTCCATTCCTATTTTTGGGGCTGAAATTGTAGCAAACAAATCAAATATTGTTGACTAAGTCAAAAGCAAAATAAAATAAAATTGTGATGAACTTGCACTTTATTTGCACATAGTTTAATGCATGATTGGGCTTTCTTGCAGGTTTTTTATATTTTCTATCTTCTAACAGTGGTTTTGTAGAACAGTTGACTAAGATTAAGACATTTTGAGACCACTAATCAATTTGTTTTGTAGGACGTTGTTTGAAGATCTTGAAAATATTAGAGACTACTAATTCATTGGTTTTGTAGGTTGCCTTGGAGGTTCAAGTAAACATTGTGTCTACTTTAAGTTTAGTTTTATAGGCACCTAGTTTAATTAAAAAGGTTCATTTCTTGTGGTTAGTTGAGTAGTATGAGAGTATGCTCTTATCTCTTTAGAGATAATAAAAAATCTAGACCTACTTGGTTTATCATTTAGAAGTGAATCTTGGGTAAATGAACATGTGTTTGACATTTTTTGGAGAAGCAATGGAGTAGGAGAGTATGCTCTTTTCCTTTAAGGAAAATCATAAATCTAGACCTCTACTTTTTATCCACTTTTATTTGTTCTTTTACCTTTAGAGAGCCTTCCGTTGAGGGAAAAATCTCATGGGTATGACTCAAGTGGGAACAAGAGAACCCAAACCTTCCAACCCACTATAATCAAAAGCCTCTTTGAGATTAATGTCTTAGAGGACACAGCCATTCTAAGAATCCATTCTTATGCTTGATAATTTTAGGAATGTGAGGCCTCAATCCTACGTACATGACTATATTATTCAAGTACTTGTAGGGATATAGGCCTCAATCTTGCTTGCGGTACTACAAGGGATAGTTGTGAATGGATGCCCTTACTAGACACCTTATGATAGATGCTATCTAGTTTACATCTGAAAGTGGTCATAATATTTATGCAAGGAAGGAGAATAATCTATCCTAAAGATTACTCACCATAAGTATCCCCTTGAACTTTTGGAGGTGGCTAATATGGCATCATAGGTCTCATTGTGTAGTCTCCCTTGAACCATATTTTGTTTATCTCTCAAAAAAGGAAAAAACATGGGTGCTGTCTAGGGGATGACATGATTGTGTGAGCTGACGAGATATCCAAGTTGTGGGAAAAGGTTTTGATCACTAAGATAATTCCTTAGGTAGACATTTCTTGAAATGTTTTTCAAATTGTGTGAGTGTGATAATCAACTCTTTCCATGCACACCATGATGTACAATAGACTAAATCAATTAGAAATTATTTCCTATTAGGCATAGACCATTCAAATTCAATCATCTTCCCTAGTCAAATTCAATCATCCAAATCATTCTTCTACATTCTTAATCATTCCTGTAGGTCCTAATCATCCTCTGTATTCACTACTTAATCATCCTAAGTATCTTCCTTCTTCATCATTCCCATCATCCTAAACACTTCTTTCAAGTCATTGATAACCTTCTTGATCATCCCAAATCATTCCTCCAATATTAATCTTCCCTAATCATTATAATCATCAAGAACATTCTTAATCATCCTCCTCATTCTTCTTCCCCTGATCATTCTTAATCCATCATTTAGGACCATAAACCAAATCAATTTTCCTAATCAAATCAAAGTCTTAATAATAATCCCAATCATGTCATCATCTTCCTAATCATTCAACTTTATTAATCCAATATCATCATTTCATCTTCTTTCTCATCTAATCATATCATCATCATCATCATCCTAATAATAATCCTCCAAAACCCACACCATTCCTACCTTCCAAAGTTGCACAATCACCCAAAGCTAGATAATACACTCCCCTTGCGGACCCTCTTGATGTCATATTACACCTACTCGTTAACCAAAACATGATGGGGTTTCCAAGCACTATGCATTTTGATGAAATTCAACTCAAACCTACTTGGTATAAATAAAATGAATACTGTGATTATCAATAAGTGCTTAATGTTTAAATTTTTTGTCCAAGACCTTATTGAAAAAAGAGACATTGAATTCTAAGATCCCAATCCCTCCATCAAATCATCCTCACAAGTCCATATATGTAAATACCTTGTCCCAAAGCATGCTAGCATGGATTCTTATTCCCATTTAGAATAAAGTGTTCCTCCATCTCAAGATCCATTTATCCCTCTTGATTCACCTCATAGTCCCATTCCTAATCAAGATCAACGCATCCCCTCCACCTCCATCAATGATTCCTTTCCATCTCAAGTATTACCATCCACTTTCCCGCTATTTCATGAAGATATTTCTTGTACCCAATCCACTACTCTCCCTCCATGTCAAGATCAAATTACTCCATCTCATGATCCCATTCCCTCAACCTCCATCAATGATACCCTTCCATCCCAAGGCTCAACATCCACTTCCACTAATACCCCTTCATGTCAAGATCAAATTAATGCATCTCATGACTCAATTCCCTCCACTCCATTCTACAATAGCCTTCCATCTCAAGATCCTACCATCCCTTCCACTCCACCACATAATCATCTCAAAAATCAAGATCAAAGTACCCCTTCTTATCCACATCATGATTACAATCCATCTCAAGATCCTATTATACCCCCTAATTCCCCTCATGGTCCTAATCCTCCACAATATCCCATCACACCTATCCAACCCATCCACGAATCTCATATACATGAGCTTGGTTCCTCCACCTCTATCTAGCATGGCTTCCTTCAAGAGCTTATCATTCCTCTCGTATCTCCTCCCCATGGACTCACATCTTTTTGTCAAAATAATATGTATCCCATTGAACAAAGAATGTTTCAATATGTTGGAAAACCTTCCATTCCGTTCATATCCAAAATCCCTCCATATAAACTCAAAATTTCCCATTGGCACTAAACCTTGATAATTCACAAGCTTCCTTCTCTCATAAATCATTCAATCATCCATCTTCCAGCTCCATTTTGGGCCCTCATGCCCCAAAATCCACTAGCCTAGGTCCACTATTTCCTTCATTTAATTTGGGTCCTTACATCCCAAAATCCATGTTTTCTCCTCCATCTTCTTCAATATCCCGTACTCCACTACTCCACCACCCTTCACATTGTGTTACAATGATGATCTTCCCATATCCTTCCTCTATTTATTCACAAGTCTTCTAGCCTACCATCTATTATCTCCCAATCCTTCCATACCCATCCACCTCTTTAATCCAAACATTTGCATAAATCATTATCCTCCATCCTCCTATCCATTTCATCCCCCTTTCCACCATCACACCAATGTCTATGAGCACATTAGAAAAGGGATACCATCCATGGAACTATATTCTTGAGTCCTCCTTCCATTTCTCCATTATTTTTCCTCTGATAAAATTTTTAAAAAAAACAATTTAAAAAAATTTTAAAAAATATATACACACACACACATATATTCGTGCAATGGTGAAAACTTGGTAATCAGGTGCCTTGGACAAGTACCATGATGAAAACATGGAAAATAGACATCATGTGTAATCCCTCCATCTAGTTTCTCTTCATACTTGGGGGAAAGTTCTAGCTATCCATCTATCATATCTTCCCTATCATCTACTTCACATACATATCATATCTTTTCCATTCATTTATCCACCTCCCCTTGTACTCTATACTTGGGGGCAAGATCCATCCATACTATGATACCATAAATATCTTCCACATTCCCTATTTACCATCTATTTTCATATCTAAGTTCATTATTATTTCCTTTCCCATATTTGATCTTGACTATCCTATGTGACATAAGTAGTCCTACATGGTCAAAGATTATTTATTTAGTTGGACAACTAGTTTTTCTATATGGTGGAGTAGTTTGGATGTCTAGGTGTATACATGTGGTAGTCTGAACATAGCATGTGCCACTTGTAGCCCCTCACGCCATAGTCACCTCTCACTTTAAGACTTCAAATTTTGTATTATGTTGTGCATTGGCTTGGTCCTTGCACAATTTGTTAGGATTAGGTAATACTGAGAGGGGGGTGAATCAATATTACAACATTTTAATTTAATCTTCAACTTATTGAAAATAAACCATAACAATTCTGACATGAAAAGAACATAAATGCACAACACATAACTCATGACACCCTGATTTGTTTTCGAGGAAATCCTGGCCAAGGGAAAACCCTAGTGGGGATGGTAGCCACAACTATGCACTAAAATATTATATATCTATTAGGAGATCTAGCCCTGTTAGGAGTTAAGTAATACATAGTAAATTTCCTTGTTAAAGGAATACAAAACCCTATTAGGGGATACAAACACCTGGTTAAAGGTGGTGAGAAAACAACTCTTACAATCAAAATGTTGTCTCAAAGAGTTCTTCAAACATGAACAATACAAGAACTTCCTTTTCTTAGATAGTTCCAATTAGCTCTGTCAAACACTGATCTCACATCTAATTTATAATCTTAGATTCACATCCTTGCTTCATCATTAGAATCACATATCTATCACATTTCGCTTCCACAAAATCACTCTGTACTTATATAAAAATTGACATCTAGTCAGTTGCCAAATACACTTACAAAACATAATAAATACTTATGAAAATATCAATCATAGAGTCGGTGATCATATATTACCAAAGAGTTGACAATATACAACATTAATCTAACTTAGCACATTACCATGCCAACTAACTCTTCATTAATCATCGCAATTTCTCATATCCTCTGTTTAATTGATTCTCTGTCTTCGCATACCTTCCAAACACTGTCTCACTGAGCTCTTCACCAAAATACATGTGACCTTAATTGAAGGTCATACACACACCAAAATGTCATCTACTAACTTCACAAGCCATAATACATCATATATTTCCATCGCTGACCAAAAATGTAACACTGAACACTGTTATCCTGCTTCTCTCCTTAGTCATTTTCATGACTGAGACTCTAGTACCAAAATTGTCTGCATGTGATCACTCGAGCATAAGTGTCATGATAAATTATAACCCTCAAGTGATCCATAGTGCTCTCAAACATCACTTTCCAAGAATATCTCCCTTTGGCATTGATGGAAACACATAGAAAAATGACTAAGTGTTAAAGCACTATCTACACATATCTCTTTTTCTCTTTTCTACTTTTTTTTTTACATCTTTTTCTTCTTCTTACTAATTCTCTTTTCTTCCTCTCTTTTCTTTCTCTCTACATATTACTCTTCTCATTTTTATTTCTCTTCCTCTCCCTTTGACATCAATGGAAAATATACTTACAAAATTTCAATATTTTCTAAGCACAAAAGAATTTAGTGCTTACTCACCAGTTTTAAGATATCTTTGAAAGAGTTTTCAAAGGTCTTTACTTCCTTAGCCCATGACTTGATCAAAAGATCACTAACATGGATCAGTCCATTCAGAGCATATGATGTTGTCTCTATTATCTTAAGCTCAGTAGGTATAGCTTTAGACATTGATCCTTCTACCTTTTTCATCTCTGTAAGATGAGTTTCAAGAATTGAAAGTGTAGGACTTATTAGGCTCTTCAACAAGCCAAATTTGTCTATAACTCTCCCTTTCGCCACATTTAGTACACTTATTTTATCTAATAGCCTGGATTTCTCTTTATCCATTTCTTCCACAGTTAGTGAAGATGATTCACAACTATCCATCAAGCTGTCAAGAGTAGCCCTATCCTTGGCTATAATGTCTTCAATGTTTTTCACATGCCTACAAAGGTTTATGCAGTAACTATATATTTTTCTTCCTTATGCTACATAATTCTTGGCCTTAAGTGTAGTTTCTTTAAGAATGTCCAAGTCCCATGAGATGGATTGACAGACTTCCTTGAACTTCTTCTCCATGAAACTCTTCTCACCCTTCTCCTCTACAAACTTCAACAGTGACTCAAAGTGACTGTCAAAGTTGTCCAATACCATACCCAAATTATCTGCATCATCCTTACCTTGAAAGAAAATAGGCATAGGGAGTATCTTATTTACTGTCTCCACTACCTTATCTATTACCTTTAATCTTTTATCTCCCTTTTGAATTGATCTTTCCTTTTCCTTAGTGAAATCCGTGAAGGATAACTTCATGAGCTCATCTTCATCCATGCTCTCAAGATCAACATTCACAGGCTTGGCCATACTTGCCAATAATAGAGTAGAAGAGGGGTCAGGTTCTGGCTTTTGTTCCATTCTAACCTCAACTACTTTTTGTGTTCTAGTCTCTTCTTCCTTCCTTTCTTCTTGTTGTATTTCCTTCTCCTATATCTTCTCTTCATGTTTATCCTCTATTTTCTCCTCCTCTATCTATCCTTCTACTTCAAATTCCATTGCACTGTCTAAGTTGTCCAGAAATGGATCATTTACATCATGAGAAGCATCAAGGGTCACAGGCACACCAGAGACAAAAAATTCTGGTTGCATGCTAGCTTGTTCACTTCCTTCTGCTACCCTGGAGCTTTCTCCTAATCTAAAAGATGTAGGCTTGGTAACCTTAGGAGGTGAGGTCTTCTTCGACATATCACTCATAAGGATTTGATATAGTGCCTTCTGAGTGTCCTCAATGATTGTCTAATTCTCAAGGTCATATCTCTCATAATATATGTTTACAGTCTTGAGATTTCCATCTTTTACCACTCTCTTCTACAACAATTGAATGTCTAGTTTCCACAGATCTTGTGGCCTATTTTGAACCTTTTCTTCTTCCTTCTCAATCAATTTTTCTTCTTTCTTCTTAATTTTCACTTCTACCTCTTTTTCTTTAGGACTGCCCTACTTGGTAGATCTTGTAGATCTTCTAAGAATGTTTGCATGTACAATTTATTCTATAGTCTTCTCTTGAGTAGGTGATAGGTAAATTATGTCTATTGTAGGACTTACTATTTTCTCTACCTCTGAAGGAATAGGCATATCAATAGCCATGCTTTAAGATTCTCCTTCAATCCTTTTCCTTATGTTTATTAACTGTTCCCTTGTGATTCCTATGTGCACAGTGATATCCTCAACAATTTTATTAATCTTTCTCTTCCTTGTCACTTTATCTTGTTCTTCTCTAACTTTTTCAGACTTCTCCCTATAGGTTCCCCATCTTTCTTGACTAGGGTCTATTCTACTGCCAGTACATGCTCTACCTACAAAGTCAAGATCTCATAACTGACTTCATACCCCATAAGGTAACACCACTTCATTCTAGGTTCTACTACCTCAAAGCACACACAATCAGTTTCAACCATGAAATAGATAGTGTCCTCATACTTCTCAACTAGATCTTCAAGTATCCTATACCTTTCCTTCATCTGTCTTTGTAGTATCTTGGTCCAAGAGAATAGTTCACCATCCACCCAATTCTTATCTTGTCTTCTATAACTCTCTGAAATTTGGATTCCAGTAGGTACATCAGCTTTCCATGCTCTAGGATGCATGCCAGGGAATTTGTGTATAATATGGATGTACATATGCACTAGTAGGGATCCAAATCTGAATGCCTTCGACCTGTCTTTCTTAATCACCTTCACATTATCCAAAAATTGTTGTGCAAGAACTTCACAAAGGTTATACTTCTTATTTTCCTTCTCCATTATGTATGCCATCATAATGACTCTAGTTGATACAAAGTGAGGTCTACTACAATGAAATAATTTATAGCCAAATATCATTGCCACTAGCCTCACATCTTGTTGAAAGATGTCATTCACTATCATTTCCCTATTATCCCATTTTGAATGTGTTAGGGTTTCCACATGTTTGCTTATATTTTTCTCTGCTACTAGAAGGGATCCATCATTATCTAAACCTATTATTTCATGAATCATCTGTGCACATATCTTCATTGGTTGTTCTCCAATCCATATGAATTGATCATGGATTCTACTAAGAATTATCTTAAACCATTCAGTCTTGCTAAACTCCGTGAGTAGGGTTAACTTAATGATAGATTGATTATCTAGGTGCTTAAGCTCTTCTACCATTGATCCATCAGCTTCTATCATTTCATCTAGCTCATTGTAAATATTTACATCTCCTATGATCTCATACTTGTAGTGTATGTATGCCCTAATGTACTCTACATACAACACATCGATAGGGGTTTGTGAAAATACTCCTTCTAAATCATCCTCACAAGACTTAAATGGACATTTCTTAAACTTGTAACAAGGCCTATCCACAACATCATAAAAAATTGGTGCATCCATAAATTATGAAAGAGTACAAAGTCTAAATACCTTCAATATGCTAAAATCTAGAACTTTGCTTCACGTGATCACACAATCTATCTGCTAGATGACTGAAATGCTTCACAACTCTATTCTCCTTAGTCGTTGATAAAAAAATGGCACAAAAATGATATCCTTCAAGCCCTTTTAAACTTTGCAAATTGAGTAAGTGCATTAATCACAAGTAGCTCAACTTCACATGTTGTCCAATCAATACAAATCTTGCGAACATGGAAAATGAATCTTCAAGTGTTGCGCTCTAAACAACATTCTCTATAGTGTTTGTACATACCATACCTAATCTCACATGAGATTACTCCACATATACAGGGGCTGGATATATTTTGTTCACTGTATCCAATGCTCCCCTTAAGGCCATTTGTCCTTCTATGCCAATGTCTGAATGAACTCATCAGGCGAAGACACAGTAGCATCTACTGTCTCTCCTTGAACCAATGCCTTATTGAAATCCTTTTCCTTCCATATCTCACCATCTTTTCGATCCTCTAATTTCTTGAAATGACTCTTAAATTTATCCATGTACTCATTAAGAATTTTACCACTACCACCAACATTATTCTTTCTAACCACAGGAGGTGGTCCTCTTTTGTTGTTCTCTCCATTATATCTGCAAAACTTCACAATGTATCCAAGGTTGTTGCATTTGTAACAAGTAGGTGGTCTCCTTCTATCTTGATTTGTCTATAATTTATAATACCTTGCAGTATGCCCAAAGTTATTTCATTTGAAACATGTAATCTTGGTTGCTGACTCTTCTATGACATAATCTTGTTTATACCTAGACAGATCTAGTTTTCTACAATCTACTTTCTTGTGTCCATAATCATAACAATTATAACAATAGCTAGTAAAGGGTTTAGAGGTCCCTTTACTTCTACAATCTCTTTTCATGTGTCCAACTTTGTTGCATCCAAAGCATCTACCTCTGAAAGGTCTGATCTATTCTTTAGTTTCTTCATGAGTAGGTCCTTCAGGAGTAGGTCTTTCTTCATTCTTCACTTCATTTGTTTCTTCTTTATTTTTAGAACATTTTTCTTCATTGAATCCAAATCCAGTCATGTCTCCTTTAGGCTTTTGTCTTTCTCTTTGTTCATCAATCTTATCAGTTCTCATGTGCAACTTCTCAATGTGTAATTTGGCTTGAGTGAGTTCGCCTTTAATGATCTGATTGTACTTCTCCAATTCTTGACATTTATCCTTGTAGTGATCAAGTTCATTCTTCATTTGTCATATTTGCACATTTGCTTCTTTTAGAGTCTCTTCGGCTTTGTTCCTTGCATCCTTTTCTTGTTTAATCTCCTTAGCCATCTGAAGGTTGATTTATTCTTTTTCTTACTCTAACTTCTTTACTTTGTCTGATGTTTCACTGTTTGAATCTTCTTTGATCTTCTCTATAAGGTCTTGTCTCTGACTTTTTGAGATCTCAAGCTATTCCTTTAGTTTCCTGATGAAACTTTCTACTCTTCTCAATTTGAATCTCAAATCACCATTCTCAGCCTTTACTTTTTCTAGGTCATCTAGTGTTGCCTCAAATTTCTCTTGCAAACTTTCCAAATCCATTCTAATCTCCCTTAGGCTGTTAGGCTTTCTCTCCAAGGGCCTAATGCTTTGATACCAATTGTTAAGATTAGGTAATACTGAGAGGGGGGTGAATCAATATTACAACATTTTAATTTAAACTTCAACTTATTGAAAATAAACCATAACAATGTTGAAATGAAAAGAACATAAGTGCACAACACATAACTCATGACACCATGATTTGTTTTCGAGGAAACCCTAGCCAAGGGAAAACCCTGGTGGGGATGGTACCCACAACTATGCACTAAAATATTATAGAGATATAGCCCTGTTACGATCTGAGGATTACATAGTACATTTCCTTGTTAGAGGAATACAAAACCTTGTTAGGGGATACAAACACCTAGTTAAAGGTGGTGAGAAAATAGCTCTTACAATCAAAATATTGTCTCAAAGAGTTCTTCAAAAATGAAAAATACAAGCACTTCCTTTGCTTAGATAGTTCCAGTTATCTCTGTCAAACACTGATCTCACATCTTCTTTTTGATCTCAAATTCACATCCTTGATTCATCATCACAATCACACATCTATCACATTTCTCATCTACAAAATTACTCTATACTTATACAAAAACTGCCATCCAGTCGACTCCCAAATACACTTACAAAACATAATAAATACTTATGCAAATGTCAATCATAGAGTCATCGATCATATATTACCAAATAGTCGACAATATACAACATGAATTTGACTTAGCACGTTACCATTCTAACTAACTCTTCCTCAATCATCACAACTACTCATATTCTCTGTTTAACTGATGCTCTATCTTCGCATACCTTCCGAACATTGTATATCACTGAGCTCTTCACCAAAACACATGTGACCTTAATTGAAGGTCATACACACACCAAAATGTCATCTACCAAAACTGTCTGCATGCGATCACTCCAGCATAAGTGTTTCCATAAATGACAACCATCAAGTGATCCCTAGTGCTCTCAAACATCACTTGCCAACATATATTGAAGCCCCAATAGTGTGTCCCACTTTTTGGACTACTTTGACAAAGAGATCAACATTCTGAGAAAAAACTTCACTTTCGAACACTTGTTGCCGCAAAACTATTAGGAATTTGAGGATGATGTAAACTATATTCTTTTAGAATTTTCTTTCTAGTTTCTAAATATATTTAAAAAAAAAATTAAATTCATTTAAATTCATTTTTCCTTCTCCTTCGAAAAGTGGTTTGTGTGAAAAAAATTTGATTGTAAGGAGTTACTGTCACTTGGATCAACATAACTTGTTTTTAAAATATGATAATGATGTAATTCTTTCGAGATTATATTTGTAAATTCAATATCTAAAGGATGCAATTGGTTCATTTATTTTGGGTCAATATTTCATAGTTTATTAAGTTCTAAAGTAACAGTAACTGTAATCTAGACATAAGGTCACTTGGATCGCTCTAACTTGATCTGTGTCTATCGAAAGTCTTGAAGAGATAGGTTGTTGAAGAGACAAGTTGTTGAATGACCAAACAACCTATGTTTAGTTAAAGTAATATTTAAAAGTGATAATGAACTCAATATGTATTAAAATTATATTCATTATAAATCTTGTTCCAAATAGGATCATACTACATAGATAGGTTTTTCAAATGGATTCATTTGATCTACCAAAACATAAAGTCGAAGTGATTTTTTGTCAACATTATAATAGGTGTGAAGGAGATTCTATTGTAGGTATGAATGAGGAGTATAGATGTTATATCAATGTTTTTTTAATCCAAGAGGCTTTGAGCTAACCATTTGTAATTAATTCCATTAGATGGGACCTCTCAAAGCTTAAATCATCATATTTTATTAAAAATGTGTTATTTCAGCAAAAATCTTCATGTCTAAATAAGTGTGACCCACTATTGTGGGGTCACCCCATTGATGTAATTATTATTTTATTTTTAATTATTTTAGATATAATTAAATAGAGTTAAACAATATTAGATTTAGACAAAATTATTAGGAGTATTGTCATTTGTAGACATATAACTAGAAGCCATGAAAATGAAAATTACAACCTATTATTTAAAAATCATTTAATTTAATAATAGAAAAATCAATTTTGTGCATGCATACATTTTGTTATAATTGAAAGAAACACTTTTATGATTCTTCATGATCTTCTCTTATTGTGAAGGAAAGGGGGGTATATTTTGAATCTTTTTTTTTTATATTTCCTTTTGATTGTCATATTATTTTGTGTTTTTCAATCACTCATGGGTAGTCCCACAAAAGTGAGTCCCACTTTTGGGGACGAGGGAAATTTGGTTGGGCAAAAATATTCATGTTTGAATGTCTTCGCACGAAGAGGGGGCCTTCGTACGAAGACAAACCAACTCTTCGTGGGAAGACCCTAATGTAGGGTACTTCATGTGAAGACCCTGACGTAGGGTACTTCGCGCAAAGGGGTGACAATGTCTTCGAGCGAAGGCCCCCTAGGATGGATTTACTACAAATTTCTGGTGGGGGGGGGGTGTCATTTTCATATTCACTATTGGAGGATTGCAGTAGACCCACTTGGAGCGAACCCCCTGAAAACTTTGTGATGTCCTCGCTGACTTCGTCCTCCTTGTCTTCTTTTTCATCTCCTTCGATTGTCGTATATTCCAGGTACATGCATTTTTATTTTTATTTTATATTATTTTTATTGTAAATTATATGTTTATTAATTATTTTAGTTGATTTTTTAATTTTCAAATAGTTATTTCATTTTCAATAATTTTTAGTTTTAAAAAATTATGTTAGAAAATTCTATATTTTTAGAAATCTTATTGTATGTTTTTAAATTAGTAATGTTAAAATGTTAGTTTTAAATTATTTTATTAGAAAATTTTGGAACAATTTAAGAAAATTTAGAAAAATATAAAACTTAGGAAAATTTACAAAAACTTCAAACTTTAGGAAAATTTAGAAAAAATTGAAACCTTAAAAAAAATTAAACAATTTATTAGGAAATGTTAGAAAATTTTAAAACTGTCTCTCCCCATGTTCCCATTATGACTCTCTCACCAAACTCCTCTCCCTTTCTCTCTCTCTCTCTCTCTCTCTCTCCTTGTATATTAAGACTTTATTTATTTATCATGCTACTTGATGAAGGGTGCTCCCCTTAATACCACAAACACATAACAGAAATAGAGAAACAACAACAATAATATGCAAGAACAGAAAATTGGCTTCTTATTATCTCCACAAATGTGGAATTACAAACTTTCAGAATTACAATATGCAAAGCCACATGGGAATTCCCTTACAATATTCTATAGGACAAAGCCTCGAATCAATACCCAGATCTACTACCCAGAACTGCCCTAGACAACACTACGGGCCTTCTTTATATAGGCAATTTCCACCGCCCGAGAAGGTTCCAGAAATTTAGCCCTAAGGGCCGACCAAACTTAGAATTATTTTATTTTTCAATTTATTACATCAAAGTCGGCTCAAAATAACTTTCGAAACCCGAACAAAAATTTTGAAGGAAAATTATTTTTCGCCATTTCAGGTGACCCGACTTTCGGAGACCATAAGTCATCACCAGTTGACCTGATTGACTATTATAACCCCATTTTGGAAATGCCACAAAGCGTTCTACAGGCTTGACCCGCGCAAAGTGCCTGTCACCCAATTTTTCAACCTCATCCGGGGCCTCTAAAGCCTTCAAAACTGAGTTTAAAGTTTCTGTACCCTGCTGCCAATACCAAAAATCTTCAATATCTTCAAAACTAGACCTGATCTAGCCATGAAACTTTGCTGGCAGGCTGATATGACTAAGATGAACCTCCACATGTAAAATCAGAACATTCTGAGATCGTAAGACCAACTTACTAAAAATAGAAAGTTTCCATAAATAGCAACTCTGCACAAGATAGCCCTTATTGAATACAAAAACAAAAATATTTTTGGGTGATGCAAGATTGCTCTTACACCCAGGATGCTCCTACATCACTACTGTTTGACACTAATTAAGACTCTCTGACCAAACCCCTTAAGACACCTCCCACCCCCTTAAAAATTTCATCACACTTTAATTAACACTAGATTTGTCTTCACACTTAAGACTCTCTCTCTCTCTCTCTCTCTCTCTCTCTCTCTCTCTCTCCTAGGCCCCAATAAGACCCTTAAGAGCCAATAGGACCCAATAAGACCCTTAAGACCTAATAGGACCTAATAAGACCCTTAAGACCCAATATGACCCAATTAAGACCTAATATGACCTAATTAAGACCTAATAGGACCCAATAAGACCTAATATGACCTAATAATACTTAATAAGACATAATAGGACCCTTAAGACCTAATAGGACCACTTAAAACTTAATAGGACCGCTTAAGACCTAATGTGACTAATAGGACCTATTAAGACCAATTAAGACCTAACATGACCTTGACTAAGACATAATAGGACCTATTAAGACCGACTAAGACCTAATAAGATCCTTAAGACCAATTAAGACCTAACATTCAACCAATAAGACCCTTAAGACCCAATATAACCTAATTAAGACCTAATAGGACCTAATTAAGACCTAATAGGACCCAATAGGACCTAATAATACCTAATAAGACATAATAGGACCCTTAACACCTAATAGGACCGCTTAAGACCTAATGTGACTAGTAGGACCTATTAAGACTAATTAAGACCTAACATGTCCTTGACTAAGACATAATAGGACTTATTAAGACCGACTAAGACCTAATAAGATCCTTAAGACCAATTAAGACCTAACATTCAACCAATAAGACCCTTAAGACCCAATAGGACCTAATTAAGACCTAATTGTTAGAAACTGCAATTGAAGCAATTATTGTATTGTCATCATGTCAAATCTTAACTATTAAGACTGTTGCTATCTAAGAAAGTACTATATCTATTGGTTAATGAGAAAGATTAGGGAACAATTGATAACAACAACACCTAGGGAAAAGGTTGAGTTATCTTGATACTTCAATGAGTACTTGATTATATGGCACAATGATGAGACAATGTATTGTTTACCCAAGTAAGAAGGAAGACTGAACAAGAAGGCTTAACCAAGCAAAAATGAAGAAATCTAGTTTAAGCTGAGTGATGTTAGTGTCGACCAAGTTAGTATATGCCGAGCAAAATTAGTGTTGACCGAACATCAGTGTATTTTCGAGTGAAACTATTTTGATGTGTTGATTGAGTTTCACAGTGATGACCAAGGAGTTGAACATAGTATTGACCGAGCATCAGTAATTTACATTTGAGGAAGAATTCAGATTCCAAGCCGACATAGTTGAATTCTTGGGTTATGTAAATCATGTTGACTTTATTAATTGATTGTATGGAAGCATTTAATGCATAGTAAACCATTTTATTGTGATTCAAATAAGAAGATTTAAGATATTTCTAGAAGGATGGATGAAGAACATAATGTTGGAAGGATTCGATGAATATCACCTAACCCTAAGATCTAAGGAGGAGATTAAGCGGAAAAAGAGAAAATCTATCTGTTGAAGAGATATAAGGAAACCTGAGAGAAAGGTTGAGATATGCAGAGTATGAAGAGGATGCTTGAGTTGTTATTGATTGATTAAGTACAAAGGCTGAAGGTGAAGAGTTGTGATTGCTTGAAGGGATTTCCAAGAAGATCAGTGATGGGGATGGAAATGGAGCTCGGTCAATAAGCCTACATACATGAGTGTATGAAATTAGATCTATTATTTGCAAAGTGAGTTGTATTTTTTTCAGATCAATACTACTGTTACTTTCTAACCATTGTATCAGTCAAAATCCTTTAATCAAGGTTGACCTAACAGTCATTGTATAAATCCTTTGAACAAGGTTGCATTCTAATGGGATGTATTTAAGTCCTTTAACAAAGCACATTCCTAACAGGGTGGTTGAAATCCTTTAACAGGGTCACACCTAACAGTGTGTTTGTAAACCTTTAATAGGGTTGGCTTTTCATAGAGCTCACTTCAGAAGAGTGAAAATATTAGTAACATGTTACAAAGTTGTTTTTCCCAAATTGGGTTTCCACTATAAATCCTGGTGTTAATACTTGTGTGAATGTTTTGGTGTGAACATTTCTATATTTTACAAGTTAAATACTATTGGATAGTGGACTGCACTATTTTATGTTTCTTGTATACATTCAGTAGTGACCGAGTAGTTTTGGTTATCAGATCTAAATTTTTTGAAGTGTTTTAAAGTTTGTTTTATACATCTGGACCTAAGAACAACCAATTCACCCCACCCTCTATTGTTCCAAATCATATTAACACTAATAGGACCTAATTAAGACTTAATAGGACCCAATAGGACTTAATAAGACATAATAGGACCCTTAAGACCTAATAGGACCACTTAAGACTTAATAGGACTGCTTAAGACCTAATGTGACTAATAGTCCACCTATTAAGACCAATTAAGACCTAACATGACCTTGACTAAGACATAATAGGACCTATTCAGATAAATGAAGACCTAATAAGACCCTTAAGACCAATTAAGACCTAACATTCAACCAATAAGACCCTTAAGACCCAATAGGACCTAATTAAGACCTAATAGGACCTAATAATAGCTAATAAGACATAATATGACCCTTAAGACCTAATAGTACCACTTAAGACTTAATAGGTTCGCTCAAGACCTAATAGTACCACTTAAGACTTAATAGGACCGCTTAAGACCTAATGTAACTAATAGGACCTATTAAGACCAATTAAGACCTAACATGACCTTGATACCTTAGGAAATTTGTTGCATATATATTTGATTTGCGTTATGAAAATTTCACATATGTTTGACATTTATATATTCTGGACCTAGATGCATAGATGATTTATGTGTTTATGATCTTTGGTTACAGTTAGACAGTAATATAATTTGTTTTGATTATGGTTAAACGGTTACATGATTTGATTCGATATCATGGTTAGATGGTTACATGATTTGATTTGATTTGATTATGATCTTACGGTTACATGATTTGATTTGATTATGGTTAGATGGTTAGATGATTTGATTATGGTTAAACAGTTGCATGATTTTATTTGATTAAATGATTAGACGGTTACATGATTTGATTTGATTATGGTTAGACAATTACATGATTTGATTATGGTTAAATGGTTACATGATTTGATTTGATTACATGGTTAGACGGTTACATGATTTGATTTGATTAGATGGTTAGACGATTACATGATTTGACTATGTTTAGATGGTTACATAATTTGATTATGGTTAAACAGTTGCATGATTTTATTTGATTATGGTTAGATAGTTATATGATTTGATTTGATTTGATTTGATACACCATCATATGATAACAAGTTAATATGTAACTAATATCATAAAAAATAACAAGTTAATATGTAACTAATGGATTATAAGTAATATAAGTAATCTAGAACTAACATGTCATAATTAACCTAACTAATGTCATTAGTAACCTAACTAATGTCTTAAGGGGAGGTCTTAAGGGGATCTCTAACTATTAAGTAATATAATTGAACCATCATTGAAAATAACAAGATAATATGTAATTAATGAACTATAAGTAATTTCTAAACTTAATATCATCTATTTAACACATTCACTTTAACAAACATCAAAGAATTTATATAACTACTTAAGAGGAGGTCTTAAGGGGATCTCTAGTTCTAATAAGTTAATCTAATTTTAATATCATAAAAAATAACAAGTTAATATGTAACTAATGGATTATAATTAATATAAGTAATCTAGAACTAAAATGTCACAAGTAACCTAACTAATGTCATTAGTAACCTAACTAATATTTATAAACTTAATATTATCCATTTAATAAATTCACTTAAAAAAACATCAAAGCATTTATATAACTACTTAAGAGGTCTTAGGGGAATCTCTAACTAATAATTTAATCTAATTTTAATATCATAAAAAATAACAAGTTAATATGTAACTAATGGATTATAAGTAATATAAGTAATCTAGAACTAACATGTCATAAGTAACCTAACTAATGTCATTGGTAACCTAACTAATGTCTTAAGGGGAGGTCTTAAGGGGTTCTTTAACTATTAAGTAATATAATTGAACCATCATAAAGAATAACAAGGTAATATGTAATTAACGAACCATAAGTAATTTCTAAACTTAATATCATCCATTTAACACGTTCACTTTAACAAACATCAAAGCATTTAAATTTACCTACATATAAAAATCAATGAACCATCAAAGCATAAATAATCCTTAGCATACATACATATAAAACCATATGTATAACAACATTATTAAAAGCATACATAACTATATATTAAAACCGTTGAACCATCAAAACATATATAAAAGCATTGAATCATGTCAAAATATATAATCAAAGTCTTATTAATAGATAAACAAAATATAATCCATCATATGTTTCAATATATCAACAAAGTATAGTCAATTTAATCTAGAGATGTCAAGTAGGTCCTAACACACGAAATATGTATGTAATTTACTTTTTAGACCAACTCAAGTGGTTCAGACCTCTCATGGAGAACATGTAATATTCTCTCATGATCCTCACTATCTAGTCTCCACTTACGACGTCCATGTTGAGATTTAACTGGATTGAGACAAAGGGAGGTGGCAACTACTAGGTGGCTATATTGAAACACCTTATTGTCTGGTTGGTAATCAACAAAGTGAACACCATGCCGAATTACTTTAATTTTCTTGAAATATGTTCCCTCTAAAACAATTGAACTTGCAGGTCACAAATTTTTACAATATAAATTTAAATAATTTAAATTGGTTAAAACTTTGAAATTTTATATTTACAAAATGAACAATTTATTGACATGTAAAGAATGCAAACCTATTGGGAACAACATTCCATCGCTTTTTTTAGGATCAATTAACTTCATCCTCTCTACAATACAACACAATAAATAGTAACTAACTCCTACATTTCTAGGTTCAACAATCACTGCAAAGACATCTCCTACACAATTTTTTTTATATGTGAGATGCTAAAATTGATTTAGTTTAAAGTATACTATATATATATATATATATATATATATATATATATATATATATATATATATATATATATATATATATATATATATATATATATATATATATATATATATATATACGTGCAACTCAATGCCATATAATGTGAAACTCAATTTATTATACTTACCAATTTTGACCAATCTTAAGATATGATCGTAATCAGTAGAAATTAAAGGAACGTCATCAAAGTTTTCATCTTCACCTCTATCAAATGTATGAGTAACAACTAGTGGCACCAGATTCCAAGCACCTATATATCCATGTTGTTGATTGATGCATTCCTCAAAGTTGTCAACAATGCAGTGACAACAAAAGCATGAGTAATCCCTGGTGTTCAATGTCTAATTGTGATAGTTTATACTCATAATTGAATGCAAATATCATTTCTTTTCTATCCTCTTGCAGCCATGCATAATTTTTCTATCCATGCCTGAACACATGTACATATATTTAATATGAATTTCATTTTATAAATTTTAATAAAGAATATTAAATTTAAACAAGAATAAATATGTATATCACACATACATAATTTAGAAACATGTGCACACCTTTTATCTCCCAAAATTCTCTATGTGGTACCGCTTGAGTCATTCATGATGATGTGTCAGCCTCGTTTGATGTGAAATGTGTCCTGCACCATTCAAAAATATCATGTGCATTTTTTATATGAACTCCCTTATAATTCATTTGATACTTTCATAAAGCATGTTTGATGCAAGCTCTAGCACCATCATGTTCACCTTTTCCATGTCCACTCTCAAAGAAACTCTAGACACGTGGTATGTTTTCATTACGATGATATCTACATAGCACATAAAATGGTCTAGATAATTTGAATTGTGTAGCACATCCATCTGATCAAACATTATGTTTATCAATTTTTATGTTCCTTTCTTTCAAATTTGCAAAAAACATCTTGAAGCAGTATTCTACATAATGAATGTCATGCTCTTTATCATCAATTATATAAAAATTATATTCCTTCTTGATGACCTGTGCTTCAAATGTGCTCTGAATACCATCCAAATCTAACTGTGCATGTCAATAACACACATGTACCATAATAGTAAAATGCTTTGAGAAATAGTATTCTGATTGAACCGCCTTTTGATGAACAAATGAATAGTTTTCTGCGAAATCAACAACTGATAGAATGGCTCCAAGTGGCAAATTGTCTCTTAGTGTTTTGAATTGTTGTGCTTGCCACTTTGCAAAAAAATCATGATGAATGTAGGCTTGAATCAATTTTTTAAATTTTTCCATAAATGCTCCAATAGTTAGTTACTCTTCAACATATTCTAATCTTTTAGATTCTTTCCCAAATTTTGTTTCATTCTTTACATATTTGTAACTCTTTTAATTGACCATCTTTGTTAGATCAATAATTTCATTTTTCAAAGGGAAAAGAGCCAAATGAGCACATGTTTCACATATTCCTTTTATGCAATTTATTTGACCAACTGCATCATCTCTTTTGTCACATAAAATGGATGAGATGAGTTCACTTCATCTAGTAGGAGTATATTCAAAACTATAAGTCTCTTCTAAAAACTTTCAAAAAACCTGATAGTGGAGATCAAATTCAATATGATAATGACAACAAGTTTCAAACACTTTGTTTGTCCTGACATAATATAGCTTCAATCTTTCAAACAATGTTTTCCCAATCTTTATATTAGGATTTGAACTACAAAATGACACATACATTTCATGTTGTGTTGTGTCCAACCAATGTTTTGTATGATGTTCATATTGATTAGTTGCAATTCTATGTCTGATAACATCTCTACTACTTCATGAGGGATGAGTATTATCATTCCAAAAGAATGTGACCAAATTCTTGATTCCCTCATCAATCCTATCAGAACGAGGATCTCTACACATGATTGCCCAATTGTCTTCCAAGGTGATATCATCCAAAAATATTCTCCTCTTAACATATCATGATATTATTTTCCTACTAAAACCAATCCGAGATGAAACTGAAGATATTTGTCTATTTTGGGGCATAGTGTTATCTACAATGGATGTCAACATAACTCTTCTCATAACGGTCTTATCTTTAGTTTGAGATCACTTCCCTACCTAGTTAAACCTTTCCTAATATTTTTAATCATATCAGTTTGCATGTCAACAAATTTTCTCTTCTTTAATGTTGTGTCTATTGTTGGCATTAAGCATGATTGTCATTAGTGACAACACTTATTCTGAACAGTGCATACCGAGTAGATCAGTGCATACCGAGCAGATCAGTGCATACCAAGTAGATCAGTGCATACCGAGTAGATCAGTGCATACCGAGCAGATCAGTACATACCGAGTAGAACAGAGCTTACCAAGCCGAGCAGAGCTTACCGAGTAGAATAGTGCATACTGAGCTCGCAAAGTTTCACAGTGTTTACCGAGTGCTGCACGGTTAAACAGGAAATTTAGTTTCTACCAAGTAACACTTTATCTACCGAGTCTCCAGTGTTTACCAAGTTTGAAACTATGACCGAGTGGTTAGTATGGACCGAGTTTCCACTTCTACCGAGTGCATGATGATGCCGAGTAATGCAGTGGATGCCGAGTATCAAAAAGTCACCGAGTTAGTTTGCAGTAACCGTGTAACTATATTTGGGCCGACTCAGTAATATTTGTGTTTACTTGTTTTAGAGCCGACTTTGTAATTATTTTGGAATTGACTTAGATTGATATATAAACAATGTTTTATGTCATATCCAATGATGACAATAAAGAAGACAAGTATGAAAAAGAGAGAAAGGCAGAGATAAGTGAATTACAAAGGGCTACAACAGTATAAGAAGCAGAAAAGATTTATCCATCACAGAAGGTGATCAGTACATTAGAGAATCTCAATCAGCAAGTACAGTTGCAAGTAAGAGATCTACTGTTTCATCCTAACAGGTGAATCAGCTTGAAATCCTTTAACTGAGTAGACTTAACAGTCTTTGTAAAAATCTCTTAACTGAGTGCATACTTCATTGTATGTTTGTAAATCCTCTAACAAGGTGGACCTAGCAGTCCTTATTGCTCCTAATAGGGAAGATCATCAGAAGTGATCATTGTAAGCCTTAACCGGCAAACTTTATACTGCAGTATTGAAGTTTTGTAGGTATCATCCCCACCCCAGTTTTACTTTCTACTTGGAAGGTTTCTGGGTTACCAAATCTCTGTGTTCTAAGTGTTATGAATGTTTTATTCTTTTTGTTACTCATGCATGTAGTCAGATTATCAATCTAATATTATTAAGATCTGTATCTGTTAAAAGTTTTGAAGTTACTGATTCACCCCTCCCCTCTCAGTAACCTAGATAGTCTTGAATATTTCCAACAATTGGTATCAAAGCTCAGTGGATCTCAGAATAAAGTTTGACAGCTTGAAGATTCAGGACAATGGAGATATTCAGACTGAACAAAGTAATTGAGAATGAAAAGCTAGATCTGGAAATGGCCATAACTCAACTCAAAGAAGCAAGAGAGCATCTTTCCCTTTCCCTAAAAAGAAGGAAGGAACTTGAAAATCAGATCAATGACCACTAGTATGTCGAAGAAAAGATTGAAGACTTTTTCCCTTCAAGCAGCTCAGATGAACCAAACAATGCAATCAAAGAACTTCTAGAAAAGAATGGATCTCTGTAAGAAGAAGTGAGAAAATTGAAAAGAGAATAGGAAATTCAGTCAACAAGATTTTGTGAAGTCTTGGAACAAAGAAACAAGATGAAAGATGAAATAGATGGAAAGAACAATGAAATCCAGAATAAAACTCTTCAGCTAGAAAATCTTATTGATCAAATCTCCAATGCAAATGAAGAAATCTTGACTCTAAGATCAGAAAATGAAAACATGAGAGAAGAGCTGATATCTGAAAAACAAATCAATTTAAGAGTAATGAGTGAGCTAGATGCTGAAAGGCAAATCAATGAGAGAATGTTGAAATCTCAAGAAGATATGAATCAGGTGTATGAATGAAACCTTCATAGGCAAAAAGGAAAAGCAGGACTTGGATACAAAGAGGAAGGCGAATCCTCCAAACAAGGTACTCAAAAGAATCAGAAACCTACCTGTAATCACTATGGCAAAATTGGTCATACTTCAAACAAGTGTTGGAGCAATGGAAAAGCAAAATTCAATGGAAAATGCTACAATTGCAATCAGCTTGGTCATAAAGAAAATGAATGCAAGGAAAAACCAAGATTTAAAGGCATATGTCACAAATGTAGCAAACAAGGTCATAAGGCATCAGAATGCAGAACTAAAACACCCAATCCAGCGGAACAAATTATTAAAGCAATGTTTGGTTGGGATTACAACACTTGGTGTAGATGTCATTACTGTGGAGAATATGGACACATTGGCATGAATTTTGTAAGGCACCACTTGAGATAAAGGGATTCTACCATAAGATGTTATAATTGCACTAAGCTTGGTCACATAGCTAAAAACTACATGAATTTAGGCAAAATTGAAGATGAAAAGAAAGCAAAAGCAAATAACATTAGGAAGCAGATGAGACAGAAGTGGATTCCTAAACCTACCGAGCAAACCAATCCTGAAGTCACTAATGAAGAGAGAAGCTCTATGAGCTCTAACTAGTCTCCAAGAAAGCACTGGAACTGTATCTTCATCGACATTCCAAAATAGTTCCTGAACTAAAAGGAAGACAGATCCAAATCAGTATGCAAGATATAGCAGTATCACCAGAAGGTCGGTATCAGTTATCACCGAGCAAGGTCGGGAGTAACCTAACTTCATTTGGTTACCGAGTAAGGTCGGAGAAGTATGAATTCATATGATCGCCGAGTTGCAGAGTCTTCACCGAGCAATTAATTCATAGTGGATGACAGCCTGTCTAATTCTATACCCTAATTCATACTGAGCATTAATGACAAAGTTTCAACAAAAGGAGTGAAATCAAGTTCACTATTCATCACGAACAAAAGTCTCCTAGTGCAGTCAAGCATTTTGAAGCATATTTCAGCAAGATATTCTCTTTACTCGAAGAATTTACTGTGTTCACCGAGCTACCATGGCATCATCCAGCGCTAAAATGAAGAAAGATTTAGAAATGTTGGTTCATGGAGAATGGAAAGCACTAGATTTCAAACTCGTGCCCGCAGTTGCCAGAACCCTAGACCCAAGTGGAGCTCAATCTTGGATTCCTCCTAAGGTACTTCTTATTAATGATATTCACAGTCATTTTAAGTGTACAATTCAAGAGCTTGGAACCCTAGAGATTGATACTATCCGTGAGGAACTATGTGTAGATGGTGTTCTCAAACCAGAGCATCAACATTTGGAAGATAAGGGTTTAGTTCACATCACACACTTGCCTCAGAGCTTTCAGACAAAATGGATCAGATATATCCTTAGTTGAGTACATGAAGGTAAAATATGGCTTGAGCAACCAGTAGAGATTACGAAGAAGATGATTCACTGAATCACTGGTCTTCCCATACTCGACAAGGAAAAATCTACAAAAACCCTAGGTTAGACAGAACTGGAAGAGAAAACCCTAGCCGAGTGGGACGGTAGAGGTATGAAGATAAGTAGAATTACTGATGCAGAATTGAAATTTGGTGTACATATCGTAGCTCACAAGATATACAGTTCAAGTTGGCAGAACAATGTTCCATGTGAAGCAATTGACCTAGCATATAAAATTGTAAAGAACAATCTGTCATTTGACCTAGCAGATCTTTTGTTGAGACAGTTCAACAAGAACATGGAGAGCATCAAAACTTCAAAGAACAATCCATGTAAGTTTGGCTCACTGTTGGTTTGTTTATTTTTCTATGCTCAGAAGTTTTTCCCATCAAAAGGCACGGTCGTATGGAGAAAAGATGTGCTGGTTCTTTATCAGATGAATGAATACATTTCAGAAATGGGTGACAATTTTGAAAGCATAATGGATAACTACTTTGAATCATTTAAAGAGAAAATGAACAATAGATTCTGGATTCTACAGAAATTGGTGGAAGATTACAAAGATGATATTTGTTTCATGGTGGATTGTGATAATCTGTATATACAGGCAACAAAACCAAGGATTGTACATGTGAAACCTCTTCCCTATGAGGTAAATATTGATGAAACCAAGAATATTATAGAAGCCCTAATTAATCAACCTGTTAACCCAAAGGTACCATATTTTGGGACATATGAAGAAGCAAAGGAGAGAATTGATTTAGTATAAAGCTTCCACATGCGGTTAACAAAGGAAGAAAGAGGTTGGCCAAAATACAAGCTAGCACACCTCTAATGTCAACCGAGGAAAAAGGAGAGGACCTTGAAGAAGAAGAAGAGAAAAATGTTGAGGAAGAAGAAGAACAAACACCAGCAAAGAAGAAAGGAAAAGTTTTTATCACCAAAGCACCCAAGCAACCCCCTGCAGTATTTACAAGAAGGAGTTCAAGAGGCAAGGTAGGCAAAGTCAGTGAAGAAATAGTATTCAAAAGGCCTCCTCCTTCATTAAAAGAAAAGATCAAGGATATGAAAGAAGGATCTGGAATTGCAAACTTCAAATATCTAAGATATGAAATCAGATCTGAGGAAGAGCAGTAGGAAATTAAAGATGCTGTTATCGAGAAAATAGGAAGACGGAAATACTCACCTGAATAGATAGCTTCTCAAATCCTAGGAACTCTGCTGGACAAAATTAAGTTAAGATGGTCCAATGCAAGACAAACTGTCAAGGACATCTATGCTCAAACCTTGAGGCAATTAATGCCAAGTTTGAAAAATGCTGAAATTAATAAGGCATTGATAGATAATGAAAATAAGATGACACTCAAATTTAACAGTTGTTTGATTTTGATCAAAGATATTGAGTCAGTTGTGAAGAGTGCCACTGCCACATGGAAAAACATCTATAATCTTCACAAACCAAGTGTGGAAACAGTGATAATCAAGGATATTGATGATGACAGTGATGAACATGAAGAAGATACTGAGGTAGACAAGCAAAGTGATGAGGAAGATAATATTGTTCGGATAGTTGCAGAAGTCATTGCCTCACTTCCTCACTCTCTAGCAAAAGTTGCTACACCTAGCACGGAGATAACTTCAAGTATGATTATGACAACTTCCACAGATACATCAAATGTCAAATCATCACTACCACAACTCAATGAATCATCGACAGAAATGACTACCACCTCTTTTACCGAGTTGCAGTCTCCTGTATCTACTTCAGTACCTACTTCCATATCAAGTTTTCCAGTAGTAAGTACCTTAGTTTTGGATACTTCAGTAAGTATTTTAGCTTTTGATTCTATAATTGCAAATACTTCAGTTTTGAGCCCTTCAAGTATTCCAGTCGGTAGTCTATCATTTTTCACAGCTAGTCCTACAATGTCTACAATAACTTCTACAAAGGCATTAGGTGCAATAACAGTTGATCCTAAGGCTCAACCGAGTACAAGATTTCTAAGTAAGAATGTAGAAGAGGATATAGACTTAGATGAGGAAATAGAGATTCCAAAATTAGACTTTGCAAATCTTTCAGCAGACGAAATGCAAAACATTGGTGAACTCCTTCAAAAGAAAGCAAAGCAGAAGAAACTAAAAGAAGAAAGGGACAAGGAATATAAAATTATTGAAGATGCAAAGGATATTCTATCAGAAGCATTAGGTATTAAAGTTGATTCCTCTCAACATATTTTTTTATAGTTAGCTGAGGCAGTAAACAAGTTCCATGAGGATTCCTCTGCGTCAGAGAAGATTATTGAGAAAGCCGAGAAGAAATTTGACAATAAAGTGCTTGAGCATGTTGCTTAGCATATAGCTATTAATCAGGTAGAATTATCTTTAGTTTTGACATATATTGAATCCTCCTATTCCAATATTACCTCACTTGTTGCTAAGCTATGTAATGTTGCCGAGTTCACTAAGGAAGTCAAGGAAAAATTGAATAAGATTGATGAGTATCTTAAGGACAGTGTACAGAGGTTGCAACTTGAACCTAGTTCAAGCTCTGCACATCATATGAAAATCACATTCCTATCAAATAGGTAGTCAAAATTATTAAAAGAAGATACAAAGATCCGGTCAACACTGCTAGATATTCAGAATATGATCCTTCCCATCATGGACATAATGCAAAAGCACATTGTTCACTCAAAAGCATTACTCCATGACAATCAATTTTCCATTGCAGATCACATGATTGAACTCTCTACAGAAGTCCAAATTGCACTCCAAACATGCAAGATTCTGCAAGAGAATTGGGACAAAACTCTGGCACTAATCATGAAGGTACATTTTGATTTTCGGATACTTGTATATACACCTTTGGCATTATTGTCAAAAAGGGGGAGAAAATGTATATGAGAAAGTGTATAAGATTAAGGTGTGTAATACGAAAGGGGGAGAAAGTACTCTATATAAGGGAGTCATGAAATGTATAAATATAAACAGAAGTTTGACAAAGATAAATTTTGAAAAATCAAAAAAAGATTCAGCATGATTCTTGTATATAAGTTTTGGCTATAAGTGTTTTTGTCACTAATACCAAAGGGGGAGATTGTTGGCATTAAGCATGATTGTCATTAGTGACAACACTTATTCTGAATAGTGCATACCAAGCAGATCAGTGCATACTGAGTAGATCAGTGCATACCGAGCAGATCAGTGCATACCGAGCAGATCAGTGCATACCGAGCAGATTAGTACATACCGAGCAGAACAGAGCTTATCGAGCCGAGCAGAGCTTACCGAGTAGAACAGTGCATACCGAGCTCGCAAAGTTTCACAGTGTTTACCGAGTGCTGCATGGTTAAACAAGAAATTTAGTTTCTACTGAGTAACACTTTATCTACTGAGTCTCTAGTGTTTACTGAGTTTGAAACTATGACCAAGTGGTTAGTATGGACCAAGTTTCCCCTTCTACCGAGTGCATGACGATGCCGAGTAACGCAGTGGACGCCGAGTATCAGAAAGTCACCGAGTTAGTTTGCAGTAACCGTGTAACTATATTTGGGCCGACTCAGTAATATTTGTGTTTACTTGTTTTAGAGCCGACTTTGTAATTATTTTGGAATTGACTTAGATTGATATATAAACAATGTTTTATGTCATATCCAATGATGACAATAAAGAAGACAAGTATGAAAAAGAGAGAAAGGCAAAGATAAGCAAATTACAAAGGGCTACAGTAGTATAAGAAGCAGCAAAGATTTATCCATCATAGAAGGTGATCAGTACATCAGAGAATCTCAATTAGCAAGTACAATTGCAAGTAAGAGATCTACTGTTTCATCCTAACAGGTGAATCGGCTTGAAATCCTTTAACCGGGTAAACTTAACAGTCTTTGTAAAAATCTCTTAACCGAGTGCATACTTCATTGTATGTTTGTAAATCCTCTAACAAGGTGGACCTAGTAGTCCTTATTGCTCCTAATAGGGCAGATCATCAGAAGTGATCATTGTAAGCCTTAACCGACAAACTTTATACTGCAGTATTGAAGTTTTGTGGGTATCATCCCCACCCCAGTTTTACTTTCTACTTGAAAGGTTTCTGGGTTACCAAATCTCTGTGTTCTAAGTGTTATGAATGTTTTATTCTTTTTGTTACTCATGAATGCAGTCAGATTATCAATCTAATATTATTAAGGTCTGTATCTGTTAAAAGTTTTCAAGTTACTGATTCACCCCTCCCCTCTCAGTAACCTAGATAGTCTTGAATATTTCCAACATCTATACCCAATAATTTTAATGCCTCTTCCAAATTTTTGTTTATAAGTACAATTGAAATCAATTGGGCTTGTTCAAGTGTTTCAAAATTATCAAATTTAGCCAATATTTCTCTTTCTATCATATTCATTGACCTCTTCTTAACAAGACTTAAAGTTTGAACATTAGCAAATGATCTCAAATTCTTCACATCTATTGTAAGTAAATGATCTAAGTTTCTATAATTGATATTTGTCTTTGCAGTTTGAGCTAGATCTATAAGTTCATCCATACCAGTAGGAGCACATGATCCTGACCCTTCTCCAACATAAATTTCTTGAGCTTCTATAGGGTGTGATCCTGACCCTTCTTCAACATGCATTTCTTCAACTTGGCTTGACCCTCCTACTTCAGCTTCTCCTTCACCTTAACCATGTTGATTACGAGCTACATGAAAAAAATTGAATCAAATTAGAGAAAAATAGAGCATAGGTCCATAAAATTTGGACACGTAAAATTAGAGGTAGATAGGTTCATACCTTCTTTTCTTTTATAATAATATGTCAATGCAGCTTCACGATTTATTTGTTCAGTACTAGGTGACCTTTTTCTTGTAGATTTACTTTGTTTTCCCTTCTTGTTCCCCATTTCTTCTCTCCAAAAAAATGTCTTCTAAAAATTTGGCTTGATAGTAATTCTCCTCTTAAAAAAAATGTCTTTGATAAAAAAACACCAATAGCAATTATCCTCCAAAAACGTCTTTGATAAAAAACACCAAAAATAATTCTCCTCCAAAAGCATGCCTTTGAAAAAATTAGAGTAATAGTGAAAAGTGTGTAATAATTGTATGCAATTGTGTGAAAAATTTAAAAAAAAACATTTTATTTTATACCATGTCGAAAACAATTACCATAATTAGCCGACTCACTTCGGGAGAAGTAGGTCGGGTAAAAGTCTGACGGGGATTGTTCCCGTCAAAATTTTCCCATTTTTCCCAAGGGGTCTTCGCACAAAGATCCCTTCACACAAAGACCCTAGGATGTCTTTGTATGAAGGGGGACTTCGTGTGAAGACCCGACCCTAAACTAGAAATTATTTTTCAAGATGAAAAAAAAAACAAAAAATATTCCTTTCAAGGCCTAAAATAGAGACCAAACAAGAGGATGTCCTAAAATAAAAAATGTCAGACGATGCTACTTCGAGTAAGCTTTCCAACGACTATAATTTTAATAGATATTAAGTTCATTGTTACATTCAAAATTAACTTTAATTAAACATAGGTAGTTTTTTCATTCAACAACTTCTCTCTTCGACGCTTCAGGAAAAATAGTAACTTACAAAAAAAATATGAAAAATATGTAGGAAAATCATATTTGTGTTACCTTTCTATCAAAAAAAGAAAAAATGAATTTCGATATATACAGATCAAGTTAGAGTGATCCAAAAGAAGGTATGTCTAAATTATAATTACTCTCACTTTAGAACTTAATAAAGTATGAAATATTGAACCAAAATGAATGAAACCAATTACATCCATTAGATATTTAAGTTAACAATATAAACTCAAAATAATTACATCGTTGTCTTTTTTGAAAAAAAGTTATGCTAATCCAAGTGACAGCCACTCCTTAAAAATGCTGATTTTTCACACAAACCACTTTTCGAAGGAGAAAGAAAAATGGATTCAAATCAATTTTAATTTATTTTCTAAAAATAAGAAAATTCTAAAAGACTCTAGTTTACATCATCTTCAAATTCTTAATAGTTTTGCGGCAATAGGTGTCTAAAAGTGAAGTTTTATTTTCAGAATGTTGATCTCAGTGTCAAAGTTGGCTAAAAAGTGGAACACACTTTTGTGGGACCATCCTTTAAACATTTGTGCCATGGTTATGGACATATGAGAGTCTACCTTTCCTTCTTTTTGATTAAAAGCATAGCCCCATAAGTATATTACAATAAATGAGGGAGTTGTACCTCTAACATTCAGAGGAAGATCATCCATACAAAGGTGATATCTCCAACTATTAGTGTACAATAGGAATTATGAGGTAATGTGATTATGTACAATTACTCCCCACTTCGCAATTTGCACGTTAGGAAGAAAGGATATCCCCACTAGGCTCAAGGGTTAACTTAAGCTCTTAGTGGGAATAAGTGTTGGAATTAGGAGAGATAGGGTACTGAGAGGGGAGTGGTGAATCAGTGCCCACAAAATTTTTACTTATAAACCTTTCAGATCTAAAACACCAAACAGTAGTAACCTTACAAAATAACTTGTATCTAATGCACGCATCATTCATCCATTCAACTTGTGAAAGTAAATAACATGAAATAAACAATATAATAGTCCCATAACACAAGTATTTTTGTAATGCAGAAACCCTTGTTAGAAGGTAAAAACTGCGGTGGGGATGACACCCACAAATTCTTCACTACTGCAGATAGAAAAGGTTTTCCTATTAGGGCTACAAGTTTTGATCACTTTTGATGATCTTACCCTATTAGGAGTAACATATTAGATCATCTAAATCTACCTAGTTATAGGATTTTAACAACACTACTTGAGTGTGCACTCAGTTAAGAGATTTACAAAAAGACTGTCAAGTCTACTCTATTAGGATATTTTACCAAAACTCTATTACAATGATTAGAAAGTAATAGGTAACTATCTACTAATGACAACTCAACTTGTCTGATACAGATCAATAAAGTACTGAATATATATCACCTTATACTATGTGAATCTCTGCTTTGAACTGCTCGGTTAGCTTGCTCTAATTCTGCTCAATCTGATTTCCTCTAAATACTATTTTGCTCTGTCAACTGATAATCTTGAAGGTTGGCTAGTGCTTCAAGTGCTTCTTCGCTCATACATCAGTTTACATAAAAAATGATGTAACATACAAATATATAGCATACTACTTTATGTCGCTTATCACATTAGATGAATATCTCAATAATAAATTATCCTTGATCTTGGTAAGATATTTTCTGATTCTATTGTAACCATTTGCATAGATAGATGTGCCATTTCTGATTCCTATGCCGTTTCCTATGATCCTTGCTAAACACTGTAAATACTATTCAGTAATTACACTGATGCTCAGTGTTTACTGTCGCTCAGAGTCGGTGTTTTGTGCTCAGTAAAACTGCCTAGTGCTCGGTATGAAGACTTAATTGGTAGGCTTGTATTGCTTACAGTTATCGACTAGGATAATATAGGTAACCGACTGATGTATTTGATAACCTTTGATACTAATGACAACCTTTAATGCTCAATAGAGATAAAAATCTCCCCCTTTGGCATTAGTATAAAAAATTTAATGTATATAGACCTTGTGTCTCAAAACTTACATCTTTTCCATATACATATATCCTTATCAAAAAATTTCCATATACTCCCCCTCGGTGCATGCTTCGGTAACGTGTAGTATACTTAGCAAAAAGTTACATATTTGGCATAAACATGTTATCCCCTTTATCTTCATCTTCTATATACATGTTTTCCCCCTTTTTGATAGTAATGCCAAATACAAAAAAAATGTATACTTACAACTTGTCAAAAATGTGCTGATGGGTTTTCTTCAATGACTCCAAGAGGTTTTCCCATTCCTCTTTCAAGTTGGTGAGAGCAATGTGCTCAAGACCGACTTGTGCATGCATATCAAAAATGTTGTCCAACACAGAAATCTCTAGTGTTGCAACAAGTTTTTATGCCCTTGCTATGTGCTTCTAGAAAATTTTCAGGTATGGTAGGAGTTCTGTCTGTATCTCAGTAACTTGATCAATTATCTGCTCTTCTTGCTTCTTGAGATCTACTATCAACCACCTGAGTTCTTGGACTCTGAGTATATGCTTTGAAAAAGCTTGTGGCTCGGTTGTAGCTACATTTGCACTGACTATGATTTCATTCTCAAATTGGTTAATCTTTTCATTGATCTCTGCAGTGAATGTTCCGACAGTGCATAGCTTAAACAAGATTTGGAAAATAGAATTATTAATATACTGAATCTCAGTTATTACCTCTGAAAGTTTAACCTTGTTAATAGCCACTTCTTGGTTGATTCTCTCAGCAAGTTTATCTTGAATCTTGGACTCTGCCCTTTCCTCTATTCTTTTGTCAGCTTCAATATCTGGTGCATTTATCTGCTCGGTAAGTGTTGTAAGTTGATCCATAATTAGAGTATCTTCATCTATGCTCACCTCAGGTACTACCTACTGTAAGATATCCCATACATTCTCTAATACTTCCTTCTTCTTATTCTCTTGCCTCAACTTCTCTTGTGCTGATTTTCTTGTACATAATTCCCTATATTTTCTCAATTCCTCAGGGCTAAGGGTCCTTGGGTCACACTCGGGTATCACAATGACTCCATCTAGAGTGACCGACCCTTTTCCTTTCTTTTTCTTCTTCTTCTCCGGTGCAAGTGGTGACTTCTTGGCAATGGTGACAATAGCTTTGTCTTCTACCCTCGGAGTTTTCTGCCCAGTTGACAAACTATCTTCCTTCTTCTGCTCCTCGGTAACCTATGTGTTAGTTGAATGAGGTGGAGCCTCGAATGTGGTGTCAGGTGGGGTATCTTCAGTTGCCTTAGGCTCTTCTTGTGCCTTCATTTCTATTTCTATGGCCTCTTTTCCTTCAGGCTCATTTGTCTCTATAGGTATCTTGGTGCTTTGTTCCCCTGGTGTATCTTGAGGTTGCTCAGGGTCTGAGCCTTTGGGTTGTTCTTGTGAAATAATTTCAACTGCTTCTGCTAGAATAGGAAGCTCACCTGGTAATGATGTAACTGCACACTCAGTAGCTTTTGCTTCATCCTATGTATGATCTGGTGCAATGTTCACATCATCATCATCATCTTTGTCATCAGGATCACCATTAGTGATGTCCTCAATGAGTACAACATCATCATTTTTTTGCTTAACTTGGATCTTTGCTAGATCTGGTGCATCCTGTGAACTGTCCTTGATTTCTTGTGCAAGTGTTGTATCAATTACCTCGGTAATAGATACACCTATGTCCTTTGTCTTCTCAGTTATAGTATCATTAATATAGATACCTTTTCCTTTGGACTTTTGTCTCTTCTTAGACAGATTTATAAAAGCATTTTTCTCATTTTGCTCTCTGATAGCTAAAAGTGAACTCCAGATAAGTTGACTAGACTCATCAAGATCTGCCAGATTCTCATCTATTATTTGCATAGCTCCGTTCTTGACTTTGAATCTCTACACATAAGTATCCATAAGCTCTTTAATCTCACTAAGAGATAAGTCTGGTGTAATCAATACAAGGGCTTGTTCCCTCATCCTCTTCTCGGTGTCCAAGGCATATGACCACTTTTGATTTATTCGGTCCTCTAATGTCTTGGGCAGTGATATTTTAAACTCTTATGGAACTTGTTTGAAGCGTATCATCATCTGGATGACTGCTTCCTCAATTTTTTTTGGTCTTCATTTGACATACTGTCAAACTTACTAAGTTTCAGATCTACAAGATTCCCATTCTTAATTATATCTTCAATAAGCTCATCAATTGATCTTACCTTATTATTGACCACCTTGAATTGATTTTGATCATCTTCATTTTCCTCATCCTCAAGGTCTTCTCTATTCCTTACTAATCGTCTCCTTTTCTTCGGTGCTGCAGCTAAAACCTTAGCATTTCTTTTAGCATAGGTCTTTGTCAGTGTAGCTGCCCTAGGCTTAATTATCATCTCGACTCCCTTTTATGAGGTGAGGCCTCAGTTGCTAACCTTGTTCATGCACCTGTCTGCATTGGCAACTGCCTCTTCTTTTGAGCTTTAGTGGGAGGAACTGGTATAGAATCTTCCTCTTTTTCTGACTCAGTTTCCTCACTGTCATATGGTTTGTCAGCCAACATTACTGACCTTCGGTTGCTGCTTCAATCGGTGACTCCTCAGATGAGTCAGATACGTTCTCAAACTTCTCAAACAATTTTTTTCTCATTTTCTTTGCTTTTCGTGTTATTTTACTAATGACATGACCAGTTTTAATTCTTGACTTTGCTTCTTCAAAGGTTCCAAACCTTTCAGCCTTTGTGTTCTTCGATAATGCTAGTAGAGTCATGATTGATTTCAGACCAAAATCATAATCCATTTCATAGCCCATTGGTGCTAGCCATTTTATTCTAGGTTCTACAGCTTTAATCATAGTGTGGCCGGTGTTCACTAGGAAACATATATCCATCTGAAATTTCTCAACCAATTCATTAGGAATCCTACTTCTCAGATTCATCTTAGCTCTAAATTTTTTAAAATATTCATCGAAAACTTTGTTCATATCATCTGCCAAACTATTTAACAACTCATAAATCTATACAATGATCAGTTTATTTGTTGTCCAGTTCATTTTACCAACTCCTGGAAAATACTTTTGTAGATAGAAAAACAAACAAACAAGGAGTGAACCAAACTTACACGTGTTTGTCTTTTGTGACCTTATTGTCTTCATGTTCTCCTTTAATTGTGTCAACAATACTTCTGCAAGATCTACCTGGTGATCTTTCTTTATCAGTTTGTATGCCATGTCGACTGCACTACAAGGTACGTTGTTTAATCTACTCGACTGAAATCTTTTGTACCCAATCACATGAGATGCAAATTTTGTTGTTGGGTCTTTAATTGTAGATATCTTTAGTGCACGACCATCCCATGTTGCTTCGATATTCTTTTCAACATTAGCTTAGGATGAGTTTTAAAAATCTTTTTCTTTGTTGGTTGTAGGATACCCAGTAACCCTACTTATCATTTTCTTTGTGACCTCAACTGGTTTACCCAACCAAAACTTTCCATCATGGTACCAACTCAATACAACTCTAATCCATTCTATTTTGAATTTCTGCAAAAAATTTATGGTGCACGACAAACCTATTTTCTCAATCTGGTTAAATTTCAGTTTCAACTTTCCATCGTTGCCACATAATTGTTAATACGCAACAATAGTCTCAAAATCTCCTACTTCCCCAATCTTACAGTGAATGTACAAACGTATGTCTTCAGTTAACAAAACCCTAGGTGGGATGCTTGAGAAAGCACCCACTGAATCCATTTTTTATGCAACTTCGGGGTGAGACTTGTACTTTGGTTCATCAAAATTTGCTGAAACTATTAGGTCTACCTCTTCTTCAACATTTTGTGATTTTCTTGCAGTAGATGTCGATGCCATAGCTTAATTTAGGGTTTCAGAAAAAGTAAGTTAAGAATGTATTTGGTAGCAAATAAACTTACTCAGAATCAATAAAGAGTGTTGTCAGTTCGATCTATAGTAGCTTTGAATCCTTTTGAAAAATCTTTAGCTCAAACTCTCTCTATGAAATCTTCGCTCTTCTCAATCGCTTTGTGAAAATGAACTCAATCTTCCATGTATTTATAGACTTTTTTGATATTGTCGCTCAAACTTTATGCAATAAATTCTTGACCTACCTTTCGGTTCATGATAGTTGTCAGCTTGGTGATGACTATAGATTATCAACAGCTTGGTTAACACAAGAATTCTTTTCTCAGTTGATACTATTATTCGGTTTACCTTGAATAGTGATTACTGATGGGTAACCAATGCTTGGTCTGACTCTTATCGACTGTGTAACTTTGTTAGCTCAAAGCATATAAACCACAATGCATCTTTATTCATGCAGATTTGGTATTTGCACATCATATTTAAGGAGCTATATGTAAAATGTGATCATTTTGAAATGTCAATCCCATACATACCTATATCACCTTAGGTGGAGGTACCGATGTCACCCAATCCAGTGGATGAGGTTTCACCGACATCATTACTTGACTCAACATTATCATTAGATGCCTTCTTCCACATGTTGTTCCTTATTCTCTTGATATCTACAATAGTGTTTCCACTCTCAAATACATGACCTTCTTCTGGTGCTCGGTCTCTATAGTCTTTTCTTAAATGATTGACCTTATGACAATGCAAACATGTCGTTCCAGTGCTTGTCTAGCTTCTTGATTGTCCAACCCATCTTTTCCTGTTACAATTTTCTACAATGTGCCCATATCTACCACATGCAACACAATTAGCCCATGTGTTATAATCCCAAACATAAGAATTACCTCATCTCTTCGGTTGATAAGGCTTGCATTGTGTCTTCTACTTAGGATTCCATACTTGCTTCATTTTTGCCTTACACTCTCGTGCAGTGTGTCCATGCTTATTACAAGTATAAAATAACTTCTCCATAGTAGTATTGTTAGCATTCTATTTAGCTCTACATTCATAAGCTTGATGACCATACTTTCCACAATAGTAGCAATATCCATTGAACTTAGGAGTGACAGGAGGTTTACCTTGCACTTTTCTTCTACACACATTAGATGTATGTCCCAGTTTGCCATAGTGATAACATGTCAACACTTTAGGTCTCTAATTTTGATTGTTGTTAACCTATTTAGCTTTTTGTGATGATTCTCCTTCACTGGTATAACCTAATCCAGCTCTGCTTCCAAATCTTCTTTGATTAATCAGAAAATCATCAATATTTTTGGAATTGTTCTCAGCTAGCTTCATCATCTCATTATGCTATTTTTGTGTCTTTATTTCATTTCTCAATTTTTCATTCTCTTCTCTGAGTATTGCAACATTTCAAGTCTTCTAGACAATTCTCCATTCACTCAGTTGACTTCTTGATTCATGGTCATCATCTAATTAGATACTTGAAAGTGACGATCAGTGAGTCTTTGTATCTCACTCTCTTTAGCTTGTAGTTGTTTAGTTGTCTATCTTCAGTCTTCAATAGCTAGATTCCTTTCTTTCTTAGCCTATCTAGCATTGTTCATTATTTCAACCATTCTCACCATCTGAGATTCTTGACCCATTTTTAGTGCTTTCACTTGTTCGGTTAAATCCTGATTCTTCTTAGACAAGTCAAAGATTATACTTTCAGATCCATCAGAAATATTCCCTGAACTAGATCCAATGTGGTCAAATATATCATCAATTACTTCTTCATGGTAGCCAATCTCATTTTTCAGAATAGCTAGGTTCTTCCTTTCAACCAATAATTTCTTCAGTCCTTCCTTGGCTTTCTTATACTATTCAACAAACATCTGCATCTGAATCTTCTGATTCTCAATAGTCTTATCTAACTTATACCTCTCCATGACTTAGATCTTTACCCTTCAATGGTTAAACTATCTAATAAGAGAACTGAGCTTTGATACCAATTGTTGGAATTAGGAGAGATAGGGTACTGAGAGGGGAGGGGTGAATCAGGGCCCACAAAATTTTTACTTATAAACCTTTTAGATCTAAAACACCAAATAGTAGTAACCTTGCAAAATAAATTGTATCTAGTGCATATATCATTCATCCATTCAATTTGTGAAAGTAAATAACATGAAATCAACAATATAACAGTCCTATAACACAAGTATTTTGGTAATGCAGAAACCCTTGTTAGAAGGTAAAAATTGCGGTGGGGATGACACCCACAAATTCTTCACTACTACAGATAGAAAATGTTTTCCTATTAGGGCTACAAGTTTTGATCAATTCTGGTGATCTTACCATGTTAGGAGTAAGATATTAGATCAGCTAGATCTACCTAGTTATAGGATTTTAACAACACTACTTGAGTGTGCACTCGGTTAAGAGATTTACAAAAAGATTGTCAAGTCTACTCTGTTAGGAGATTTTACCAAAACTCTATTACAATGATTAGAAAGCAATAGGTAACTATCTGCTAATGATAACTCAACTTGTTTGATACAGATCAATAAAGTACTGAATATATATCACCTTATACTGTGTGAATCTATGCTTTGAACTACTTGGTTAGCCTGCTCTGATTCTGCTCAATCTGATTTCCTCTGAATATTATTTTTCTTTGTCAACTGATAATCTTGAAGGTTGGCTAGTGCTTCAAGTGATTCTTCACTCATACATCTGTTTACATAAAAAATGATGTAACATAAAAATATATAGCATACTGCTTGATGCCGCTTATACAAAATTAGGTTTCAACAACTTAGAGAAAAACCCTAAGATCTACGGTGTACAAAATAACCTAGATCAAACAATTACATAAGATCTTCATCACATTAGATGAATATCTCAACAATAAAATATCCTTGATCTTGGTAAAACATTTTTTGATTCTGTTGTAACTATTTGCATAGATAGATGTGTCATTTCTGATTCCTATGTCATTTCCTGTGGTCCTCGGTAAACACTATAAATACTGCTCAATAATTACACTGATGCTCAGTGTTTACTATTACTCAGAGTCGGTGTCTAGTGCTTAGTATGAAGACTTAACCGACTGGCTTGTATTGCTTACAGTTACCAACTAGGATAATATAGGTAACCAACCGATGTCCTTGATAACCTTTGATACTAATGACAACCTTTAATGCTCAATAGAGATAACAATAAGATATGTTCTTCCTTGGAATGTGTAAATGATGAAAGTGGAAAGGATAGAATAATGCAATGAATCTAGTAGAAAATTCATTGTTGACATTTTCAACCCACCATCAAATCCTAAAAGTATCTTTTATCACAAGGTTCCAGTTGAGTAGATAGTAGACCTAAATAAGTGTGGAATGCTTTAGATCAAGGATTTATATGTAGCATCCCTCATCTTCCATTGAAATAGACATGTGGCTCTTCAATAGTGACCAAAGACTAGATTTTGGTGAGACTTGTCTATAGTTTCCCTAAAATCCCAAGCAGATTGTTCATCGTGGTGAGGATGCAATTTTGGGGTAATAGGTCACATATTTCATTAATGAATTTTATTGGAAAAAGTATTTATGGTCTTGAGATTCATCAGTGATTGAAAAGGAGGATAATGTGCATTCTAATGGGTGGTGTTATGTTGATGGATGCCATTAGAAAAGGTCTTTCCAACATGTGTTTGGTAGCGGTGATTAGTGAGGTGTTTCAGAAAGATATCTTTGGGTCTTACCAAAATGACCATTCTTTAGATACACTAGTAGAGGTTTTACTGATATGCATGTGTAGTTCATTGAGAAGGAAGGGGAGCATTTACACAAGATTCCATGAGATTTCCTGATAAGATTCATCAGAGGAACTATAACTCTCGGCCAAGGAAATTAACTGCATTCTAATGGGGTTGTGTTTCGTCAATGGATCTCATTGGGTTAAGTCATCCTGATGAGTTTCTTCATTAGAATATTGGAAGGGAAAAAACATGTGGTTTGATAATGTATTCTATGTTGATGGGTTTCATTGGAAAATATCTTGTCGATGATGTTTTCAGAGGGAATCTTGACAATGGCATCAACAAGGTTTTTTCTAGTATGGTCACCACTAGGTTCCATCGGGGGAACATGAGAATTATTTCTCTGATATTATTTTTTTTAGGGGCCAAAGGATAGAGGGTTTGTCATCATGAATTCTTGAGTGCTTTCTCAATGTTTAATGGTTTGTGACAGACAGATTGATGTGCCCATTAGAGGAGTTAGTCATCAAAGAAGCTTTCCCTAATGGTCAAAATGGTCAAATGGTGCCAAAGAACACAAATATTTCATCGGGGTGACTTTTTTCGATTGAAGTTGATAGGGCATTAACATTTCAACTTTTAGAGTAATAAAGTATTTACTTATTAATAAAATCATATTAATTTAATTATTAAGTCACTCATTAATCTCTTTATACTTAAGCTAAACTTTAGGCATATAATAATTAATTGCTTTATTAATTATTATCATGCAACCTAGGTTTGTTCCCCCTTTTAGGGTTTCAGATCTCCTTTTATAAGGATTGATCTCTCTTGTAATATTATTGAGAAACACTCATTTTATTGAATTGCAACTTTTTTTTTTGTACATCAAGAATGCCTCCTCTTTCATGGATCCATGTATTCAGGCCTCTCTAGCTTCTTGCTTCTCTCTCTTTCTGTGATAGGTGTTTGTGTACAGGTGTTCTTGAGAGTTGTGGGTTGTTTACTCATTAACTCCAACATGGAATCAGAGCTTCAAATATGTTTTCCCCTATCCTCTTCCTAAGAGATGGACGTCTCTTTTTGGTCATCTTAGGCTCAAACTGACCTCATGGTTACGTTCAGAGCACCCAAGAACCCCTAGATCCATATAAAATTTGTCCAATTTGTACAAATTTAGAATCTGTGGCAAAAATTTTGGAACTGACCCCGACACGAATCTTGAGGTGGTCACTGGTATTTTGGAGCATTTTTTTCTCAAACAAACCTCACCGTTGAGCTCCCAGTGACCAAGAACCCCTAGATCCATATAAGGCATGTCTGATTTAGACGTCGTTGTAATTTGAGGCAAAAAAAATTGCGTACTAGGGTCGTACAACCCTGACACACATCCCAATGCAAGTACGACAATTTTGAGAAATTTTTTTTGGGCGGCAATGACCATTTGGCCATCAAATTTAATCCCCTATGAATGCAACCTCAGCCCTTGGTCGTATGGTGACCAGGGGACCAATATTTTTAGTCCGCAAGTAGATTTTGGCCATGATGGCCATACGACCGTGAATTTTAAGCCTATCATTTTCTGACGTCATCATGCATTAGCACTCTTCTACACCATTTTTTAGGCCCTTCAACATACCTGTGGTTTTTTGCTTATAACTTGAGCATACGATGTTGAAATTGGGCAAACAAGATATCATTGAAAAGATGGTTTCAAGATCTATCCAGATCTAGAGGTTTGAATTTCTGGTTTTTCTTTTTTGATGGTATTTTTTATTGTCAAAGCTAGATGTTCAGTTTTGCACTCCGGGAGCTCTATCTTGTGCATTAGGACTCCATTTTGGGAAAATGATATATCGTTGGAAAGCTTCTGTAGAGAAATTTCTAGTGCTATGAGTTATGTTTCCAGATTCTACTCTAGATATATTTTATTTAGTTTCATGCATTTTTGCAATCTTGTAGATATCTTGGATGTTTCAGGTCCTGGGATCTTTTCCCTTTGTGGAATGGCTTGTTTTAGGTTGTTATTTTATTTCAGAAGCCTTTGTTGTTCTTTGAGTAGTGTATAGTTCACTTTTGTAGTATTTCTTTTATGCACAAGCACTGAGATAAAGTGTCATTCTATTGCATGTATGGGATCTTGCACATTTTCGTGCTCTTTGTACTCACACTCCATTGTAAAGTGCCAGGGGGGTTTCATGTTTTCCTTTGTCTGTCATCTACTTTTTTCATGTGAGTGTTCCTCCAATGAAATTAGCCTCATGTATCTATATTAGTGTTTGTACTCTCTTTGTACCTTCAATGTTTCTGGTATCATGTGGTTCATATTGGATGATCTTTTTAGTGTACCTATCATTACTCCCTTTTTAGCATTATAGGGGGGTTTCTACTATTGGTTCTACTACTTCCTTGGTTCGATAGTGTGAGCTATGTATTCAGTATTTGATTCTATGTACTAGGTAGATGCAGTGGCTGGGTACCTATGCATTCTAGTGAGATGGATCATTTATCACATAGACACTCTTTCTTTCCTATTTTTTAACGCACTCTTCCAACTTTGATTGATCAAATCTTCATACTTTTGGTGTTTTTATGCCATGTATATTTTTGAGTTTAGGTATTTTCCTTTCTTTTCCTCCTGATTCGAGTAGTGTCATTTGAGGGCACTTGTGCAGATTAAAGTATTCTGTATCTTTGACTTCAATTGTTTTCCTTTGTTTTCTTCCTAATTCGAGTAGTGTCATTTAAGGACACTCATGTAGATTACATTCTTCTCTACCTGGTCATATTTTAATGGAGGATCTTCAGATCATTAGTTACTTCTTGATAGAGTTTGTATCTTCTTGCTTCAGTGATGTTCTACATGATCATCCTTGTTCCTATTTTCGGGGACATTCCTAGTTTTGGAGGCTTCTTCAATCTTTCAGACTAGTCTTTGTCTCTTTTTGGAGTAGAGTTTTTCCCATGTGGTTTTCTCTATTTCTCCATTTTTCAAAGACTCTCTTTTGTACTTGGGTACCTGATCATGCCTTTTGTTGTCGGGACCCATTTGCTTTCAGTAGTTCTTTCTAGGGTTTTAGTTTCTCCCAAAGTTTATCTTAAGGGGGGTGTTAGAGTAATAAAGTGTTTACTTATTAATTAAATCATATTGATTTAAGTATTAAGTCACTTATTATCTCTTTCTACTTAAGCTAAACTTTAGGCATATAATAATTAATTTATTTATTAATTATTATCATGCAACCTAGGTTTGTTCACCCTTTTAGGGTTTCAAATCTCCTAATTTTATAAGGATTGATCTCTCTTGTAATATTATTGAGAAAAAATTATTTTATTGAATTAAAATTTTTATTTTTGCACATCAAGAATGTCTCCTCTTTCATGGATCCATGTGTTCAGGCCTCTCTAGCTTCTTGCTTCTCTCTCTTTTTGTGACAATGTTTGTGTGCAGGTGTTCTTGGGAGTTGTAGGTTGTTTACTCACCAACTCCACCATCAACTGCATATATCAATCTGTCTTCATGTTGTCAACTCATTTAGGTACCACCATCACTACCTTTTGATCTTGATCTAATTCTTCCAGCCACTCCATAGTCATTTATGGTTGTCATGGCTCTTGGGATCATTTTTCATGCCAATAAAGTACAGTATGAGGACATTTGAGTTCATAGATATTGTTGGGGGCCACTTATAGACCACATGAACAGTCATTTTTGGGCTGTCTATCACATTTGGTTTACACTTTCTTGCATAAATAAAATTTCTTTTGATTTGATCTATTTCCTTCTATAACTCAACCCTAGTTGAGGGTTTGCATTTTAGTGATCAATTTGAGGTATGCTTTATCTATTAAGGAAATCTTGTATATTTTTTAAGGGGTTATTCTTTGGTTCTCTTGTAGTGTTCATGCCCTGCAACTGTATTTCCTTTTGCCTAATATTAATGAAAATCTATTCTTTTTCTCTTCTTACATTAAGCTATTTAGTGCATTTCCTTGCCCTGTGTTGAATGAGTTCCCTTTTTGTTCTTAGCTTATATGTTATATTAGACCTTCTTAGTAGTTGTTGTCTTGTGAATGTCTTTCCTTGTAGCATATGTTAAGTTGTAATCTTCATATTTTTTATTGGGATATAATTAGATTTAAGAGCTGTGTATGTTGAGGTTTTTATTGGTATTAAGTTCATTTATAGGTAAAGAGAGTAACCATAATTCAATCTAGTGCATCACCCCCTTTCCCTTTCAGCAAAAGAAATATTACCTTCTCCAAAGACTCAACCTTAGAGTGAATGTACCACACCCAAAGGTTGTTTCCACATTTCATGAGGTCACTTAGGTTTCTAACCACTGCCTAATCATAGGTGCAGACTTGTATGACAATCATTTTTGGCACACTCAGTTTGACAAAAATTCAAAAATAGTTCATAAGTCCATTGGTTAGCCTATTCAAGTTTCATTCACTAAGAATTTAGTTTTTATTCTCAATGACATCATCCTTTGGAGGAATTTCATCAAACACCATGACAACTTTGAGTACAAATTTTCTAGTTTCAAGCAATCATAGTGCTAGTATGTGCAAGATCATTTATGATATTTTGTGATTTCTTCAAGTTATCTATGAATTTGTAATATTTTTGAATGATTTAACATGGATCCTTTTCATAGAGACACATCTTGTCATTCCCCATATCATGATAATTCTAACCCTTCACCCTCAATTTTTCTGTCTCAATTAGAGTTGCAATCTAGTGTCGGCCCAGGTTTCCCTACTCAATGTTTAAAACTATTAGAAATCTAATATTGGAAAGTGAGATACTGAGAGGTGGGATGAATCATATGTCTACTATTATCTCCATTTTGACATAAATTCACTTGCATAACATAAACATCAAATTCAATACTGAAATAGATCTATCATTCTAATCTTCATCCATGAAATTGAAACATAACACAAAGATTTTGGTTACCCAGAAACCCTTGAAAGGTACAACTGGGGTGGGGATGACACCCACAAATCTTCACTACTGTAGTATTAAATTTTTCCTATTAGGGATACAAAGTTTTGATCATAAACTAATGATCTACCCTATGAGGGGTCTGCCATGCTAAGAGCTTAAAGACTTATAAAATCTACCTTGGTAAAAGTATTTAAACTTACAACAAAGTAAGAACTTGGTTAAGAGATTTAATTTGATTCACCTGCTAAAATGACTCAGTACTTGATCCTTCAGTTTGCACTGGGATGTTGATAATAGATCTTCTCCTTCTAATACTGGTTTGATCTCCTCAATCAAATATATATATGTTCTATCCTTCACTTCTTTTCTCGGTCACTTTTACTGATCTCTGCCTATATAAAAAATGCTTCTCTGTTCTATATATGAGATCCTTCGTACTCTTCTCATACTCTCTTACCTTACATACACCATTTTAGGGTTTAGATCTCATCTTATATAGAAAACAAATCAACTCCATAGATCAAGATCAATGATCTAGATTATCTACTTATGCTGCTTAAGCATTTCCTAAATTTGATTGGATACATAGATTACATAGGAATTAATGATTACCTATCTAAATCATAATCACCTCTATGATTTTCTCAACAAACATTAAACTTTGTATAGATGTCAGCCAAAATAGTTTACCTAAGTGTTTGTGCCATTACAAACACATATATCAAATTTGACTTACCCATCAAATGAAGTCTCTAACACTCGACATTAATTGTTCTTCATATACTGGTGCTCAACACTGACACTTCTATACAACTTGGCATAAACTGCTCGACTATTACTGAAGTACTCAGTGACCTCTGAATTTATCAGCAGTAACTACTGCTTGGTAAATGTATAATATACAAGTCTAGACATAACTCGACCTATACATGATGACTCGGTCGCAGTGCTGACTGACCAACATTGCCTAGAAAATGACTAAGTGTAAGACACTAATAGACAACAAAACTTAGAGATCAACAAGAACAACCCCACAACAATATTTCCAAACTGGGAGTTAGAGAACTCTTTGACCGTGTAGATAATCTTGCCATTGATTTTTCAATCCTAGGCCTAAACTATGATTATCTTCACAACCCATTCCTGAGTCTATACAATGGGGGATATCTCTTCATTGAACTTCTTATGGTTAGTTGGGGTAAATAGTTTCTTGAGACCAAGGAGCAATGGTATTTCAGTGTGCATGTACAAGAGATACTACATATGGCACATGAGGTGCATCTCATATGTATAGAGGCACAAAGAAGATAATGGAGGATATGTCTAACCAGGTCTATCTCCAAGAACAAGAGAGGGAGAGATGATAGAGGCAGTTAGATGAGAGAATTATAAGAAAATTAGCTGCAAACATAGATAAACAAATGAAGCTCGAGCTTTCTTAAATACAAACATATGAAGCTCCTAGGTATAATTTTTCCAGTTTTAAAAAAGAAAATACCAATGTCTTGTGAGTTCCAAAGATTCCCAATGAAGAGGAACACATTGATATGTGTGAGGTTTCTCTCCAGCCTATGCACAATGTTGCAACAAAGAGAAAAGTCCAAGAAGAAGAATTTATTGCTTCTTTAAGCCATCATAGGGGTATTTGTGACATGGGGATCATGAAAAATAAGTGGGAGATCAATTTGTACAAGATTGAGGTCTCATGCCTATCCAACAAGCCATCACCTTCTACATCTGAGATGCATAGGTTACAAACTATTTTTCATGAGCTAGAGAAACCAAATGAGGAAACAAAAGAGCTGCTAGAGGATATTGAGAAGGTTGTATCTATTCAACACTCTTTGTAGATGAAGATTGCACAAAAGGAAGAGGATTCGGTCCTCTTATTTGAAGAGATTACCTTTGTTTTGGAGGAGGAAGAAGAAAATGAAGTTGTTCCTACCCTAGAGGAATAAAGCTTGGCTTTTGAACCTTTGCAAAAATTGGGGGTCCTACTACAAGAAGACAAACAAGAGAATAACCATTTTCTATAGCAGGAGATACTCCATGATATGAAGGATGAAAAAGAAGATCCCAAGGATATCTTTGTCCTTGAGGAATAACATGATGATGTGCATGAGGTGTCCTCTCAACCCATTCATATTATTGTAGCAGAGAAAAAGGAATTTGATGAAGAGGAAATTTTTTGGGATAAGCTAGAATTTTTTTCTCACCTATAGACATCAAGACATCTTCTCCTTTATCAGAGGATAATGTGTTGCAATAGAAACATGTGGAGATTTACTCTATACCAGTATATCCTACATAAGTGGTCCATGAGAAACATGAAGAGGTGGATATATTTTCTTCACTGAAAGGAGAGGAGCCATTTTTCAAACTAGCAAGATACAATCATTGCAGAGCACAACAAGGAGGTCAATATTGATCTCTTAGATATAATTCCATCAAGAGGATGATCCATAAGGCATATAGCTTTGCAACAAATCAACAAGTTTTCCTCGATCATGTTTTCTTTAGAAAATGAAGGTGAGTATCACAAAGAGGAGAAAGTCATTCTTTCTCAAGGTAAGCATGTGCCAGTGTTTAAGAGCTTCATTTTTCTCAACATTGGGATGGTTTTCCAGCAAGCTGTGATATGATTTTTATTCTTACTACACTTCCAAGTTGCCAAAGTGCATGAAAGGAATCAAAAACTTATAAGAAAGAGAAACTATTTCAACAAGCTAGTGAATGGATTTGTTTAACATTTTGTTGTAAATTCTTGTACATAGTAGGTTAAGTTTTCTTTTCTTTCCAAGAATTGCATGAGCACGACTATTTTCTTCTAGAGACAACAAGTTTTGATTTTTTTTCAGCTACAAGAGGGTTTAGTTCTCTATTTTCTCAATGACTCCATGTCCAATGGATTGCCAACCTACTGATCTTAACACATAGTAGACATGTTTCCCTAATGTTTCCAAAATGTTGACCTTTTCAGCCCACCATTAGATGCTCAGAGTATTTTTTTTATCATGATGTTCCAATTGAGAAGAAAATCGAGCTAAATTAGTGTGGAATGCTTTAGATAAAGGATTTTGGTGTAGCATCCCTCATGTTCCATAAAAATAATAGGACTAAAGACTATATTTCAGTGAGACTTGTCTATTGTTTCCTTGAAATCCCAAGTAGAATGTTCATCAAAATGAGTATGTGATTTCAAGATAATTGGTCTCATTTTTCATCAATGCAGTTTATCAGAAAAGTCTTCCTGATATTGAGGTTCACCAGTGATCAAAAGGGAGGAAATTGTGCATTTTGATGGGTGGTATGATACCGATGGATTCCATTGGTGAAGGGCTTGTCGATGTGCATTCAATAGTGGTGATCAATGATGTGTTTTGGAAAGACACATTTGGGTCTTTTTGAAATGACCATTCTTCAAATACATCGGTGGAGGTTTTATGGATGTGCATGCACAATTAACAAAAGGGGAAAAGGGTCAAGAGGGGCCAAAAAATGGCACACCCTAATGATCCAGCCTTCTCAACAACACATGGAAGAAACAACAACACAGTGAGAGAGAGAATGTAGGATCTTTCATTAACTTTCATCAAATAGCTTCATACATGCTGGGCTATAAGGCCTTCCTGGTTATGACTTGATATTACAATGAATTATAGAAGTCCTCAAACATGCGAGGATCTACCAACAATCTCAAATAAAATGTCTTCTCTCTTTTCTCCAAAAACTGACACCTAAACTCTAAACAATCAACTACATTTATACAAGACGCTACCAAACTGAGTCGGCCTTCAGATCCATAATCAATGGAAGAAACAGTCAGATCTGGGACCACACGCTTCCTAATGATGGATACTAGCATTAAATCCATGACCCATAATCAATGCACAAGTCGGCCTCAACAAAAACTCAAAATAAACTACTTGATAAGCAAGGATGACCGAGCAATAGACAAGCATCACCGAGTGTTAGAGAAATAACCGACCACCTAGGAGATAACCAACCATCCTCGGTAACCAAAAGAAACTGACCAACTACCAACCAACTCATTCAAAGAAGGAACCGAGGAACACAGATAAACTTCAAACTCTTTTTGGTGACACAGGATTGCCAAGGACTCGAGATGTTCCTGCATCAGACACCTGGGGTTGTTTGAAATGATTCTCTAAATCATGAAATAGGTCTAGTGTGAGCTACATCCAACTCAAACTGTGAAATCCATGAACTATCTTCAATCAGTCTATTCTTCCAATTTACTAGATATTCCATATACTATTTTCCTCATGTACTCTTGCCAATTATTTGCTCCAAAATCTGTCCAACTTCCTCTTTCTACTTCTTAGGATATTCCATCGGTACTATCATGCCTTCATCAGGTTCATGATACTCATACAAATCAGCAATGTTGAAAATCGGTGATATATCCATGTCATCAAGTAACTCAATCTCATATGCATTTCCACTGTCAAATTTCCTCCAAATCTTGCAAGGTCCAAACTTCTTCATCTTCAGCTTCCCATATGTTCCAACAGGAAATCAACCTTTCTTTAAATGAACCATCACTTCATCACCAACATCAAAAGTTTTATGTCTCCTTGATCTATCAGCTCTATCTTTGTATTTACGATTACTCTCTTCCAGCTTTAGCTTCACATCTTCATGCAATGTCTTCATGTACTCAGAAAATTTTACTCCTTCAGCACTTCTCTTACTTTCATCAGCAATATCCCTCAAATCAGATATACTTCTCAACTATATGCCATTCACAATCTCAAATGGTGTTTTTGTAGTATTCCTATTCACTGAATTATTGTATGCAAACTTTGCTTGTGCCAACATAGAATCCCAATTACTTGGTGTGTCTCCAACTAAACATCTCAAAATATTTCCCATACTTTTTTTCACAACTTCTGTTTGTCCATCAGTTTGTGGGTGAAATGTAGAACTATATTTCAACTCAGTGTGAAATTTCTTCCAAAGGGTCTTCCAAAAGTATCCAACAAATTTACTATCTTGGTCAGAGATAATAATCCTCGATAATCCATGCAATCTAACAATTTCCTTAAAGAAAAGATCTTCTACATGTACTACATTTGATGTCTTTCTACAAGGTATAAAATGTGCCATCTTAGAAAATCTATCCACAACAACAAATATAGAATCATTACCTCTTACTATCTTCGGTAAACCAAGAACAAAATCCATACTGATGTCACTCCAAGGTTTGTCAAGTACAACAATCGGTGTATACAGTCCAATACTCTGACTTTCTCCTTTTGCAACTTGACAAAATCCATAACTTTTCACAAATTTTTGAACATCTTTATACAATTGTGGCCAAAAGTATTTCTCCTTAAGAAAATTCTATGTCTTATCAATACCAAAATGTCCAGCCAATCCACTACTATGCTTCTCTTTTATCAGATTAGTTCTCATTACTCCTCTCAGTATACACAATTGAATACCTTTAAACAACATACCTTCTTGAATAAAATATTCATCCCATTTAGTATCTTGTTGATCTTGAATAGGTGCTCTGCACTTTCTCCATAGCTTAGAAAAATTAGGATCAAACTCATAAGAATCTTTCATCTCATCAAAACCAAGAACTTCAATTTTCATCTTGGTCATCAAAGATCTTCTTCTACTCAATGCATCAGCAACTCGGTTAGTGACTCCACTCTTATGCTTTATCACAAATGTATAACTCTGCAAATACTCAACCCATTTCATATATCTCTGATTCAACTTATTTTGACTACCCAAATACTGTAAAGCCTTATGATCGATATACAACACAAATTCACTCGGTATCAAATAATGTCTCCATTTCTTTAGTGCTTGAACAATAGCATAGAATTCTTGATCATACACATAATATTTCCTTCTAGCATCATTCAACTTTTCACTAAAGAAAGCAATAGGTTTACCTTCTTGACTCAACACAGCTCCAATAGCACTTCCACTTGCATCACATTCCACTTGAAATACCTTACTAAAATTAGGCAATGCCAAAATAGGCAATTCAACAACCTTCTGCTTCAGAATCTAAATTTTTTTATTAGCTCCATGTGTCCACTTGAATTCACTTTTATCTCCTCTCATAGTCTCAATCATAGCATTACAAATTGAACTAAAATTCCTTATGAATTTTCAATAAAAACTTGCCAAACCATGAAATGATCTTACCTCACTAGCATTCATAGGTGTAGGCCAATTCAAAATAGATTCAACCTTTTTAGGATCCATTTTCAAACCATCAGCTGAAATCAAAAATCCCAAATACACAATCTCCTCTTTCATGAATGAACACTTTTTCAGATTTATCAGTAACTTTTCTTCTTTCAACCTCTGCAAAACTTGTCTAACATGCAACAAATGTTCTTCTCTGGTCTTACTAAATATCAGAATATCATCAAGGTATACAATCACAAACTTACCTAGGAATTTGTTCAAAACTTCATTCATCAGCCTCATAAAAGTACTCGGTGCATTAGTTAAACCAAAAGGCATAACCAACCACTCATACAAACCTTCTTTTGTCTTGAAAGCAGTCTTCCATTCATCACCTTCTCTGATTCTGATTTGATGATACCCACTTTTCAAATCAATTTTGGTAAAATACTTTGCTCTAGTCAAACTATCCATTATATCATCCATTCTTGGTATAGGAAACCTATACTTCACTGTTATCTTATTGATTGCTCTGGAATTAGTACACATTCACCACTCTCCATTCTTCTTTGGTGCCAATACAATAGGTACTACACAAGGACTCAAACTTTCTCTGATCAAACCTTTCTCCAACAATTCTTGAATATGTTAGTTCAATTCCTGATTCTTGGTAGGTGTTAACCGATGAGGTGCCTTTTTTGGTAAGCTAGCTCTAGGGATTAGATCCATACAATGATCAATGCTTCTTTTCAGTGGAAAACCATTAGGTAAATTATCAAAAATGATTTCGCTATACTCGGTGAGTAACTTATCAATCTCCTCAAGAACATTATCCTTTGTTTTCTTACTCGGTTTGTTAGGAATCACAACAAAACATACATCACTCTTTTTCAAATCTTTAACAAACTTTCTTCCTTTCATCAAGAAAAATTTCATAGATGTGTAAACATTACTAACAGGTTCTTCCATCAAAGGTAACAAGATTTATTTCTTTTCATCAATGACAATAGTATACGTATGCAACCTCCCATCATATATAGCATGTCTATCATATTGCCAAGGTCTACCCAACAATATATGACAACAATCCATAGGCATGATATCACACAACACCTTATCATAGTATTTTCCAATTTTCAAATTCACATAACATTGTTCACTTACCAAGAGTGTATGCTCATCTTTGATCCATGAATTCTAATAGGGCTTCGGATGTTCCAACCTCTTCAACTGCAATTTTGTGACCATTTCCTCAGATGCTAGATTCTTCGAGCTACCACTGTCAATGATTACCTTCCAAACTTTATCAAAAACTCTACATTTGGTCTTGAACAAACTTTTCCTTACCGGATCTTCCTTTTTACTCTCATTCCACAGTGCTTTTCTTACCATCAAGTTATTTTCCTTCTCCGATTCATTCGGTGACTCTTCTTGCACCAAGGCATTTCTACTGCTACTAGCCTTCTTACTTGCATGTGTACATTCAAAAGATCTATGTCCTTCTCCAAAATTGTAACAAGTTCCTCAGAAACTTCCTCTACTATAACCACCTCAGTAGTTACTGCTTCTACCTCTAGATGAACTTTCACCCTTCCACTCAGTCTTGCCTTTATCCAGATTTGTCTTTTCTGGTTCATATCTACCATTTTCATCATTAGATCTACCTCTTCCTCTAGGGAATCTACCACCTCTTCCTCTTTGTCTTTTCTCATGTCTCTTATTTAATTTCTCCTCAGCTTTCAATGCAAATTGATAAGCCTCTTCAATATTCTCCAATTTAACCAAATTGATTTCCTCTTGGATAGAAATTCTCAAACCATTCAGGTATCTAGCAATTCTTTCCACATCATCTTCATCATGTCCAGATCTGATATCTAATCTATAGAATTCCTCAGTATATTCCTTTACCAAGCTATCTTTTTACCTTAAACTTTGCATTCGCCGAACTAGGTTAATTTGATAATCACAAGGTAAGAACTTTCCTTTTAATTTATTCACCATTTTATTCCATACCTTGATTTTATCTTTACCTTTCCTCTTTCTATCCAGCTATAGATGTTCCCACCATAAGGATGTATGGCTTTTCAACTTTGTGCTTGCAATCTTCACCTTGTTGTCTTCAAGTATGTTTTCATACTCAAAATACTTTTCTATCTCAGTGATCCAATCTACCAATTCATCAAAATCCAATTTTCCACCATACTCAGGAGGATTAAAATGTGGTGTAGACTTCAGACTTGTCAAAGCCTTCAAGAATCTTTCTTCACCCTAATCCATCACTGGTGTAGGTTCTGCATCACCTTGTTCCACCTCAACTTCATCATCACTAACATCCTCAAGATGTTTGTCTCTTCTTTGGGCTATCTCAATAGCTTCTAATATAGTAGCAATTTGTCTTAGCATATGTGCCAATCCTGGATCCGCATCTCACCTCCCACAAACCATCTTGGAAATCCTCTACAATTGCAAGTCAGATCATAATCTACTACCCCACAACAATTCAATTAGGGTTTCGCAAGAAGGAACCTACAAACCTAGATCCGCAGACCTAGATCTAGATCTCACCTCGCTCTGATACCACCTAACACAAGGGGAAAGGGTCAACATGGGCCAAACAATGGCACACCCTAATGATCTAGCCTGCTCAACAACACACAGAAGCAACAAGAACATAGTGTGAGAGAGAGAATGCAAGATCTTTCATTAACTTTCATCAAATAGCTTCATACATGTCGGCTTTTAAGGCATTCCTAGTTATGGCCTGATATTACAATGAATTATAGAAGTCCTCAAACATGTGAGGATCTTCCAACAATCTCAAATCTAATGTCTTCTATCTTTTCTCCAAAAAAAGACACCTAAACTCTAAACAATCAACTACATTTATACAAGAGGCTACCGAACTGAGTCAGCCTTTAGATCCATAATCAATGGAAGAAACGGTCAGATCTGGGACCACATGCTTCCCAATGATGGATACCAACATTAAATCCATGACCCATAATCAATGCACAAGTCAGCCTCAACAGAAACTCAAAATAAACTACTCGGTAAGCAAGGATGACCAAGCAACAGACAAGTATCACCGAGCATCAAAGAAACAACCGACCGCCCAAGAGATAATAGACCATCCTCAATAATCAAAGGAAATGGACCAACTTTGTCAAAGAAGGAACCGAGCAACATAAACAAACTTCAAACTATTTTTGGTGACACAGGATTGCCAAGGACCCAAGATGCTCCTACATCAACAATTCACCATGAAGGAAGGGGAGCATTTCCACAAAAATTTTTGCAAGCTTCCCTAATAGGATTCATTAGAGGAACTATAACTATTAGCTAAGGAAATAAACTACTTTCTAATGGGGTTGTGTTTCACCAATGGATGTCATCAAGGTAAGTCACCCTAATGTGTTTCTTCATTGGTGTATCAAAAGGGACAAAAAGATGTGGTCTGATAGTATATGCTACACTGATGGGTTACATCAAGGAATGTCTTACTAGTGAGTTTTCTGAGGGAAACATGAAAATGGCATCAGAAAGGGTCTTTCTAATACATGGTCACCACTGAGTTCCATCAGGGGAACATGAGCATTATTTCTCTAATATCATTTTTTTAGGGGTCGATGGATAGAGGGTTTGTTGGCATGAATTCTCTAGTATTTCCCCAATTTTTGATGGTTTGTGACATACATATTGGTGTTCCCAACAGAGGATTTAGTCATCATGGAATCTTTCCCTAATGGTCAAAATGGTCAAATGGTGCCAAATAACATAAGGATTTTATTGGGGTGTCTTTTTCCAATTGAAGCCAACAAGGCATTAATGTTTCAACTACATCTATCAATCTATCTTGATGTTGTCAACTCACTCAGGCAGTGTCATCACTACCTTTTGATCTCATTCTAATTATTCTAGCCACTCCATAGTCATTTATGGCTTCCATGGCTCTTGGGATCATTTTTACACGCTAATAGAGTACAACATGAGGACTTTTGAGTCAATAGTTATTGTTTGGGATCACTTCTCAATTGTAGGAACATTAATTTTTGGGATTTCTACCACTTCTAGGTTCTGTATACACCTAAAAATGGTCACCTAGACTATTAGCCTCTTTTGCTAAATTATCAATTGCTTATTCTTGATCAAATCCTAGCTCTATCATTTATTCGATTATTTTCTATGGGCTAACCATCTTATCCTAAGTTTTTATTTATTTAAAAGGAATATTTCCTCCCCTTTTAATAAATAAAAAGTCCCCACTTTTCCTCTTATCCTAAGTTGCACAAATAAAGCATTATTCTTATTTTATAAAAAGGGAAAAAGCACTTTTTGTCTCATATGGACACAAAAGTCAACTCTTATTTTCTCATTGGAGGATATTTGTGCACATGGATTGCTCCTATTTTAAGCTCCACCATTGATTAAATCTTTTGCCTCTTAATCTCCATGGTCCATTCCTCCTCATTTTCTTTAAAAGGAGAGCTCTCTTCTTCATTCTAGATCCTCAACTTTTTATGCTAACTTTATGCTGCAGGATTTCTAGGTCACTTTGGAGCTTTTTGAAGATTTGGAGCATTCTTAGCATCTACATCTCATTCTTGCATTCTACATCTCATTCTTGCATTCTTAGCTTAGCTTCATATTTATGCTTTCTTAGATTAGCTTCATTTCTATGCTCTAGATTAGCTCACATAGATTAATTAGCTTGGGTTGTAACACTTGCATATTTCCTTTCATAGCTTAGCTTGCATTCTCATTTCTAGTTAGCATTGCATTGCATTTTCATCTTGATTCTTGAGGATATTGGCATTTTTGCCCTTGTCTTCATTGAATCTCCCATTCCATGGTTTACTAGCAAGGTTATAAGCTAAATAGCTCTAGCTGAGAGCATTCTTAAAACCCTTGCACTTCATGCCTAGGGAGCTATGGATCAATTTTTGAGACCTCATTTGTCATGCCCAAAAGTTGAGCAAAACACAACTACAATTTTTTTTAAAAACCTACTAACTATCTACCAATAATCACTCTTACGCAACTAAGAAGAGTACACTAACTAGCACAAGATCTTATGTTCATGCTAAAAAGTGCAGAGAGAAAAAAATAAACAACTGATAATATCGAAGGGTCTGACAAAACCCCAAAGGTCAAACCATAGAAGGTTGACCAAGTTTGACCAAAAGCCAAACTTCATCAAATAGCTCCAAACAAAGCTAAAAGGTTCCCTAGACTATTAGCTTCGACTGACACGTAAATCAAGATAGTTGACTAAAAGTCAACCAAAGTTGACCAAAAGTCAACCATCACCGAAATATGCACAACCAAGCTAAAAGGAAATAAAATGCATCTAAGAATACTTGGGCACGCAAATTGAGGCATTTGACCAAGGTTTGACTAAAAAGTCAACTATGTAATAAGACAACCAACAAGTCTGTTAAGGTCCAATTGATTAGAGACTTGATCACAAGGGTCAAACTAGAGATGGTTGACCAAGTTTGACCAAAAGTCAAACTTCACTGAACAGCTTCCAAGCTATCCTATAGGGTTTCCTAAACTGCATGCTTCAACTAGCACGCAAATTGAGATAGTTGACTAAAGTCAACCAGAGTTGACCAAAAAGTCAACCATGTATCGAACAACATGCCACAAAGTTAAAAAGGTTCAAAAATTAATGAAAAATTCTTGGGCATGCAAATTGAGGTGTTTGACCTAGGTTTGACCAAAAGTCAACTATGCCCAAATATGACCAACGATGATCTACTAAGGTTTAAAACATAACATAGACTATTTGTGCATGCAAACCAAGGCTAATGCCCTAGGTTTGACCAAGGGTTGACCAAAAAGTCAACTATGCACAAAATGGTCAACATGACCATTAAGGTCAAATTGACTTGACGTTTGACTAAAGGAAGAAGAAATAAAACCCTAAGATGACTATAACGTTCCCTAGTTGAATAGTTAGAGTTATCCTAAAAGTTCGATATTCTAATTAATTAACTCCAAATATATAATTGTCCCATTTACATAGTTACAAAGTATTGAGAAATAAATCTAATGCAACACATCATAATCTAAACATTACAATATTTTAATCTAATTTGTTTAAGCCAATGTGTTCAAATGTTTTAAAAAAATAATAAGCTAAAATAAGTTCTTTAATAGGTTTAACCCAATCTTAACGTTGAAACGTCTAGAATGAATTAGGAGTTACTAATTCTAATTTAAATGTAAATAAAAGTTGAATTTAATTCTAAAACAAAATCTATCTAAAAATAAGTTTAAGTTCCCTGTAATGACTTGGACTTTACTAAATACAATTTAATCTTGATAAAATTCAATTTATCTAATATACTTGAAACACCAAATACTTAATAATAATAATACCCTTATTATATTCTTTTTTTTTTTAATAATTGCTGGTGTAAATTTAATTTCTTGAATTTCAAAACAGCGAGTATGTAGAGGATTTATTTTTAAAATTAAATTACATAATTGCATTCATATTAAGCGGCTAAACAACTTGCAGGAATCAAAATTTCGATTTAGGCCTTTTTATTTTTTGATAATTTTCAAGAAATTTTCTAAGTACAAAATATAAATTTAAAATAACATTTCACAATATAACATTATAATTAATTAATTTAAATTATTGTAATACAAGTAAGATTAAGATAATTCAATACTATCGAATTTGAATATACCTTATAACACTATAATCTATGATATGCATAATGATGCCATAGACAATCATGGAGTTTGTCCAATTAAAATGACATTTAAATGTCCAAATTGCTTCATAATCCATTAAACCCAAAATTTAATCCATAATTTCATTTCCAATACATTAAATAACAATAAAATTTACAAATTTAAAATGTATGATTTACAAGGAAATCCCCGATTTCCGAATTTCAAACATAACTTGAAATGCAAGGTTACAACAAATTTTACAATTTTGAATTTCAAACTCAACAATATTACCAGCTCCTATATCCAGCTGGGTACCTGATAGAGTGAGGTTGACCATGGAGGCTCACCTCCCAACCTAGGTCTTTACAAGGCCACCCCCGAGCTAGGGGATCCAAATTGAAACGGGATAACAAACAGACATTTATGCAAGTAGGAAAACATCCAAAAACCAGAAGACACTCAAACATATTTCCCAACAAGGTTTTAACAATAGGGAGACCTCCTTGAGGTCTAACTGAAAACGGGGTAGAGGTGGACTACTAGGAGGAGAAGCCACAACATGATAAAACATCCCAAGCCACACATGGACTTGGGTAGACCATCTCCAAGAGATACGGTCTCAATCTCCTTATGGCCCCCAGGTGCCTGTAGGCTATGATTGGCATCATGGGTATCGTGGAACCCCATGTTTATCCCTCCACACATGGGAGACTCTGCACATCCTAGGTCTACTTCCTACTACCCCCTTCAAGGTTACTCCACCCTCCCTAGGGTGAGTAAACCTTGAAGACCCATCCCAAATTGAATTCACAGAAAGGAAAAAAATAACATTTTTAAAACTTAAAATTTGAAACTAAAACCTGGATAAAAAGCCATGGACTCCATTAATGGAGGTCCAAGCTCAAGAACACAAAAACATAAGTAACAAAAATATCACAAGGCCCAACCTTTCTCCAAGTGTGTTGAGTATCTGAAAACTTGACTCCCTTTGATGATAGCTTTCTCCTAAGCTTTCCAACAATTCTGGTCTCCAAATCTAGAGAGTGGGTGATCAACTAAAACTTAGCCCAAGGCCTCTCCTAAATATGCAAACCTCCAAGAATCTAGGAACCAATGAGGAGAGAGGAGGAAACTTCCATCACCTTCTTCCCACTTGCCTTCATTCACCATAAATGGAGTTGAATGCAAGTTTGGGAAGAAGAGAGAGGTTAACCAAAACCTCACAACTCTTCAATCTCGTGCAACTTCAAAATGGAGACTTTAGGGGAGTAATAAATGAGTTAAGAGGCTTATTAATGGCTGAAAAAGACCCCTAACCCCTAGGGTACCAAGTTGGGTGGCTAAAATTGACCCCGGTTACCTTCTAGGAGCCCAAAGGACCCTCTTAAACTACCCCTAAAGTTTGTGCACGGATTTGAGGTATTGGTTGACTTCTAGAAACTTCCCAACCCAAGGTTAGTTGACCAAACCCTAAGGTAACATCCTAGTTAGGCCCTTGACCCACTTAATTACAAACATACTTAACCATGCCAACACATAAGCCACAATTTGCCAAATTTGGCATATTTAATAAAACAATTGACATGGCTTATTCACATAACATAATCTAATTTAATTACACACATAGAAACCACATTTACGAATTAAAAAACAATACAACGAGGTCCACGTCTCTTTATTCAAAGAGGACCTTGGCATGCACGGTAAAAACATATATTTCAATACTAGATCCCCAAATTTAGTTCCATGGTCAACTTATCCTGCACACTCATTGCACACATCAGTAGGTCCAATAAAACATGATATAAACATAATACATCATAGCTGCATGGTTTAAAACTATGTCTGTAAATTACTCAACTAAGCATAACTTCGGTTTCCTAAACCATTTTTACATCACAATAGTTTTAAAACATCATAAATCATCATATGTATGTAACCATAACTAAAACTGAAACATAACATGTAGTATCTCGAGTGTACCCTGACTACATAATTAGGTACCGAACATATAATATAGGATTCAACAGATCCTCAAATACTTAGGTGTCTCAAAAGTCTAGTATGTCTGTAAAATAAGTACTAAAAGCATGGAAAACATAATAGTAATAGTATGACTATCATGGAAACTGTCGCTTGGCTTAGGGCGAAGTGTCACCTCGCTAAAACTGTTGCCTTGTCTGCCTGGAAAGTGTCACCCAGAACCTTTTTGCCGTCTTGTTGTTTTTGCAATCCGGATAGTCATACTATTACTATTTTGATACCAGATAGTCATAGTATTACTATTATAGAAAACATAATAGTAATAGTATGACTAGCATGGAAACTGTCGCTTGGCTTAGGGTGAAGTGTCACCTCGCTAAAAACTATCACCTTGTCTGCCTGGAAAGTGTCACCCAGAACCTTTTTGTTGTCTTATTGCTGTTGTAATCCAGAGCTGCTAAACTTGCATTTTAACCTATTGTAGAGTGTCTTTTTTTGTTCTTACCTGAAGCTGGTCTATTATCTACATGCTTAGACTTGTTCTAGACTAAAACAAATGAGCTAAAACTATTGGATTTGAGCTTAATGAATGCTACTCTTGATCACTTGTCGCATCATGGTTACCTCTCTAGCTACTTGCTTATTGAGCTTCTTGCTCACTGCTCGGCTTTAGTCAATTGATTGCTGTAAGTGCTTGAGCATTTTTGACAAGCCATCTCTCTATTGTTCTACTTTGACAAGTGATCTTTATTAGCTTTGCTTATCTCAAATCTGAGAAACTTTGTCTCATTCTATTAGTCAACCAACATCTCTTTTCATGCCGGTTACAACTTGGTCTCAATTTGAGCAGGAGAGTCATCCTCTGTTCAATTATACACAGTTACCTTCTCCAACTAGACGCTCATGAGCACCCATTAGCAACAACAGTTCTAGTTCTAACCAATCTGAGGATTCTAAGGCTACCCCGTGGTACAAAGGAGGTTTCCTCTTTTCCGCATTCAAGACCCCCAAAAACACAGACAGTGTCTCACTCACTTTGACTGAACAAGAAAAATTTCAACGCTTGCAAGAACACTTTGAGCATAAAGATAACCAAGTGCGCTTAGACAAAGAACACAATCAACAAAGGATGGATGCTGCTAGGCTCATAGCTTATAGAGAGACATTTCATGAGCAACCTGAGACTAGTAATCATGAGCATAGACCTCTTTTTATCAATGGCAACAACACACCACCAAGATCTCCTCCAAGACCTACTTTTTCTATGCCTTCTTCACCTCCTAGGCCTCCTCCCTCTCAACATGAGGTAGAGGTTGATGATGAGATTTCTAGTGAGGATCTTATGAGATTTGAACAAGATGTGGTCTCCAAATGAATGATGCATAAGCTTTTAGAGCGTAATGGCGATCAATATTTTCAATATATGACTTATGGAGGATACAAGCTTCCTCCTGGCTATGATGTCAGACAAATTGTCCAACAAAGAGTACCAACTGAATTGGAAGTCCTTCAAGAAGAATTACGTCAGACAAATCAACGCCTTACCCAAATGGCATTAGAAAGAGAGCCTCCAAAGGTCTCTTTTGTAGAATCAATTTGTGCTCTTCCTTTTGATAAAAGTCTATACATGGTCCCATTTCCTAGGGATATTGAGGTTCCCAAATATGACAAGTATGATGGAAATGGAGATCCCCATGACCATGTGCATCACTTTTATGCTCTTAGTATGGACTTTCTTCATGAAGACACATTTCTTCTAAGATTATTCCCTCGAAGCTTAAGAGGACAAGCTTTAGAATGGTTTGCAAAGTTGACACCTCCTTTGAAGACTTTTGATGAGTTGGCTATGCGCTTCACACAACACTATTCATACAATATCCAACAACCTATCACCATGATAGATCTTGGTGCTTTGAGACAAAACCAAGGAGAATTATTTGCTACTTATTTGCAACGTTGGAGGTCATTGTATTCTCGATATCCTCGTCAGCTACCTGAAAGGGAAAAGATTGATATTTTTGTCAACACTCTTGTGCCTGAGTTGTATTATGATCTAAGGAAACAACTGTTCTCCTCTTTCATTGACATGGTTGAAAGTGCATATCAGATTGAGGATGTAGCTATAAGAAAAGGGGATATTGTTATTAATAAAGATGCTAAAGGCAATGGCAAAGACAAGAACAAACCTTGGAATAAAAACAAGTATGTTGTCAATGATGGGGTTGTAGATGCCCCTAAAGCTAAAGAGCCTGCTTTCAATCTCTCTAACGCTATCTATGCAGTAAAACAACAAGAAGCTACCAATGCTCACGGTGCTCCTAAACCTCAATATGCAGATAAGCCTAAGAAGTCATTTCGAAAGAGAATCTATACCAAGTTGGTAGAACCTTACGATGTGATCCTTAAGACTTTGGTTGACAATGGATATCTTACACTTCCTGATAAACTTGGTAAATGGGATCCGATAAATAATCCTGATTGGTGGAGAGAAGATCATTACTGCCATTATCACAGAAACAAGGGACATCCAATAGATAATTGTTTTAAGCTTAAGGATGATATTCAGGATCTTATTGAGAATAGCACAATCTCCACTGATGGATTAACTAAAAATTCTGATCACACAGCTTTCAAAGATCCTCTACCTAAGCATGATAAGGGGGAAACTTCTCAAGCACATAAGAAGAATCATGATGCTAAGATCAATTACATGTATCCTTCTGATACACCTGTGATCAACATGGTAGAGCCCGTTGAGAGTGTTCTAATGATGAGGTCTCAAGATGATAATAAAACCAATCATGGTAAGCCAAAGTTGGTCTTGCAAACACGTGGTAGTTCATCTTCCCGAAGTGAGACACTGAATGTTGTTACTAGGGGGCAAGCCAAGATTGTCCTTAAAACTGCACAAGATCCCAAGCAAGCTTTGCCTTCCAAACAAGTGGCTCCTTCAGCCACCCTTAGCTATGATCTTGTCCAACATTTGCAAAAGACACCAACACAGATATCTATCCTTGAGTTGCTTAGGTTATCCCCTTTGCATAGAGAGATTCTTGATGAGGCTCTACGTACAACACGTGTTCCCAATGACATTGATCTAAATCAATTTCAGGCTATGGTCAACCACATTTCATCTCCGCTATCTCTCTCCTTTTCTGCAGAAGATGACATATCTATTGCTCACCCTCATAATCTAGCTTTACACATTGAAGTTCTAGTCTACAATGCTCGAGTCCGCCGAGTCCTGATAGACAATGGTGCAGGGTTAAATATTATTTCTTTCAATGTCATACAACAGTTGGGTTTGTCAGAATTTGCTGTGGATTCTAAGAAGAGGATTACTATAAAAGCTTATGATGAAGTGGAAAGATCTTCCAAAGGTCTTGTCATGTTACTTGTTTGAGTGGGCCTTGTCACGAAAGATATTAACTTCCAAGTATTGGACATCCCACTCGCATATAACATTCTTTTGGGTCATCCTTGGATCCATGACATGCAGGCTGTTCCTTCCACTTATCATCAGTGCGTGAAATTTCCATACAATGGCATTGAAGTTGTGATTCCTGGAGACCATACTATTGCTATTAATGCTCTTGCTACTGCTGAAAAATTTGAACCTACTGTTGATCCTAGTATGTCTCTAGTTGCTGCTGAGAAATCACTTAAGATGATGAGCCTTGGTATGGATGAATATACACTAGATTCCTTTGCTTCTATACCTGTTTCTCCTAGGTCATATGGGAAACCTTTTGATAACATGAAGCCTTCCACTTTTGCTATGGTGATTTTTGATACTTTTGTTCCTTCATCTGTTCCTTTAGAAGTAGAAAGAGAAGAACAAGCTGTTCAAGAGTGGATCTATAGAGAGGATTCTAGAAATACTCCCATGCTCAGTAATTCAGACACAGATACAGATGAGTCACCACTACACACTATGGCTCACATGGGAGATGATCTTCCTTCTACTTCACTTCTTTGGGGAGAAGAATATATACCTACTGATGATATGGCTGAGGCCTCTATGTCTAGAACCTATGTGCCTAAAGAATCATTGCACTATGATAGACAACATTGCAACATTGCATGACTGCTACAAAGAGGTGATCTATCACATAATGACATGAGTATCTCTACTTCTCGGCATCTTAAGCCTCTTCCAGAAGATTCTTCCATGACAGATATGGATGTTGATATGGTTCATACTTATAGTGACCATCCCGATGTAGTTGATGAGTCTCGCGAAGGGTCTGATGGGTTGGTTCCCCGTATTGCCTTAGTGGACTATGTTGGACCTTCTATGACAAATCTAGATCTAGCTACTTTTGGAGCTTACCCTATAGACTCAACTTCTCTTGTCACTAGAGATGACACCCCTTGCATAAATGCTATTGAACCAATCACTTCATTTCATCTTGCATCAACACCTGTTACTTCTTTCGCCAGCAAACTAGCAACAAAAAAGGTTGAATCAGTAATAAACATCACAGTCATCAAGTCAAAAGAAAAGAGCAATGGTCGAATGATGAAAACCACATTATGGTGGTATCCGAACCTAAGAAAAGTAAAAGTAAAAATCTGCTCAAACATAATGATTATCAAATACAAGATGACAAGCTGATTCTCTATAAAAAAAAATGGTGCACTACTTCAAGCATGATCTCATATCTGTTACACTTCAGCCCATTCCTAGAGTTGAGAACAAAGTTGGTAATGCCTTGGTTACTTCAACATCCATCTTACAAATGAAAAAGCTTAAATTTCGCTTCAAGTTCCTAGTGGATGAATTACGCTATCCTGCTCACAAATCTTACAATCCTACCATCTTTTCATATCTTCCACCTCATATTCCTCTTGCAAATCCACCACACCATTCTTTCTGCCATCCCTTACACTTTGCCTTTGTCTCTGGTGACTTGTATAGGAAGGGTCTAGACGGAACTCTCCTTAGGTGTCTAGAAATAGAGGAGTCAGAAAAAGTGCTAGCTAAAATCCACGATGGCATATGTGAATCACATTCTAACGATCCTCCGCTAGCTCAGACATTGCTTAGGGCTGGTTATTATTGGTCAAACTGGTTGAGAGCTCTTATCATCATAGCTGTAGCATTTGGGCTTGGGGCCTATCAGTTCTCTACATCAGAGGAAGTAGATTCTTGATGCCCATTTCTATCTAAGGCATTCTTTGTACATACTTTATGATCCTGAAAAAACTGCAAAAAAATTCATATATGATGCTGAAAAAAAATCCAAAAAAAATCCAAAAAATAAAAAAAATAAAAAAAAATATAGAAAAAGTGCCTTGGTGAAAACTTGGAAACAGGCGCCTTGGTAGAAAAAATGCAAAAAAATTATAAAAAGTCCTGAAAAAATATATCAAGGCGTGAAAACCTAGAAATAGGCATTGCTTGAGACCCTCTGCACCTATGTCTATCAGTCTTGCGTGGCGCTCATTCACTCCACTTCTCGCTTTGCCTCTCCTAGCCTGAAATTGACTCTTGTCTTAGTCTAGGGGGCATTTGTTGTTCTAGCTTATCTTGGGTCTCTTTGTGCATCTGGGTTTCTTAGACACCTCACAAATGGTGTTTTTCAACACCACGCCAATTGTGTTTTTCAACATTACTCTTGCGTCGAGTGTTTCTCAACACTTATCAGATATCCTACCTGTAGTCTAGATGATGCAATATTTCTCACTGGCAGATGCGATACTCAAATTTTGACTCCATGACCTACACACACACACATTCACTGAGACTTGCTTGGCTTTATTTTCTTTGTGTGATGTCTATGATGATTTCTTTGCTGAGTGTTCTCCCCCTATGATCATTTTCGATGATGCATAGCTAGAAGACTGAGGGAATGAGAACATGTTTTATTGCTTTTTCTGCTTGTGGGTATATTTTGTTGGTCCTAACTGTCATGAGCATTTATGCTGGTCTTACTTGACACTTTGGACCTACAAGGTATTATCCTTGACTATTTCGCAAGTGCATGCTTATAGCTATCCTGACTTTTCATGTGTCTTGATGCTAGCATAATCTTGCCATATCAAACTTAGGTAATCTCACTGCACTAGTCATCTTGACCTACATGTCTTTGATGCCTAGGTGGGATTTCCACATTTCTATCTGATATAGATCATATTCAGATCCACATAGTTATGCTAGTGTGTATTGTATGATCTTGTGATGCTACCAATAACGCTTGATGATGAATATTAGATTTCTATTAGCATTGTGACCTTGCAAGTAAACCACTTTTCATGTAGCTTGCATTCTTAAGTTCATGTTAGTTAGTTTTTCATCTTGCATATGGAGAGAGCTCTCCTTTCATCTTTCATGGACTTGTTAATTAACTGCGCTCACCTTTCACTTCTTCCTGATAATGTCTTTCGCTTCTTGTCTTTCATATCCCATCATTTTCTATTCATTTCAGGATCGAAACCGAAATCCGTGTTCACCTTGATCATCCAAATCATCTTTTTCCTTCTTCCATGCAGTTGGCTAACCTTTTGAGGCCTGATCCTTCGATCTTCGCTGGGGCATTCTTCACCTCTTCATCCCCATCTCTTTCAAACTTCCAGTCTTTCATTCACTTTCAAATCCCAAGTTCAACTCCTCTCTCCGTGGTGTTTACGGGTTGAGGGACTGATAGGTTCGTGCCCTGTGTCCCATGTGTGGGGCATATCTTCACTGCTTGATGGTTATTCTAATCTCTTTCTTCGATTATGATTTCTAGTGATTTGATCATGTTGTTCTTGCTTCTGCATTCCCTCTACCAGATTTCTCTTTCGATCCTGAGGGGGTAGACACATCATATCTTATTGGCTATCTCTTTCCTAAGTTTTCAGTACTGTCACTACCAGGCTGACCATGGAGGATTTTCTATTTTTTTGCACTTCATCCTTTGGAGTCAGAACACTATTGCTTGCCTTCTTGGCTATCTCTTACTTTCTTGGCTGATCTGAGTTGCTTTGTGATCCCAAATCGATCTCATATTTCAACTTCATTCTTTGACTACATGTGTTCCCAAATTGATCACACATTAGTCAAAGAGGGGCAAATGTATACACCTAAAAATGGTCACCTAGACTATTAGCCTCTTTTGCTAAATTATCAATTGCTTATTCTTGATCAAATCCTAGCTCTATCATTTATTCGATTATTTTCTATGGGCTAACCATCTTATCCTAAGTTTTTATTTATTTAAAAGGAATATTTCCTCCCCTTTTAATAAATAAAAAGTCCCCACTTTTCCTCTTATCCTAAGTTGCACAAATAAAGCATTATTCTTATTTTATAAAAAGGGAAAAAGCACTTTTTGTCTCATATGGAAACAAAAGTCAACTCTTATTTTCTCATTGGAGGATATTTGTGCACATGGATTGCTCCTCTTTTAAGCTCCACCATTGATTAAATCTTTTGCCTCTTAATCTCCATGGTCCATTCCTCCTCATTTTCTTTAAAAGGAGAGCTCTCTTCTTCATTCTAGATCCTCAACTTTTTATGCTAACTTTATGCTGCAGGATTTCTAGGTCACTTTGGAGCTTTTTGAAGATTTGGAGCATTCTTAGCATCTACATCTCATTCTTGCATTCTACATCTCATTCTTGCATTCTTAGCTTAGCTTCATATTTATGCTTTCTTAGATTAGCTTCATTTATATGCTCTAGATTAGCTCACATAGATTAATTAGCTTGGGTTGTAACACTTGCATATTTCCTTTCATAGCTTAGCTTGCATTCTCATTTCTAGTTAGCATTGCATTGCATTTTCATTCTTGATTCTTGAAGATATTGGCATTTTTGCCCTTGTCTTCATTGAATCTCCCATTGCATGGTTTACTAGCAAGGTTATAAGCTAAATAGCTCTAGCTGAGAGAATTCTTAAAACCCTTGCACTTCATGCCTAGGGAGCTATGGATCGATTTTTGAGACCTCATTCTTGAGTGTTCTTGAATGTAATGATTCATAGAAGTGTGACACAATTATAGCACACAGGTTCCACTTTCTTGTAGAAACTAGATTTCTTTTGGTCTAATATGTTTCCTTCTATAACTCAACCCAAGTTGAGGGTTTGATTTCCAGTGATCGATTTTAGCTATGCCTAATCTATAAAGGCAATCTTGTACATTTTTTTAAAGGAGTTCTTCTATGGTTCTCTTGTAGTGGTTATGCCCTACAACTATATTTCCTTTCACCTAATATTAATGAAAATATTTTTTTCCCCTTCTTACATTCAGCTATTTAGTGCATTTCCTTGCCTTGTGTTGAGTGAGTTCCCTTTCTACTCTTAGCTTATATGTTGTATTATATCTTCTTATTAGATGTTGTCTTGTGAATGTATTTTATTACATCATCTATTAAGTTATAATATTCATATTTGTCCTTGGGATAGAATTAGACTTAATAACTATGTATGTTGAGATTTTTATTGGTATTAAGTGCATTTATAGGTAGAAAGAATAACCATGATTCAATCTGGTGTGTCACTCCCTTTCCCTTACAACATATCCTTCTCGTGTTTCTCTCAAAGCTAGTAGTTTAGGTGAATCTTGATTGTAAAGCAGTTTGGACTTCTTTAGAGACTCAACCTCAGAGCACAAGTCCCACTTTTGTAATAACAGTCACCAAAAATCAAATAAAAATAGACTAATAAAAAATTGATATAGAGTTGAAACTGACAGAAATGGAAATCAAAAGACAAAATGCACCTGCTTGAAAACATTTAGCTGAAAATGGCTAGGACAGGTTGAAACTCGACCTATACCTAGGATAGGTCAACTTTGGCAATGTGTTCTTGACACTTCCAAATGAATATTTCACAAAATCTGAAGTTGCACCTGTATTATCCATATCTAATATCATGGTTCCATAACCTATCCCTACACATAGAAAAATGGGGAAAGAAGGCTAAAAAGGGGTCATGTAGGAAAGCGTGTGGTGATGTAGCAAAGGCTAGATCTAGAAAATCAAGTATATCCTACGTTGTAAATAAAATTACTTCTTTGAATGTGATCAAATATGTTGATGAAAAGCTTCCTAAATACAAAAACCCAAAAGAAATCATGTAAGACAAAACCTTATGAAGTAGATATTGAAACTCACCACAATGTTTGATTAAGGAAGAGAAAGAGGAATGAAGCTTTTTCGATTGATGTAGATCTCCTTCCTTGATAGAAAAATCCTTTTCTTGGCCTCCAATGGGGGAAAGAAGCTAGATCTATGGAATAAAACACCTTGGTGTCTTGAGAAGAATGAAGACTTCAATGTTTGAACTTGATGGCATTTGATTGATTGATTTGATTCCTTATACTTGGTATCTTGAATTCTTGATTTATTGGATGTAATGGATTCTTGCTAGTAGATTCCTAATGTGAAATGAGATGAGATAGAGGGTTTTTATACATTTTGCATCATTTCGAGGAGTTAAACCTAAGCAAGTCGACCACAAATCTAGATTTCCCTCTAAAACTCTGGCATAGGGCTCTATGAAAATTTTGGGCCCAAATCCCAAGGGATATGTTGAGTTTGGTGACCCATCCCAAGGACAAGTTGAGTTTAGCAACTTGTCCATGGAAAAATGGGCCCAGATTTGATATAGGTGCCAAGGAAGTAGAGTATGTGCAAGGAAAGTAAGGACAACTCATTTTGAGGCTAGATTAGATCCTAAAAACCAAAAATGAGTGAATAGATCCAAAGTGAGGAAATAAATTATGGGATTGGATGGGAAATGATAAAATATGCCTAAGGGCTAACCTTGAGTTAAAGAAACATTTAAATAGGTGGAGAACCCATATTTGAATTTAAGTACCTTTTAACTATTATATGAGGTCCTACCATAAAAATAAACTAAGTTAGGCACAAAATAACCCTCAAATTGATCACAAGTTAGGTTCTTACAATTTAAGACAATACATTTAGCCAACAATTTAGCAGTAGTATGAGATGAACTCATGGTCATGATAAAGGAAGAAAGAGAGATTTGAGAGAGAAGATCATAGGAAAATTGAAAAGAGATGAGCTTTCATTAAATGTAAGGACACAAACCCCCCACGCTGCGCCCCCCCCCCCCCCCCCCCCCCCCCCCCCCCACCCCCCCCAAAAAAGGATCTTAACTCAAACACATATGCATAATAACACAAAAATAAAGAAAAAAAATGAGAAAACAAAAGACAAAACACACAACACACAAAAGGGGTTAGTACTAAACACATTACTCCAAATCAACTAATGAAAGAGGCCTCGATAAAAATTTTCTGAACCACTAATATCACATTCAGAAAGCTATTGAAAGAACATAAATGATCACATGGAAAGGGAAAGATCATCACAAAGGATGATACTACACTCCATGATCTAAATCACTAGTATAGCTATGAGATCATGGAAAGAAGAGAGAGAGATACCTTGAATTCGACAGGCTAACAAGTTGTGTTATGCTATGTGATTCATGGAACAAGAGGAGAAGGAGAAGAGTAAAAGGGCTAGAAAGTTGTGTTATGCCATTTCCACTCATCTCAAGGAGAGAAAGGGGAATTGATGGTCTAAAAAACTTTATTATGCTAGTGAATTCCACCTTGAAATTTTTTTCACAAGGGAGGCTTTAAAAATGTTTTGTGTACAAGTGTGGATTAAGGGATTATTCCTATGGAAATCATTCTCTCAATTTGGATCCATAAAAATGATCAATCCTAAAGAAACCATTGTCTCCTTAGGGATCAAATAAACAAAAAAAAGATGCATATACTGTACAAGGGAGGCCACATGTATTCCCCCCTCCTTATGACGTAAACATAGGTGGCATCATAAGGAAAGAGAACAAGGATACCTAACTCATCAACAATAAGATATCCTTAAAACAAAAATGTATTCCATAATCTTAGCAAAGAGTGATAACCCTTGTTAGATAAGAAAATAGATAATCATGAAATGATAATCTGCTTGTGGAAAGAGACCCTTGAAGGGAAGAGATCTTGGTCGTAAGACATCTATCTTCAAGAGGAATTATTGAACAAAGATAATATATTCAAGATAAAGAGGGAAAGAGAACAATAATGCACCCTTTTAGCCACCTATTTCTAGGTGAAAAAGGGATTCTTGATGAAGAATGACACACTTTAAGACACAAAGTAAGGGAATCTATTTATGATGAACAAAAGTTTGCAAATAAAGAAGAGGTGGTGATCAAGGATGCACACCTCTTGTATAAGAGAATCCCTAATCAAAATGAATAATTCTTTATAAGAAAATAATGTCACATCATAAACAAGTTCCACTATAGTAAGGAAAGAGGATCCTTAGAAAATAAGGAATAAGAAAGGCATGAAACCTTTCCCCCCAAGTGAGAAAGAAAGATATAAAATGTGTAATGTTTCCTTGATGATAGTCACTTCATAATGAACATACAATTCTAAAAATAAGATGAAAATCACAGAAGTCTCTTAATGTAAAAGAAACATATCTACACTATAAATTAAGCAAATCATCAAAGAAAAAGATGGAATATTATTAAAGGAGAGAGGATGTCACATTATGTCAACTTAGTGATGAAACCAATTGTAAAATATATGCACTTCCAAACAAAGAAGAAATTGAGATAAGGATATCAATATCATCAAGGAGAAAGATCCCAATCAACAATTCCATGCATGGGAGGACATGATAGTATAAAAGAGATGATAAAAAAAGAGATAATGAATGCCTAAAAGGAAGAGAAGAACTTTCCCCCCAAGTGAGGATGCAAGGAGGAGTTCCTATTATGATGACCTTAATGCACATTATGAAAAGAGCCTTGCATAATGGAGAACAATATAATAGGAAAAGAGGAGATGCTGAGGAATATTTTTAATGTCAATGAAATGTAAAAAATTAAGTGTTAAATGAAGAAGATATCTATCAATGAGATCTTGAACAAATTGTCTAAACTCAACACAATCAGAAAGAGAATTATTTTTACTCTGATGAAAGAAACACAAGAATTCACCATTAATAGGTCTTTGGTTTCTTGGAAATTTTCTATAAGGGAGTCAGATTCTAGATTCATATTTGATTCTCCAAAAAATTCTCTTGGCCAAAGCTAAATGGTCATCAAAATATTGTAGAACAACAGATGGTTTTGGTAAAAGAATATCAAGGGGAGGTTTTGGTTGAGATGGGAAAGGTAAAGTAGTATCTTGAGGAGTAAATCCTTGACCACATTTAATTTTTTGTGATGGAGGATCAATGGGAACCTTAATGCCTTGTTTATTAACACTAAGTCCTAAGACATTATATCCTTGTTGAGTGGTGACATCATACCTTCTGCTGTAATTAGCCTTTACTATAGAAAGTGAGGAATATTCATCTTGAGGTTTGTGAAAGTTTTTGTTATAAGAAGGAATAGGAGGAGTAATATTCTCTTTATTATATGCTCCATCACTATTCGTATCATCCTTATTTTGTAAAGAATAATAAGGATTTTCAAATTCTCTTGACTACTCAAAATTCTCAAAGAGAAGTAATCTAAGAAATGTCTAACATCTGGATTATGAATGATTTATTGATAGAAGTAGAAGTTTCTAGGGTCGTCAAAGGAACTAGCCACTTTGAGACTATCCATGATAGTAGGTTGAGGAAGAGGGATCTAGGTCTCACTACAACAGGATCATTGGGAGCTAAATCTCTATCATCAAGATTATTAGGCACAATAGGAGGAATTATATTAACTTTAGGTTCACTCATAAAAACCCTTGTGTTATCTATAAATCCAAGCATTTTGTTAAGATTTGAAGAAGAAAGACATATGCAATATTGATAAAGGTCTTGAAATATGCCCTATAAGGAAGAAATGTTTTTTTAACCTCATAATGCCATATGTAAGAAAAGAATGAAGAAACAAAAACATAATGAAATTTAATAAATTATGATTCATCTCATCTGCTTTATAAAAAGAGGTAAGAAGAAATGTAACAACATAGGTTATCAAACACTAAATCCAATTTAGTAAATTCCATAGTTTGTGAAATGAAATCTAGCACCAAAAATCATAATGGACATGTTATGAGTGGGTTCACCAAAATTTAAAATAGGAAATGGGAGGCAATGTGATTATGTGCAATTACTCCCTACTTTGCAATTAGTATATTTGGAAGAAAGGATATCCCCACTAGGCTCAAGGGTTGAATCAAGCTCTTAGTGAGAATAATATTTGTTCCTACTTGGAATGTGTAAATGATGAAAGTGGAAAGGATAGAATAATGCAATGAATCTAGTAGAAATTTCACCAAAAAGATGATAAAAATAGACTAATAAAAACTAATATAGATTTAAAACTAATAGAAACAAAAATTAGAAGACAAAATGCACCTGCTCAAAAAGTTTCAGCCAAAACTACCCGGGACAAGTTGAAAATCAACCTATACCAAGGGACACGTCAACTTTGGTGATGTGTTCTTGACACTTTCAGATGAAACTTTCATAGAATCTACTTGTACTGTTCATATTTGAAATCATGGCTCCATAACCTATTCCCGCACATAAAAAAATGGGGAAAGAAGGTTGAAAAAGGGGTTTGCCTCAATCAAAACCCTATTTGGGAATCAACCTTAAAATGAAATGAAATTAAGGAAATTGTGTGGTAATGTAGCCAAGGCTAGATGATCTATGCAATGAAGTGTATTGTATCTTGTAAATGCAATTACTTCTTTGAATGTGATCAAATATGTTGATGCAATATCTTTGACTAAACACAAAAACCCAAAAGAAAATCATGCAAGATAAATCCTTATGAAGTAGATGTTGAAACTAGACACAATGTTTGATTGAGGAAGAGAAAGATTAATGAATCTTGGTGTATTGATGAAGATCTCTTTCCTTGATAGAAAAATTCTTTTATTGGCCTCACATGGGGGAAGAAGCTATATGTATGGAAGAAAACACCTTGGTGGCTTGAGAAGAATGAAGACTTGGATGTTTGAACTTGATGGCTTTTGATTGCTTCCTAGTACTTGATATCTTGAATTCTTGATTGATTAGATATAATGGATGCTTGCTAGTGATTCCTAATGTGAAATGAGGTGAGATAGGGTGTTTATATACATTTTGTATCATTTCAGGGAGTTAAACTTGAGCAGGCCAACCACAAATCCAAATTTCCCTCTAAAAATATGGCATAGGGCTCTAGGACAAATTTGGTCCCAAATCCTATGGGGAAGGTTAAGTTTGGTGACTTTTCCTAGGGAAAAGTTGAATTTGGTGACCTCTCCCTGATAAAATGGGTCTAGATTTGATCTGGTTGCCAAGGAAGTTGAGTATGTGTGGTAAAAGAAAGGAAATCTCTTTTTGAGGCTAGATTAGATCCTGCAAAACCAAAATTGAGTGAATAGGTCCTAAGTGAGGAAATGAATTACAAGATTGGATAAAAAATGAGAAAATATGTCTAAAAGCAACAACCAACCTCGAGTTAAAGCAAGATTAAAAGAGGTGGAGGAACCATATTTGAATTAAAGTACCTTTTAAGTTCTATATGAGGTCCTACCATAGAAAATAAACTAAAGTAGGAACAAAATAACCCCAAAATTGAGCGCAAGTTACAATATAGGACTATACGGTTTGTTAGAAGTTTGTCTTTTTATTTGGGTAAAGAGATTCATTTGTTTCTTACTTTCAAAAATACAATTTTGTAACAAGCATAGTTTTGTCAACTTAGTTGGGGAACAAAAGGAATAGTTCTTTCTTATCTTAGATATCTTATGGTGCTTCCCTAATAATGGAGGTTGGTGACTCTATTTAATTAAATATCTTAGAAAAGTGGTTTAGTACAAGACAAAGTGAAGAAATCAGTTCAAACCCAAAAGATGACCTACACCAACAATTGAAGAAACATTGGTTGAAGGTGATAAATCACTTTATTCCTTCTAGAATGCTCTCATAGAAAGTATCTATAAAGTTGAAAAGAAAAGGTTGTGTCCATCTAAAGATTACAAATCTACACTCGTTCTCATAATCTTGCATCACATATATTATTTATTCAAAGATCTAAGTGAACAAGGAATTCATTTATTGTAGGAAATAATAGAAAGGATGAGACTTCTTAAGGAAGATCCAAAAAGTGAATACCAAGTCTCTTATAATTTATTTGT
>BSBK01010537.1:0-381568 GCA_027943335.1 Chamaecyparis obtusa | reverse complement strand
TTAGAGCTCTTAGACATCAATTGTATAGAGATTCCAAGAGCGAATATGACTTTAAATGACAAAAAAAAGCAAGCTTGATATTTACTTGTATGGTTCTCAATGCTCATGTGCAAGGAGGCTAATTTCGTTCCAACTTGTCAACAACGTGTATTTGGCAGCTTTGGCTTAGACCACATGTAATTGTCTTCACCTTAAGAGGACCAATATGGTTCAAGTTGTAACAAAGTACAATCTTGCTTTTTATTAAAAAAATATTAAAAAATAGAATGCATACAAGTATCGTGGAAATCAGGCTTTGTTGAAAGCCCACCTCGTCAAAATCCATTTATTCATTGCTTGACGGCCTCGCCTAGAATAGTATCCGTTATATAATTTAGATCCTCCGCCAAATCTAGTACACCAACTAAACTTAACTTACAACTTCTTGTCTTTATTGTCCACGCAATCCCCGCACACTACAGCTATTTTTTCTTTTTGGGAGATAAATGTGGGTATTTTTAAAAAGTTAGTAGAAAGGAAAAGTTAGGCAACAAAACTATCCTATTCAACAAATTACATTAGATTTAGAAAATGGGGATTATAGAGTTAAAACTAGCAATCGCACCTATGTGTGCAATGGGTATGTCGAAGAGGTGTAGAAATTTAATTAGGGAAAATGTTGCTTCTTCTTTTTTTGCATACTTTAATGAAGTACATGAGGTCAAACGGTGGGCTGTAAAATGTATTGTTGAAGTCTCTCTCTCTGAGCTAATGTACTATGATGGCCCCCAATTGCAAAAGAGTATTAAAATGCTTTCGTGGCCCAAAAATTTGAACAGCTTAAATTTCTGGTCAAACAAATAGAAATGCAAAACATAGATGAAAGTTAGGTTTTTTGTATTTTCCATTACAGTGCTTGATTACTATAACAATTGCAATTACAGTACGTGATTACTATAACATTTGCAATGCTCCATTATGTTTCTCTAGTATCATCATCTTTATGCCTGCAAAAAAATAAGAGCTCTTTGCCAATGGTTGTGCAGGATCATTGACAACCAAGATGATCTGTTTAGCTCTGGTTTTCCCCTCATTATGGAAATCGGTTGTGCAGGATCATTGACAACTAAGATGATCTGTTTAGCTCCGGTCTTCCCCCCTCATTGTGCCTGTCATGAATATAGTAGGATTGTTTGTTGCTTTTTCATCCACATTAACCTGCACTAAAATGAATGATTCAATGAAATTGAAACAACCCTTTCACACATTGAACATCCATGTATCTTTCAAACATTGAACGTCCATGTATGATTTGAGTAAAAAAATGGAACTTCAACAACATATAGTGTAAAAGGCAAAAAGAGCAACGAATCAAATACTTTACACAAGGTATTATAGAGGAACATTCAGTTCGTAGTCTTCAACCTAAATTTTTAAAAAGCATAAACATCCTTGCGAGTGGAGTGCAAGGTCTTTTAAACGGATAGATTGAATCTTGTAATTTTCAGCATATTTATGCCATGAATAAGTAACCTTACCAAGATTTTGTTTCTCGCACTGTAACGATAGTTGTAGTAATTTGCTTAAAAAGAAGCCTTTCACCTTTTATTTAATTACATTCAAGATGCAAATGTCAACTTACCTTGTAAGAATTAAATTTTTATATTGAATACAAAAATTGTAGAGGGAATCGTGGTTGTCTCAACTTGCAAAAACAGACAATGCCTTGGAGCAACACAATGAAACACTTAAGCTGGAATGTCAAAGGGTTGAATTCCTCAAACAATTGTTGCTTGGTTAAGCAGTTATTAGAAGAGCTATGGATATTCTTTTATTGCAGGCTTAGAAGAAGAGACATGGATATTCTTTTATTGCAGGAAACTAAGGTAGATAGAATGTAAATGGAACTGAACGTTAAAGGAGTGTGGAAGAATCATGTGGCTGTCTTATGGAACCCAAAACTAAAGGTACAACTATCTATATCAAATTCCATATTTTCGAGGAAAATTATAAAGAGGATGTGGATTTTGTCCTTTCAAATGTTTATGGCCCAATAGGAGTTGAGGTAAAAAAGGAATGTTGAAAAAATTGTAAATTCTCGAATGAGTGCAAAAATGGCTTAAATGGGTCACTGGTGAGACCAAAAGAAAATCGTGTATATATATGGGAACCATTACTTGGAATAATGGGGGGCAAGAAGACAATCTCAATCATGAATGGGGATTGGAAAGATAAATGTGGAGTCATTCAGTTTTGTCACCCAAATCTTTTGATTTTAAAGAGTTTTGCTGCTTTGCACAAATATACATTAATCGATATTTGGTTCCTAAATGAGAACCTTGAATTGGACCAGCGAAAGGTAAGGTGATAAGACTACTGAGGAGAAAGGAAGAAGGGGATTTTTGCTGATGTAAAAGCTAAATAATGCCAAAAAGGAGATAAGGAAGTGAAATAAGTAGCAGTTCAAAAATTCATTAGATAGGAAAAATTTCCTATCAGCTAAATTAGAATTAACGCAGAAGGAATCATGGTTATGGTAAATAAAGAGTTGGGAAAAAGGAAAAATTTGATGTTGGAATTTAAGCATATTTTAAGGACAGAAGAAACCCACTGGTAGCATAAATCAAAGGATAAAGTTGTTGAAAGAAGATGACATGATCTCTAAACTTACATGTCCATAGTGGTGCAAAGAAATGCTAAAAGAATTAACACAATCAACCTATCTTTGGGAAGAATAGTTAAGAAAAAGAAGAAAATCAAAGAGGTAGGTTGTAGGAGTGGTGTTCTTAAAAAACTGCTGACAGCCGAAGTAGTAATAGATAATGGCACTCAAGAAAAATTTTAAGTTCATTTCGGATCTTGATAATCAGTTATTGATAAAGCCAATTGCAAACAAAGAAACTAGAGTGGATGTGTTTTCCTTGGGGGCAAATGAAACTCATAATACAGTCTGGATTTATTCAAAAAAATTGGTAGATTATAGGCAAAGGATGTTAATGGTGCTCAAGAAAAATTTGAAGTTCATTTCTGATCTTGATAATCAGTTATTGATGAAGCCAATTGCAGACAAAGAAACCAAAGTGGCTGTTGTTAGGATTAACAAGGCAAAAATAACAATTACATGCAAATATAACCAATATCAGAAAATAATAAACCACACAAGAGAGAACACAAGACACAAAGATTTAACGTGGTTCACCCAATCCCTGGGCTACGTCCACCAACAACGAGTCCAATATTTTATTATCAAGTGATTACAACCTGATTACAATCTGTAATCCCCTTACAGCTCAATTCCACTGCAAGTACTAAAATCATACATAATGAATTCCCTAACCCTAAGCCATATTATACAATATTTTTCCACTTTAGGGTTATAATGAGTTACAATATGTCGGCCCAAAAATAGTCAAAAATATGTTGGCCTCAAAAAAATTCACCCCGAACCCCGGCGAGGTCAGGAGGAAAAGTGTACAGTACTTTCCTGGATAGTACTTTCCTGATCAGTCACCACAAGCTAACAATCTCCCACTTGGTGACTGATCAGTATCCACAATAAAAAACCTCCCACTTGGAGACTGATCCTGTAGCAATACCGCTACCATATGAGGCTCCCATTGGATCGAACCACCTTGGACTCAGTTGTTCCTTTATTCTATTCAGTCTAGAAGACCAACTGAAGCTGAACATGAGTTCAACTTCTCCCTTGTTACTACCTTTGTAAACATATCTACTGGATTATCATCTGTATGAATATTTTCTAGCTTTAACTTCCCATCATCCAAAACTGACTGAATGAAATGGTACCACAACTGTATGTGTTTTGTCTTTGAGTGCAAAGCAGAATTTTTCACAATATGAATGGCACTTTGGCTATCTGTATGCAAAAAATTATCCATCTGTGGATGTCCCAATTCTTCCATGAAGAATTGAAGCCATATCATCTCCTTGGCTGCCTCTGTAGCAACAACATACTCTACCTCTGTAGTGGATAAAGCAACCACCTTTTGTAGTCGAGAAATCCAACTCACTATTGTCCCACCAATAGTAAATACATAACCTGTAATACTCTGCTTGTTATCTATATCTCATGCCAAATTTGAGTCAACATAGCCTTGTACAGTAGTAGTAGAACCCCCAAAGTGTAAACTCTTATTGGATGCACCTCTCAAATATCTGAGAATCCATTTGACTACATTCCAATGCTCAATATCAGGGTTACTCATATATCGTCTAATGACTCCCATTGTGTGTGCAATATCTGGCCTAGTACATACCATAGCATACATTAAGATCCCTATAGCTGAAGCATAAGGTACCTTAGACATTTTTGCCTCTTCTTCTGATGTCTTAGGACACATCGCCTTAGTCAATTTCAAATGACCAGGCAAAGGTGTGCTGACAGCTTTGGCATTCTCCATAGAGAAACATTGCAACACCTTCTCAATATAATCAGCCTGAGATAGAGACAACTTTCTATTTTTCCTATCTCTACAAATTTTCATACCAAGGATTTATTTTGCTGCCCCCAAATCCTTCATAGCAAATGAATGTGCTAACTGTTGTTTCAACCCCTTTATGTGATCCATGTTAGACCCAACTACAAGCATATCATCAACATATAAACATAAAATTAATGTAGCTGTCATCATCCAACCTCTTAAAATAAACACAATGGTCAGAATGACACCGACTGTATCCATGCTCATTCATAAAAGTGTCAAATTTAATATACCATTGCCGAGGTGATTGCTTCAAGCCATATAAACTCTTCTGCAATCTGTACACCAAATTCTCCTTACCCTTGACCTCAAATCCTTGTGGCTAGACCATATATATTTCTTCATCCAAATCACCATGAAGACAAGTTGTTTTAACATCAAGCTACTCTAAATGAAAATCTTCAGTAGCCACAATACTTAAAACAGTACGGATAGAAGTCATTTTAACAACTGGAGAAAATATCTCATCAAAATCAATACCCTTTTTCTATGCAAATCCTTTTACAACTAACCTGGCTTTAAATCTTTTCTTACCTCCATCCTCTTCTTTCAACCTGTAAACCCATTTATTTTGTAAAGCCCTTTTACCTGCAGGTAACTTGCATAAATCCCAAGTGTGATTTTTCAGCAAGGAGTCCATTTCCTCTATCATTGTAGACTCCCACTGAATCTTTGTATCCACCTACACAACTTCATTATAGCATTCAAGTTCACCAGCATCTGTTAATAAAATAGAATACAAAGATGGAGAAAATCTTTTTGGAGGTCTACTTAGCCTTGTTGACCGTCTAACATTCACTAGGGTGTGTGGTATTTGGTAAAAGTGTACAGTACTTTCCTAGATAGTACTTTCCAGATCACTCGCCACAAGCTAACAGTTGTGTTTTCCTTGGGGACAAATGAAACTCATAATACAGTCTGGATTTTTTCAAAACATTTGGTACATTAGAGGCAAAGGAGGTTTGGTGTGTCATAGAAGAATGTACGAAGAATAAAGCACTAATAAAGGAGTGGAACTAAATTGAATCAATCTGAATTGTAATAAAAGTGATGTTGAATCCTTGATGTCTTTGCCAAAGAGCATTTCGTAAAATCATTAATAAAAATATAATTAAGTTTGGGTTTGAGATTGAAGTTATGCTTGGAAATTATAATTTCAGAGGAACAAAGTAGGCTTATGGTGGGGAAATAGATCTTATGCAAAATTATGATAGTCTGTGTGTGATACTATTCATCCCTTGGTGCACACAAAGACAAGAGGTGTGATAATTAAGCTAGACATTAATAAAGCCCATGATAGAGTTGAATGGAAACTCCTCTTGAAGGAATTAAACTTTGGTTATCCTCTGGATTGGATCAATTTAATCAAGATTTGTATATACACTCCCAAATTTTACATGTGCAGAGGAAACTTTGTGCACTAATAAAGTTACTACTAACACTAGTTTTTGGTTGACTTGTAAGGGCACTTTTCAAACTCCACATATAGCATCCCCTAAGAAAATCAGTTATCAAATTCAGCTTCTATAGATTGTAACATTAAGGTGAACTTAAAAAAAATGATTTCAATTAGCTCCAATTTATTTGAAGTTTTCATACATGCACCTACAGGAAATAAAATCCACACCAAAAATTGTAAATTGGATTCCCTTCCAATGAAACACACATTAGAAAATCCAAACAAAATAATGCAAAAATATAATAAAAGCCCAATAAGATAAAATATCTAAGGTTTCAGAACTTACAAATTCCATATACCCCTGATTGCGTGGGCGACACAAATGGTAAATGGCCAGGAAAAAAGCAATAACAAAAAATCCTAACATCAAACCCTAATGAATATTAGAAAAGAAACAGAAAAACCTTAATACAAACAAGACACTCTTGAGTTATTGAGTTTGTATTTTTTTACAGTTAGCACTAATTTTTTCAAACAAAGAGACTGAGGGAAACATATTCACTATCTGTATTTATTCCCTGGCCAACTTTGAAGACTCCATTTAGTTAGATAAGTCATCCTCCCCAAGTGAGGATCGACGTCTACAAGCGGTACCCAGAATGCTCCGTAGTTGTTGGCTGTAAACCCTGATGAGCAACCATAACCGATAAAAATCAAATAGTGGCCACAGTTGAAGGGCTTTCGGTAAAAGAAAAGAAAATAGAGAGCATCGAATTTCTAAACAAGAAGACTTCGGAACAGTGGAGAATGCCATAAAACAACATACCTCTGATTCTGAGGAAGCCCCTTACGCTGTGGTCTGAAAACCTCTCACAAAGCAAGGATGAATGTACTTGAATATTCAATAAACCTATCTGCTAATATTGATAAAAGAGGTAAATATTTTTCATTTAAATATTTGACGTCTAAAGGGTTTTCATTGAAATGATGCTTAGAGTCACAAAGTTGCTCCGCTGGAAATTTTTGGCAGAGGTAGAGTGAAAACCCTTTCTTTGTAAAGCTTGCTCCTTGGTCAAGGATTTGGATTGTTTGTCTGAAGAATCTGTTCTCCATGCCTGCAACTTTTCATTTAACAGACGGCGGCTTTCTTGGCTGGAATTTGATTTGCTATCTGAAAATGTGCATTGGATTCACTCACATATCTCTAAACAGTGAAAGGAAAGACGTTTCCTTGCTGAAATAGATCCTCCACAGAGAAAATATTATGTGTCGTCGAGCTAGTTTGGCCAAAGTCGAAGACAAAATTGAAATCCTCTTTCAGGGCTGAAGGTCCCGGGTTCAAATCCCGTAACTTGCTTTCTCCATTATTTTAAATTGTGTGCCACTTGTTCCTCAATGAAGTCGTAGAAGGAGAGAGCCTCCTCGTCTTCGTCTCACCCTGTGTTCAAATCTTATCGGTAGCATCCTCAGTCAACACGACAAAAAAATGAATGGATCAGATCCTTTCAATGGCAGTCATTGCCTTCTCCACAATGTGCAGTCGTTGGATCAACAAAATCAGGTGGAACACTTTCATAGTGAAACGCCTACGGTGTAATTATTGGAGATTAAGTTGTATCTTAAAAGTTGATTAAAGTCCTATAGCTTTTACATGTATGAAGATATGTATGGTAGATTTTTTTATCAATATTTTGGATCATAGTTTACAATATATTATTAGGATGAAATATTAGACATAAGAGATGATGAATCATGAAGTATGATCTCAAATGTTGATAAAAAGGAAAAGTTAGGCAACGAGACTACCTATTCAATAAATTACATTATATTTAGAAAATGGGAATACAGAGTTTAAATGATTGAAGATTATGTTGTATCTTAAAAGTTGATTAAATTTCTATAGTTTTTACATGTATGAAGATATGTATGGTAGATTTTTTCATCAATATTTTGGATCATAGTTTACAGTCTATCATTAGGATGAAATATTAGACAAAAGAGATGATGAATTATGAAGTATGATCTCAAACATTGATAAAAAAATTTACATATAGTTTAATCTATAATTCTACAATATATATAGAAGATGACAATTTAAAAGATGTCAATATGTGGGAATACTTTAATGATGATTTTTGATATATTGAATTGTAAACCTTCTTATAATAAAATTATAGAAGAAAGTTTTACATGTTTTATTTTGGATAGATGTGAAATATGCAAGAACATAAAAGCTATTGAAAATATCGAAGGATTTTTTTAAGTTCTCATATTTGAAGATATTTTTCCCTAAGTTGTAGAGAATCTTGAATTTTTTAATAACCAAATCAAACCAAATAATGGAAAATCAAGCAATAACATAATACAAAATTCAACAACCACTTGAACCCAAAAAATTTATCAAACTAAAATCTCGAGCAATAATTATGTGAAATGTTTAAATTTCAACATACAATTGCAAACACAAGGAAGACAACCTTTCAAAAAAGAAATTGCAATAAGATTCAAAATCCTACCTAAAAATTCACAAGAAGATCTAAAACAACAATTGGCTGAATTGAAGACTCGAAGATTCCAAATTACTCCCAAGATTTGAAAATAATCCTTCAAACAATCCAAACAATTTCTCTCCAAAATTTGGTCTCCTTCAAACCTGTGTTATGAATAATGGCTAAAAGAATTCTTAATAATGAAAACTTCCCCAGATAGAACTCAACATGCAACTCCTAATCAGAAATTAGAACTCAACATGCAACTCCCAATCATAAATTAGAACTCAACTCCCTAACCTTGTTTTTATCAAATTTTGTTGCATGATTAATTACAATTTTAATTATAAAATATGCACTTTTCAATTACCAACTCTTAACTCAACTTTAAACTTAAATTCCTAATTCAATTTTATTAAATTGAATGTGCAACTTTAATTACATTTTAATTTATTAACAATTATTATTTTTCAATAAATTAATAATTATGAAATTGATAATTAAAAATCAATTCATTAATTTTGCTTTCTAAATTTCAATTTTAGATTTAATAATTAATTAAATCATTTATTCACAAAATTGGACTTTTTAAATTAAGTCTTCTCAATTAAATAATGTATTTAATTAATTCTCATTAATTAAATACCCTCATATTAATATTTCTATATTTAATAAGATTTAATTATTTATTTGTGCATAATCAAACCCATAAATCATTTAACCATAATAATCATAAAATCACACTAAACCACTCAACAAGACAACATGAGAAATAACTGACTAAACTAAAAACACCAAATTCATACTGAGGGAAAGGGTTCACGAATTCATGTCACCTTGACAAATTTAGATAGGAAACTCAATCAGAAACTTGTCCCTTAATTTAGGATAATAAATGGCTTGGGTTGGGATTGGACCTATATGTTATCTCCCCTCTCTTACCATTTCAGATATTACGATAGGGCACGCTCATCCTGACAATTCAGGGAAGTCAATGCCTAATACATGAAATCCTACATAAAAGATGAGCATGTAGATACATGTATAAATATATATATAACAGACAATGGTAGGGATTAGTTGATCGTGTGGATCTCGCAAGTAAGTAACTATGACTTCATCCCTCAACCACATCAGACACATCAAACATAAATATAAAACATACACACCAACCATACACATGCAAGTATAAGGTTAGTAAAACCATTAATGTAAATAACATCCTAACATATGGATTACCATCATTGATATAACACTTTATCCAAAGGCTCATAGTAAATCAAATCAATAATCCATATATCACTGAAATAATCATTACACACATAAAAGTGGCCTAAAAGAGTTTGGCAAAAATAAATTGAAAATCAAACTATGGGTGGGAACTACATGAAACCAATTGCAAACATTAGATATGGATATTACAAAACTAAATTTGAAAGAATCACATGCATATCTATTTTGGAAAAAAAAGTTAAGCCAAACCAAATGAGTGTGATTCTTTAAAAATGTTGTTTACTGTAAAAAACTAGTTTTTGAGGAAGATAGAAAAATGGATACAAATTGATTCCAAATTTTTTCAAAAGAATATATTTAGAATCTGCAAACATAATTTCACAAATCACTAGCTCACATCATCTTTAATTTCCTTACAGTTTAGAACTAATAGGTGTCTAAATGTGAAGGTTTTTCTCAAAATGATTATGAGTGTCAAAGTTGGCTAAAAAGTGTAACCCTATTGTGGGTTCATCCCTTATCACACAACATACATTCTAAAATTGGAGTAACACCTAATCTATCTAACTTCATACATATTAATATTTTGTCTTTGACTATAGCCAAGTAAATGCCCCAACTTTAGGAAGATATTTAGGATCCTAGCATAGATGATTAGGCCATTTGGAACAAGACTGGGACTGATGTTATAATGAATTATAGCCCTCCTTCACCGAGTAAGAATCTCTATTTCACTTAAAGTCCAAATAATAGAGTCCTTACCTCGTGAGAAAAATATTTGCCTCTTTTTTTATTTTAAGTTTCATAGATTCTTTCATGTTCGTTGGAGGGGGAGAAAGTCAAAAGAATTCAATGGAGCTATAAAAGGGAGAGAGGAATAGTCATTTATGAAGTAATATATAGATTTTACACTACAAACATCTTCCAAGATGAACTCCAAAGGCCTCTAGTCCCTTAATATATTCAAAGAGGGTGACCATTCTAAGCATCCTCCCAAATTTTTACCTACTCTCCATTATGAATGACCTAAGAAAGATTTGAGAGGATGACCTCCTTGCAAGAAGACATAAAGTTCCAAAAGACTAATCCTTTTGGAAAATCTCTCAAAGTGAAAATCTTCCCTATTTCCATTAAATCTAAGTACTTTATAATTTAAGAACTATGCACCATTTTGAATTAGCATGTGTATATTTTCAAAACATTTTAGCCCTTAGAGAAAGATTCTACAATTTCAATTTCCAAATTCTTAAGCCACTAGAATATTTTGAGGAATAGACCTTCTTAAAAGCAAGTGGTGGGATCCTTTTCTAGTTTGCCATGTTATCATTCCAAAGAAAGTTTTGGAAGAGATTTTGTATTTTATTTGAAATTTCCTTTGACATGCTAAGAACTAGCATAATACAAATGGGAATAGCACTTAAAATGGCCTTAATCATCATGATTTTCCCAAGGAGAGTAAGTCATTTAGTCTTCTAAGATGATACTCTATTATCATTTTAATTATAGATAGATTTCCAAATGTTGTTTTCCATCTTTCCACCAAGGAAAGGGATTCCCAAATATTTATAGGGGAACACTTCTATCTAGAAATCTAAAATATTTGTAGTCTTTCCTGAACCAAAAGAGGGACATTAAAGAGGAACAAGTTTTAATTCTCATTTTTTAGCACTTTACCAAATACTTTCAAATATGAGTTTAAAACTTTCTTCATAAACAATGCTTCCTCCATAGTTTCTCTACTCACGAGAAGAGTGTCATCTGCAAAGAGGTAATGAATAAAAGTGAAGGAAACAACAACAATCTTAAATGCCTTCCAAAAGTTTCTAGCCTTTGCTACATTTATTGATCCACTTAATTCGTCTACCAATAAGATAAACAAGAAGGGTGAAAGTGGATCTCTTTGGTGTATCCCTATGTAGATGAGAAAAAATCCTAGGACGAACTATTACTAAAACTAAAAAATTAACTCTGGAGTTAAATTAATAAATCCATGTACACCATCTATGTGAAAACCCCAATTTCCTCAATACATGCAATAAGAATTCCCCACTTAACCATATAATTGTGATAACAAAATATTTTCCTTATTAGTAGAATGCATTTCATGTGTCAAAATTGCACCTTTCAGGGTCTCTCTTCCTTGAACAAATCTCCCTTATTTTTCTAATGTAACTGAGGGAATCATCTTAGCTAATATCAAGGAGATAGCCTTAGTGGATATCTTATAAATGTTGTAACAAAGAGAAATAGGTTAGAAATTATCAAATGTAGATGGAGAGTTCTTTTTGGAGATAATTTTTATATAAATGGAGTTAAACTCCTTTAATACACATCCATTTCACCTAGCTTCCTCCAATGCCAAGTGGACATCTCTAACTAAAAAGTTATAACAGTTCTCAAGAAGAATTTAGCTATGAATACATTTAGGCATAGATCCTTATTAGGGGCCATATAGAAGAAGACTTTTCACACCTCTTTTGTATTGAATTTTTTCATTAAAATTTTGTTGTTATCCTCAATTACAAGACTTGGGATGTCTTCCATAATATCTAAAGAGGAGCAATCGAATTCGGGTTGATGGGGAGAAAGGAGGTTCATGAAAAATTAGAGAGCTTCATTTTTCATATCTTCATCTTTATATAACTACACACCAAAAGAAGATGTAATGCTTTTAATTTTGTTAAGTTGTCTCCCAACCTTAGTGGCAACTTGAAAAACTTTTTATTCCTATTCCTATCAACCAATCATAACTCTCTAGATTCCTATTTCAAATATCATTCCTCACAACAAAGAATCTCTTCCAAGGCAGATTTTAATTTCTTCTCCTTTTCAAAAGAGTGTTATTATATCATAGTTAATGTTAAGAATTGTTTAATCTTATATATAAGATATTTTTATTTAAAAATTATTTAAAAAATTTAACAAGATATTTAAATATTTAGAGATTAAAAATTATAGTATTCATTTTTAATTTTTAATTTTATTTTATTTTAAAATTATATTTTTAATTTATAAATATTTTCATATATATACATATACATATATATATGCAATGTTTACATATATTTCAAATTATATGTTACATATGATATATATAAAATTTCATTAGGTCAAGATATGAATATGAACATAACATTAATTACAAATTATATTATAGAATTTTTTAAATTTCTTGAAAGTCATGTATTATATTTAATAGATTGATAAAACTTAATTACAAAGTTTTTCTTTTACAAAATTAAATGAGTAAAATGACATCTCCCATTAAAAAGTATAGTAACAAAAATAGTATCTTTTAAATAATATTGAAATTTTTGAGTTTCAAACTTTTTAATCAAGAAGCATTGAATATCATTCAAATCAAAGATTTTAAAATAAACAAAAATAAATGAATGTTATATGATATTTTTAATTTTAAATATGTCAACATATATAGATGTTGGCATTATGTATTTGTATAATAGATTACAATGATATGAGTAAGTATACATCTAAACTATAAGTCTCCTTTGACTAAAGTATTTACGTACATGAAATCTTGTCAATCAAATTTACCAAAAAATCTAAAAAATCTCTAAAAAAATCTTATTCCATCTTTATGAATGAGATTATAAAATTCTTGTTATATTGACTTAAATATGTTTTGTTGAGAATGACTACTTGTCTTTTTACTTCCCACCATGTGTCATTTCTAAGGAATTTTCCTTGGGAGGAATATGTAGCCTAGCCCATGAGCACCATAAAGATAATTTTGAAAAGTGTTTGTTGAAGAAGACTTGCCAACCATAAGAGAACAAGCCAATGAAGAATCTAAAATAGAAACTATTGTCATCCTCACAATAGAAATGCATCCACAAGTATGTGTTTTTTTGGCACTTTTCAACCAAATGGTATGCATTGAGGACCTAAGGCATTAAATTGAAAGAGAAATCTCTAGGCATTTACCAAATAAATGACAAAGTGAAAAACAAGCCCTACATCTAAAGGTAATCCCGATCCTACAATTTATTTCTACTTTTGAAATGTATTTCAAATGATTACATTTTTGACAAGTCAAAGCTTACAAAGATCTTTGCAAAGGTAAAGGGGCTTGTATTAAGAACATAAATGAGATTTCAAAGAAAATTTGAATAGAAGAGGCATTCTTCATTCCAAAACTAAAGCGAGAGATTCAATAACCTCTACCAAATAGAAGACCTAGAAAGATATTTAATTCACGGAGGTGAAGTACTGGGATGCAATGAGTGCTAAGTGTTCCATTCATTCTCATGAGAGATGAGTTCTTGTGAACCACTACTCATGAAACATGAGTCAATGAGTTTGGCTAAAAAAATTACACAAATGAGTCGTGATAGCAATATCACATAATATGGACTATTGGATTTTTCTTGCCTTGATTTATGAGGTGTAGACATGCATAAGCTAGGTGGTGTTTACAAACACCTCTAAGGAATTTACTTAATTGTAATGATGAAGTTGATCTCAATTAGTCTCTTAATAGAGTCACTTTAGAATTTTACACAAAAGATAAAAGATAATAATTAAGCTTGTAATGGACCTAGGATGATGCCATAACTAGACAAATAAAGATAGATCAAATTGCCTCTAACATGGACTGCACATGATGGATCACATAATGCAATCCAAAATGTTGATTTAGAAAATTCATACATAATTTAAATCACAAGTAATTTGATCAACATACTACAATATGAAAATACCATTTATATTATCAAAATAGAAAATAGATTGTTCTTTACAAAAGATTTTAGATTGGATGTTCTTAGAAGTAACATTCCAATATGTTGCTAAATGAGAATGAATGTCTTTAAATGCAACCAAATGCACAAATCAACATAAATCCACTACATTAATTCCCAACAATTAATAAAAATGAATCAACATAATAAAATGTATAATCATTTAGATCTATAAATACAAAAATAGCATAAATCTAATATACACTTACAAATCTAATCTAAAATTATAAAATTAAATCTAAATATAAAAAACATATATATTATAAAATAATTAATATTAAAATATAAAAGTATAATGAAATGAATTCAGAAAAAAATATACCTTAGTACACTCTTTACTAAATGTAGATCATAAAAGAAAAATATGAAGGGAAAAGCTACTTTGATTCTACCTACATTACTTCCCCTTTCTCTTTCTACCTCAACTTTTAATTTTGATTCCCACTAGTAGGGCAGCGTCTATGCAGCTGACTAATCCTACCTGGCAAGACCATTAAGCTGCATTTATTTATTAAATTGAAAATAAAAAATAGCTGCTGCATGATTTTCAATTTAATAAATAAATGTAGCTTAATGGTCTTGTTAGGTAGAATTTTTCGGCTGCATAGACACTGGCCACTAGTAGTGGCCTACACTTCGTATGTAACATGCATTTACATCAAGCATTGCTAAATCATGACTTAACGTGACCCATTTCATTTGGTTGTTAAAATTCTCATATATTTTTCTTCCACGAGTAAAAGAAGAACAAGTCTTTTAAGTGGTGCAATCAAAATAATGTATGCACCCTAAAATGGTCGCCTAGACTTTGGGCCCCCATTCAGCAATTTATCAAATCCCTGAATCAATATTTTCAAAAATCAACATTTTATCAATTATATCAATTTCCTTGATCAAATCCTATTGTATCATTTTTTGCCTTGGGCTAACCATTTTATCCTAAAGTCTTTATTTATTTAAAAGGAATTTCCTCCCCTTTTATTAAATAAAAAGCTCCCACTTTTCCTCTTATCCTAAGTTGCACAAATAAAGCATTATTCTTATTTTATAAAAAGAAGAAAATCACTTTTTGTCTCATATGGACACAAAAGTCAACTCTTATTTTCTCATTGGAGGATATTTGTGCACATGGATTGCTCCTCTTTGATGCTCCACCCTTGATTAAATCTTTTGCCTCTTAATCTCCATGGTCCATTCTTTCTCATTTCTTATAAAATAAGAGCTCTCTTCTCATTTTTAGATCCATCTTTTGAATACTAACCTTATGCTGCAGGATTGCTTGGAGACTTTGGAGCTTTTTGAAGACATTCTTGCATTCTAGTTTCATTTCTTGCATCATAGCTTTCATGGCATCTAGCCTAGTTTCCTTTATGCTTTAGATTAACTCACATAGCTTAATTAGCAAGGGTTTGTAATACTTTCCTTTCATAGTTTAGCTTGCATATTCATTCTTAGCATAGTTGCATTGCATTGCATTTTCATTATTGATTATTGAGGATATTGGCATTCTTGCCCTTGTCTCATTGAATCTCCCATTGTGTGGTTTACTAGCAAGGTTGCATGCTTTAATAGCTCTAGCTGAGAGCAATATTCAAACAATCTTGTGACTCCATGCCTAGGGAGCTCTAGGTCGCTTTCTCAAGGTTTCCCATTCATGGATTCCCTTGGAAGTAATGACTTAGAGAAGTGCACTATTTAGTGTGTACATTTTTTGCACCCACTGTGGGGCTCGAACCCACGACCACAAGGTTAAGAGCTCTCTTCCTATATTTGATGAAGAACCTGTGGTGGTGCTCAGGGGTCCTCACTCTCAAAGGTTGTCCCAAGCTCTTAACACTATCACTAAAAACCAAAGTCAAGGTCCTGTGGTTATTAGAGGTCCTAATTCTAACTAGTCTAGCAAACCCAAGCAAGTGGCATCCAAGAATGTCACCACCAAGTCAGCAGTCAATCCTAAAATGAGCTACAATCTTGTTGACCAATTACAAAGAACACCAGCTCAAATCTTAATTTTTGAACTCCTAGAATTGTCTCCAAGACATAAGCGTGTCCTTGAGGATGCTTTGCGTATAGCCAATGTTCCTAACAACATAGATGTTGACCAATTCCAAAATATGGTTAACCACCTTACCAGCCCTCACTACCTCACATTCTCAAAAGAAGATGACAAAGCCTTGAGCCATCTGCATAATCTTGCCCTTCATATCGAAGTCATGATTCACAAGACCCGTGTCAGGCGTGTGTTGATTGATGGGGGTGTTGGGCTCAATATTTGTTCCTTGAGTTTGTTGAAGATACTAGGTTACTCTGAGCAAGTTATTGATACTCATAAGAAAATAACCATCAAAGCCTATGATGAGGCAAAGAGAAGCTCCAAAGGCTTGGCCATCCTTCCTGTCAGGATTGGCCCCATTGAAAAGGACATTTTGTTCCAAATTGTTGATGCTGGTGCTTTAGCCTATAATATCCTGCTTGGTAGACCGTGGATCCATGACATGTAAGTAGTGTCGTCCACCTACCACCAATGTGTCAAGTTCCCCTATAATGGAGTAGAAGTTTGTATACTTGGGGATAGCACATTATTTGTTAATGCAATTTCAGCAGGGACTCATGTTCCTCTCAATAGGGAAGCTGAGGATTTTGATGCCACTTTAGCACAATGTTAGAATAAGTTTAAAGCCATAGACCTTGGTATGGGGGGTTATCAAATTGACTCCTTCACAAAAATGCCAGTCTCACCTAAGTCCTATGGTAAACCTTCACAAGAGATGCATCCCTCCTCTTCAGCAATGACTCTGTTTGGTACATTTGTAGAGTCCTCAGTGCCTATACAAGATGAAAAAGAAGAGGTAGTTGTTAGAGATTGGATTTACAAGGAGGAAAAATACAAGCATAATGAGAATTTCTCCCCATCTCCTAAAGCTTATGGGAGAGGATACACTTTGGTCAAAATTATGGGCTACCCAAGTCATGGTCCTCTCAGTCACAGATTAGATGCTAAGGTTGAACCACTCAATCATGCTCTCTTTGGCCACAGATCTAAGACAACGGTTGGCCTAGGTTTTGAAAGTCAGAATAAGAAAACTACTCCTATCCTTGCTGCGATAGATAGTGATGATGAATCCAGCTACATTCCCAATTTGCAGAATCAACAAGATAGGTGTGAAGATTGGATCCCTTCCACCAATCTCCTTTGGGGAGATTTAGATGCTCTAGTTATCAATCCAAAAGTTTCAGACCTAGAACAAGAACAATCCACTATTGAAGATCATGTTGAGGATCCTATTCATGAACATCAGTACACAAATAACATTCAAGAGGGTGTTACCCTTGGTGACATCAATGCCTCTACCTCAAGGCCTAAAAAACATGCTTGGTGTAAACATCCCAACCGGGATTCAGAGATAGACTCACATGAGTATGAGTGGGAGACTCTTTCTGATTGTTCTACAGTTGATATGGACATTGATGTTTTCCATACATATAGTTCCCAACCTGAGGTAGCTAACGAGTCTAGTGTAGGATTAGAGGATTGGAATCCACGAGTTGCTTTAGTGGACAATGCTTCACTCGGTAGGATAAGTCCTGATTTGGGTACCTTAGAGGGATACTTGACGAATCCTAACTCTACAATCACCAGAGATGATACCATTCACATACACAATATCGAACTAGTCATTGACCTACCCCTTGCCAATCCTCACTTAATTGATTGGTCTCAGCGCTATCAAGAGCCTCAGCTCCTAACTTTTCAAAATGACTACGAGATAGCCTGTTACCTAAATGTTCTCGAGCCTGTAGTCTCTTCCACCAGCAAACCAACTACAAGCATGACAGAACCAGATATCAAGTACCTTAGTCGCAAAATGAAAAGAAAACAAAAAAAGAATAAGAGTTCTGATAGCGAAAACCACTATGTGGCGGTGTCAGAACCTAAAAAAGTAAAAATAAAAGATGTATCCAAGGGTGAAAACCTCTTTGAGGCACCTAAGGATGAGGTATTTGATCATCTCCCAAGTTACTTTCAAGACAAATCTTCAGTGCTTGTTGAGCCTACACAGCCAGTTAATTTGAATACACCAGAGGCTCCACAAATTGTGCATTTAGCTCAGTCTCTATCAACATAGGGAAAAGAAGCATATACCAAGTTCCTACAAACCAAAAAGATCAATTTTGCTTGGACTTATTCAGACATGCTAGGATTGGACACTAGTCTCATTATGCATCACTTGTCCATAGCTCCAGGTATCAAACCAGTAAAACAGAAATTGAGGAAAATGCATCCTCACATAGCTCTTCTTGTCAAATCTAAATTAGAAAAACTCCTCAGTATAGGATTTATAAGAGCCATTGATTATGCCAAATGGATATCCAATATTGTACCAATTTCAAAACATGACAAGTCCATTCACGTCTACACAGATTTTAGAGATCTTAATAAAGCATGCCCAAAGGATGATTTTCCACTCCCAAACATAGATATGATAGTAGACATGACTGCGGGCTATGAGATTTATTCTTTGATGGATGATTTTTCTGGGTATAATCAAATCAAAATAGCTCCTGAAGACCAGGAAAAGACTGCTTTCACTTGTGCATGGGGAACCTATTGCTAGAATGTCATGCCATTTGGATTTAAAAATGCAGGAGCTACTTATCAAAGAGCTATGACTACCATCTTCCATGACATGATGCATAAGAATATGGAAGATTATGTGGATGACACCTTAGCAAAATCTAAAAAAAGGGATACACACCTAGATGATTTGGAAGTAATTCTAGATCATATGGAATAGTTTCAATTGAGATTAAATCCCAAAAAGTGTGCATTTGGAGTCACCTCTGGAAAACTCCTAGGATTTATCATTTTAATTAAAGGAATAGAGGTAGACCCAGAAAAAGTTCAAGCAATAATGGATATGCCGCCTCCCAAAAACATCAATCAAATGAGGAGTCTTCAAGGATGCCTTCAATCTATAAGGAGGTTTATTTCACAACTAGTTGATAGAGCCCAACCCTTTAACAAGACTTTATACAAAGGGGTTAAATGTTTATGGAATGAAGACTGTCAACAAAGCATGGACCAAATCAAGCAATACTTAGCCAATCCTCCAATTTCAATGCCTCCTATCCCAGGAAAACCACTCATATTGTATGTGTCAGTAATAGAATCTTCCCCGGGGGCATTATTGGCTCAACTTGATGATACTGGAAAAGAAAGAGTTATCTATTACATTAGTCATACTCTTGTGTCATATGAGGTTAACTACACTAGTATTGAAAAATCTTGCCTAGTGGTGGTGTTTTCTTCCCAAAAGTTGTGACATTACATGCTTGCGCATACAATACACCTCATTGCCAAAATTGATCCTCTCAAATATTTGCTTGGTAAGGCTGCTCTCACAGGTAGACTTGCTAAGTGGATGATGATCCTATCAGAATTTGACATAGAGTATGTTGAGCGTAAGGCTATAAAAGGACAAGTCATTGCAGACCAATTGGTTGACTTTCCAATACAAGACAAAGCACCAATTCAAGTTGAATTTCTAGATGAGCACATAATGTACATGACTGCAAGAACATGGAAGATGTTCTTTGATGGCTCTTTCATGCAAAATGGTTCAGGAGCAGGAGTGTTGTTTGTGTCTCCTCATGGGTACACAATTCCTAAGTCCTATAAACTATTGTTCCCATGCACAAATAATATTGATGAATATGAAGCCTTGATAAACGGACTAAAAATGGCTATAGAGTGGAGAATCACAGAGCTGCATATCTATGGGGATTCACAATTAATAGTCAACCAAGTTAATGAAGAATACCAAACAAAAGATGAAAAACTGGTACCCTACAAGAAAATGGTTGATTCATTGCGACGATACTTCACCTTTGTTACATTTCAGCAAATCCCTAGAGCAGAGAATAAAGCAGCTGATGTTATGGCTACATTGGCTTCACTTCTTCAGCTAGAACAACATGAGTCCAAATTTGAATTCCTGGTGGAAGAGCTAATCTACCCTATCTATGACTCCCAAGAAAGCCAAGTTGTTTGTACCCTTATTGGCCATGAGTCATCCCGCTATGGTGTCATTTACTCATACCTCCATGATGGTACTATTCTTGAAACCTTCAATCATTCTGAATGAAGAAACCTAATCTGAAATGCCTCTCGCCATACCCTTATCTCTGGTGATCTGTATAGGAGGGGTTTAGATGGGACACTTCTTAGGTGTTTAGAGAAGGATGAGTCCAACCAAGCATTAGTTGACATTCACGAGGGCATTTTTGGAGGACATTCTAATGGTCTTGCCATGGCCCGAAGGTTGCTTAGGGTGGGGTACTATTGGCCTACCATGTAGATAGATGCAGTAGCTTTTGCTAAATCTTGTGAAAAGTGTCAGAAACACGATAACCTGATACATGCTCCAAGTAGGGAGCTTATTCCTTCTATTTCTCATTGGCCATTTCAACACTGGGCCTTTGACCTTGTTGGGAAAATTCATCCCAACTTATCAGGTGGACACAAATTCATTATCACTGCTACTGATTACTTTACCAAATGGGTAGAAGTTGTCCCACTTTCTGTTGCCTCAAGCAAGACAGTTTCTTTGTTTATTTTGAACCATATCATCTGTCGGTATGGAGTGCCTTCTGAAATAATCACTAACAATGGGGGTCAGTTTAAAAACAAGGACCTTAAACATCTCTGCAAGAAATTTAAGATAAAATAGCATTGTTTCTCCATTTACTTCCTACAAGGAAATTGACAAGCAGAGGTTTCGAATAAGACCATTCTCAAAATCCTCCATAGAATAGTTCATAAGAATGGTAGAAATTGGAATCTATAGATAAATCAGGCCTTGTGGGCCTACAAAATGAGTATTCATACTCCAATAGGGGCTACTCCTTTTTCCCTCACTTATGGTGCTGAAGCAGTGTTACCTTTAGAGGTGGAGATTCCTTCTCTTAGAGTTTCCCTTAAAGGTTTAGTGACAGATGAAGACTATCATGCCATGAGGCTTCAAGAACTAGAACTTCTAGATGAAAAACGTAAAGCATCTTTTGATCACATGAGAGTCTACCAAAAGCATATGTCCAAAGCATTCAACAAGAAGGTTCACCCTAGAGAATTTCAAGTGGGGGATCTTGTCCTACGAGAAAACCCTAAGAACCAACAACATAGAGAGAAAAAGGGAAAATTCGAACCTAGTTGGCTTGGACCATACATTATTACTGCTACTTTTGGTACAATTGCTTATTTACTATATGATCTAGAGGGGGAACAACTCCCTAAGCCTATCAATGTCTTGCACCTTAAGAAGTTCTATCCATGATGCCTATTCTGTCTGGGGACATCCTTTGTACATATCTTATTGATCCTGAAAAAATTCCCAAAAAATTCATATATGATGTTGAAAAAATCCTAAAAAGCATATAAAGTCCTGAAAAAATACAAAAAAAAATCAAAAAATGCAAAAAAATTCAAAAAAATAGAAAAAGTGCCTTTGTGAAAACTTGGAAATAGGTGCTACTTGAGGCCTTTGCACCCTTGTCTTTCAGCATGCATTCTCGACACTTAGCCTTTCTCCATCATGCCTTAACCTTGTTGCCTTGGTTTGGAATTAGTCTTTGTCTTTGTCTAGGGGGCATAACTGTCTTAGCTTTGGTCTCTAGGATGCGTTGGTCTTTAGGACATCTTGCAAATGGTGTTTTTCAACACCAAACCCAAACTATGTTTTTCAACACTACCCTAGCATCAAGTGTTTCTCAACACTTATCAGATATCTTACCTACAGTCTAGCATGATATGGTATTTCTCATTCGCAGATGTGATACTCAAAGTTTGACTCTATGACCTACACACACGCACTTAAACACTTGACTCGCTGAGGCTTGTTTGACTTTATTTTCTTTGTGTGTTGTCTATGATGATTTCTTTGATGAGTGTTCTTTCCCTAAGAAGTTTTCGATGATGCATAGCTAGAAGACTGAGGGCATGAGGACATGTTTTATTGCTTTTTCTGCTTGTGGGTATATTTTGTTGGTCCTAACTGTCATTAGAATTTATGTTTGTTCCACTTGACAAAGGGATCTACAAGGTATTATCCTTGACTGTCTTTGCAAGTGCATACTTCTAGCTATCTTGACTTTCCTTGTGTCTCAATGCGAGTATAATCTTGCTATATCAAACTTAGGTAATCTCACTACACTAGTCATCTTGACCTATATGTCTTTGATGCCTAGGTGGGATTCCCACATATCTATCTGATATAGATCATATTTAGATTCACATAGTCATACTAGTGTGCATTGTATGATCTTGCGATGCTACCAATAACGCTCGATGATGAATATTAGAGTCTAAAATCTTGGTGACCTTGCAAGTACACCACTTTTCATAGTAGCTTGCATTTTTAGGTTCATGATAGTTAGTTTTGCATCTTGCATATGGAGAGAGCTCTCCTTTCATCTTTCATGGACCTATCGGTCAACTGCGCTCACCTTTCCTTTTCTTGATCATGTCTTTCGCTCCTTGTCTTTCACATCACGTCTTTTTCCTATCATCACAAGGGGTTAATCTTATCATCATATCTATCCTAAAGAGATCATTTTCAAAAACATGAGTCTATATCATAAACATGAGAACTAAAACCTACATCTATGAGAGAGATTATACATGAGCATGTATGACATACATTTTGAGCAAAATGACAAGACAATGTAAACACTGAAACATCCATCACAAGTGGGACAAGTACACAAGATATATCATCAATCCAGTAATCTCATATATATAAAAATGTGTCATGATACAATGTGGGATACAAAAATTTGGATAAAATCCCAAGATATGTCTCTATACATCTATCTAACCTAGACCTAAGACTCGCTGGCACCATCATGTGGTGCTAGTGGTGGAGGAGGTGGTGCCATGTCTGGTACCATATCAAATCTCCCAGCAATAGCAGAGTAGAGCAGTGCTCTCTGACCTTGTGGAACAGCCTGTATATAGAGCCCATGACAGTATGCAGCTCGTATGCAACTCGTGCTGCCTCTCTCCGCAACTCTGTAGTAGCAAGCTATATGGCCCTATCCCGCCACTCGAGCTCGGCTCTCAGATCCGTCAGTTGCTGCTCTTTGATAGCTATGGTGATCTGCAACTGCTGCATCTCTGTCTCCAGGACCTAGATCCTAGCTCTTAGGTCCTCTCCCCCTACAGGCTGATCCTGCCTAACATCCACCTAGTGGTGAGCTGGCCTTGCCCCATCATTACCGTCATCTGCAGAACCTTATCCCCATGGCCATTTCTGACCACCTAATCGAGAGCTCTATCCAGTCTCTCGAATTGATGCCTGTGGACCAGGATCACTGTTTGTTGGGCCATTTTCTCTCTCTAAGCTCTTAAGATTCTCAAATCACTAAAAGATAAATGATTTTGAAAATGAGCTTTTTACCCCCTTTTATAACATTTTGACTTTTTGACCTAATTTTTGAAACACCTCAGAATTGCGCAAAAATTGCACCCCTAGCTAATTTCGACATCTTGGATCCATTTTCGGGATTGAAATTGAAATATGAGTTCATCTTGATAGTCAAAATCACATTTCAAAACTTTCTCCCTCTTCTGCGCAGTTGGCTGACCATTTGAGGCCTGATCCTTCGATCTTTGTTGGGGCACTTTCATTTCTTCATCCCCATCTCTTTCAAACTTCTAGTCTTTCATTCACCTTCATTCGCTTTATCTCTCTAAGGTTTGACTTCATCCTTAATCTATATCCTTTTTTAGTCAAACCTAGTCAAATTGGGGCATATCCTATCATCTTCGATTATGATTTCTAGTGACTTGATCAATTTTATCAATTTGTTGTTCTCCTCTACCTGATTTTGATTCTGATTTCGAGGGGGCAGTACCTATCAGCTTTAATCTTTGATTCAGCTTATCAATCAACTTTGCTTGAGATTCTGATCTCTTATTTGAGACTTGATTATCACCTAGCTATACAAGTGTTGGTCTTATCTTTCAGCTTATCTTTGTCAGCTTATGCTTATGCTTGTCCTGATATGTTCCCATCCGTTGAACACATGTCTGGATTGTTTTGTGATCCCAAATCGATCTCACATTTCAATTCCATTCTTTGACCACATGTGATCCCAAATTGATCTCACATTAGTCAAAGAGGGGCAAATGTATGCACCCTAAAATGGTCGCCTAGACTTTGGGCCCCCATTCAACAATTTATCAAATCCTTGAATCAATATTTTCAAAAATCAACATTTTATCCATTATATCAATTTCCTTGATCAAATCCTATTTTATCATTTTTTGCCTTGGGCTAACCATTTTATCCTAAAGTCTTTATTTATTTAAAAGGAATTTCCTCCCCTTTTATTAAATAAAAAGCCCCCACTTTTCCTCTTATCCTAAGTTGCACAAATAAAGCATTATTCTTATTTTATAAAAAGAAGAAAATCACTTTTTGTCTCATTTGGACACAAAAGTCAACTCTTATTTTCTCATTGGAGGATATTTGTGCACATGGATTGCTCCTCTTTGATGCTCCACCCTTGATTAAATCTTTTGCCTCTTAATCTCCATGGTCCATTCTTTCTCATTTCTTATAAAAAAAGAGCTCTCTTCTCATTTTTAGATCCATCTTTTGAATACTAACCTTATGTTGCAGGATTGCTTGGAGACTTTGGAGCTTTTTGAAGACATTCTTGCATTCTAGTTTCATTTCTTGCATCATAGCTTTCATGGCATCTAGCTTAGTTTCATTTATGTTTTAGATTAACTCACATAGCTTAATTAGCAAGGGTTTGTAATACTTTCCTTTCATAGTTTAGCTTGCATCTTCATTCTTAGCATAGTTGCATTGCATTGCATTTTCATTATTGATTCTTGAGGATATTGGCATTCTTGCCCTTGTCTCATTGAATCTCCCATTGTGTGGTTTACTAGCAAGGTTGCATGCTTCAATAGCTCTAGTTGAGAGCAATATTCAAACAATCTTGTGACTCCATGCCTAGGGAGCTCTAGGTCGCTTTCTCAAGGTTTCCCATTCATGGATTCCCTTGGATGTAATGACTTAGAGAAGTGCACTATTTAGTGTGTACAAATAATTCTATGATGTAACATCTCCTCTTTTCAATTGTGAAAATTGGTATTTGATTTTATGTAGTGTTTCATTAAGATTCTAGTATATTTGTGTTTTTTAATAATAAAATATAAAATAGTATATGTGAAATTTTGTTTATGCATGCAATTTTAGTTTTGAGTATATATGTATCTATGCAGAATATTGAAAAATAATAAATATATATGTTTTCTTTATTTTGATAATAGATTTATTGTATTTAAAAATATTGATATTTTTTTACATAATTAACATTTAAAAGCACTCTTGATTACTAATATGAATTGTGGAAACATTATCTCAATAATCATATCAAGATAATTTAAGAAGTGGAAAATCTCTTAAAATCACTTCAAATTTCTTTCTTTCTTTTGCACCTACTTTAAAGTGAAGGAAATAAATCACTTTCTTTGCTAATGTAATATAAAATTAGGAAAAAGATAAAATAAAATGATATAATAATAAGAGTTATATTAATCAAACCTAATTTGGTAAAATTGATTAAAATGATAAGAATATTTATCTTTTCTTATCTAATGTGTGATTATTTGTTGTTTTACAACAATTGATGACCAAAAACTAGAATATAATATTGGATGTGATTTCTAGATAAAATCGCTAAAAGGATAAGAATGCTTAGCTTTTTATATCCAATGTGTGATGATTTTTTCTTTTGCAACAAAACTAGAAAATGATTTTGGACGTGATGTATGGATTATGTGACAAATTTATGCTTGGTACTAACTTGATGTAATAGATGATAAAAAACTAGAAAATGATTTTGGATGTGATATAAAGAGTATGTGACAAATTTATGTTTGATACTAAATTGATGCAAGAGAGGGTACATCATGCAAACTAGTTTGAGATTGAATCATGCCAAATCTAGTATTCATAACACAACTCTATCTAATGGCTGAGTAACCTTTTGCTATACACTCTTACACTTTATTCTTGTCACTTAATAAAAGGTTTTGTTAACAAGCATAATTGAATTTGTTGTAGGCTAGAAGCAATAATTTGACCTTTCTTGTTATTATTTAAACCCCGCAAGAGTTGTTATACATAAATGTGATGTAATGGCTAAGGATGTTGATATAATTTAGTAGAATATAGTTTGGATGTTCTATGTGATATGATTTCAATATATGCAAGTGTGCTTTCTATATACTTTTTTTTATTGACAATTCAATAAAAATTAATAATTATAGATTATTTACAAGTACCATATCCTAGTTTCTTAACTCATGGCATTTGACACATTAATCAACAAAATAATGGTTAAATTCTAGAAAATTTAACTTCAAAAGAAAGATACTTCAAATTTGAATTTGGTGAACTAGGTTATGTAATATTACTCAGTCTATGGACTAGGTCACTTATATCGTCTAACCTAAGCTAGTATGAGACCTCGGGATTAGTTTGGTTCTAATTTGATAATAGATAATAATGTTTTAGTTGATATATTTGAGTTTGAGGTTGTTTGTGCACAAGACAAGTCAAGTTGAGCACTATAATAATGCAGTTGTCACATTGCCCAAAGTAGTGTAAAAGTGCATGGTATACACTTTCAACCCTTCATTATGATAAAGGGACACACCTTGGGGGTCATACCATCAACATTACATCAAAAGACGAATGTCCTAATATAGGAAATGAGACAACATCAAAAGTGTTTATTAGGGCTCTAAGACATCAATTGTATAGAGATTTTTAATAACAACATTTTATACCACATTTTATGATCCACCATCAAGGTTTCTCCTCTCCTTGATGATAGATCATCAAATACCTAGCTGACATACACAAACATTATATTATACTACTATGGATTCATGAAATTATTGTGTCTCTTACCCAAAAAAAAAAAAAATTGACAAATTCAAAAGACATCTAAGACCTTAAAAATAAATGTATATGTTTAAAACATATTTAATTTGGGAAAACATTTAAAGAAGAATACATAAGATTAACCCCTAGATTGGATCAAATAATAGCTTCGATATAGATGCAATTGAAAGATAAATGTAATATAATATAATAAAAAATGTATTAATTAAATAAAATCTGATTTATTTATTTTAATTGTCCACGTGATGATTCACCACTTTGCTAAGATTGTTATATTCATATCTAACACTTAATGTAAGATATAATCTCGTGATGCAATAAAAGAATCAATCCCACCATGTAATCTTCGCTATGATACAAATTTCTTTATGGGACCTTTTACAATGCATTCCTACTCTTTCGTGAAACAAAAGGTTACATTGAAAAGCACATACATGAAATGTCCAACTCATAGTTTAAGTGGAAAACAATAACTTACATTATTAGGCTATCTAGTTCCCGTCGGAATCACTTTAGTTTCCAAGAGCGAATATGACTTTAGATGACAAAAAAAAGCAAGATTGATATTAACTTGTATGGTTCTCATGTGCAAAGAGGCTAATTTCGTTCCAACTTGTCAACAACATGGATTTGGCAGCTTTGGCTTAGACCACATGTAATTGTCTTGACCTTAAGAGGACCAATATGGTTCAAGTTGTAACAAAGTGCAATCTTGCTTTTTATTAAAAAATAGAATGCATACAAGTATCGTGGAAATCAGGCTTTGTTGAAAGCGCACCTCGTCAAATTCCATTTATTCATTGCTTGACGGCCTCGCCTAGAATAGTATCCGTTATATAATTTAGATCCTCCGCCAAATCTAGTACACCAACTAAACTTACCTTACAACTTCTTGTCTTTATTGTCCACGCGATCCCCGCACACTATAGCTATTTTTTCTTTTTGGGAGATAAATGTAGGTATTTATAAAAAGATAATAAAAAGGAAAAGTTAGGGATTATATTTAGAATTTGAGTTTTAAAAAGGAAGAGTTACATTATATTTACAAAATGAGGAATATAGAGTTAAAATTATTGGAGATTACGTTGTATCTTAAAAGTTGATTAAAGTTCTATAGTTTTTACATGTATGAAGATATGTATGGTAGATTTTTTCATCAATATTTTGGATCATAGTTTACAGTCTATCATTAGGATGAAATATTAAACACAAGAGATGATGAATCATGAAGTATGATCTCAAACATTGATAAAAAGGAAAAGTTAGCAACAAGACTATCCTATTCAACAAATTACATTAGATTTAAAAAATGGGAAATATAGAGTTAAAATTAGTGGAGATCACGTTGCATCTTAAAAGTTGATTAAAGTCATATAGCTTTTACATGCATGAAGATATGTATGGTAGATTTTTTCATCAATATTTTGGATCATAGTTTACAATCTATTATTAGGATGAAATATTAGACAAAAGAGATGATGGATCATGAAGTATGATCTCGAACGTTGATAAAAAGATATATATATATATAGTTTAATCTATAATTCTACTATATATAAAAGATGACAATTTAAAAGATGTCGTTGGAAATATAATTGGGAAAAGTGATATTGAGAGGGGGGGTGAATCAGAAATCACCTACTAAACCATTCACATATGAATAAAACTTTTGTATAGTATCACCCATTTTGAACATAATCAAATGACTAACAAACTAAAACATTATCCATGAAAACATTCAAAACACAGAGATTTTGGTTACCTAGAAACCCTTGAAAGGTAAAACTGGGGTGGGGATGACACCCACAAATCTTCACTACTATAGTAATAAATTTGCCTGTTAGGGCTTGCAAAATTTGATCAAAACTTGATCTACCCTGTGAGGGGTCTGCTCTATTAAAAGCTAAAAGACTTATACAGTCTACCTTGTAAAAGGATTTGAAACTTACAATAAAGTAAGCACTCGGTTAAGAGATTACAAAAAGTCTGTTAGGACTACTCGGTTAAGAGATTTACCTTGATACACTGGCTAGAATGTCTCAGTACCTGATCTTTTAGTTTGCACTGTATGCAGATAATAGATCTTCTCTTTATTGTGTGATGTTGATCTCATTTATCAGATCTATCTCTTATGTGTGCTTCCATTGCTAAGCTCGGTCACTGAACTCTATCTTTGAACACTTCTCTTTTCTAAATCATACCTATATGCTTATACCCTTCACATTCATTGTCCCTTGCTACTACATTTTAGGGTTAAGATCTTGACTTTATATAATCAACAAAAACATTTTACTTATTCAAGATCTACAGCTTAGATTAATTCCTTTTGTCGCTTAAGTCTTACTAATTTCCAATTGGCTCTAGGTATAGCATAAGGATCAATGATTACTAAGTAGATGCGTAATTACCTCTGTAATTATCTCAATAGACAAAATACAAAACATAGATGTCAGCCAAAACTATTTACCTCGATCACTGTGCCAAAACAAACTCTTATGTCATTCTCTGGCTAACTCGGCAAATGCAGTTTCTGATACTCGGCATCCACTGTACTCGGCATATGTTGATAACTCTGGCACTCGGTAATCATTGTATACAGGACTCGGTAGAACTAGACTCGGTATACTACTACAATACATAGTGACCATAAGTTTACTCGGTAGTACTACTGCTCGGTAAGTAAACATTACATAGCTTGGCCTTTACATAATGACTCGGTCGCAGTGATGACCAACCATCATTGCCTAGATATATGACTAAGTGTGAGTCACTAATAGTCAACAAGACTATAGAGATCTACAGTCAATATGTGAGAATACTTTAATGATGTGTCTTGATATATAGAATTGTAAACCTTCTTATAAAATTATAGAAGAAAGTAATACATGTTTTATTTTGGATAGATGTGAAATATGCAAGAACATAAAAGCTATTGAAGATGTCGATGGAATTTTTTTAAGTTCTCATATTTGAAGATATTTTTCCTATGCTGCAGAGAATCTTGAATTGCTTGAATTATGTAAATGTACATACAATAGAAAATTATGCTGATTGATTGAGTTTTCTCATTTTTTTTAATGAATATTTAAAATAAAAAATGAATTTGAATTTTAGGATGAGTGGTCATTTTAATCTTATAAGTAATCTACAACAAATTTTAACACAAATAATATTAGCTACCATGAGTTTTCCACCTTCCATGAAGCTAATCAGAACAAGCTTTCTCTTCTTTCATTCAATAATGTATTACATATTTATAGGAGTTTCATCTTCTATATTATAAGGAATGACTCTTATAAATACATGAGTTGTTTTAACAACTCAAACAAATATTTCTAATCAATAGTTATCAAAATAACATATAAGGAAATGTTGTAATATTCCCAACACACCCATGCTACATCATTTTCCAAATATTAGTTTAGTGTAGCAACATTCAATTATTTGTAGATGTATTAAACACACTGTGCACATAACATCTTTCTCTCAATAATTAAACTATTCTTTCTCACATTTGAATCGAGTCAAAAGATAGTGCTCAAACTTTCATGTAACATTCATACTCCCATCCATTTTTCATGCAAAATTGCTCTCTCATTATGTAAAATATATTAATTTTTTTTCTTTAATATAATAGTAAAAAAGATATTTAGATGTTCAACTTTACTTTACTAATTATTATACTAACAATTACTACAATGATGTAGTATTCCTAACAAATCCAATGCATATGATGTCCTTTTCAAGAGCTAGAGGAAATACATCTTAGGTTTACCATTAGTAGGTATGAGATGACTTATGTTTGGTCTTCAATGAAAAATTGTTGATTTATTCATTAGAGATTTTTTTTGGAAAGAATTTTCTTTAACAAAAATATTTCAAAATATTTTTTTCATTTTATCATTTCATAGTTGCATGACTTATTCTTTGTTTTTAAATTAAATTAATGAAATTTAATCAAGTTAGTTGATATAATCACTTGCTTTGATTGCACTTGTTGATGCTTTTATAACTTTTTGGAGAGACACTTTGAGATAACATTCAGAATGATTTAAATTGATTCAACAACCTACATAATCATCTATTGAGTAACATTGAAAGAAAATAGGAAAAAAATGATTATCACTAATTTCTCTAGTGTTGTTTGATCAACTAAATACTAAAAATTAAGGGATATTAACTTCCTTTGATTTAACATTGGGTTAAGAGATAATTGCTCTTGTTACATTTGTTCTAAATCTGAGCTTTGAAGTTATTGATTATTTTTTATCTAAAGTTGAGCACAAAAAACTATTCATTTGTCAAATTTATCAAAAAAATCAAAATCAACTCTTTTTATAATACTTTCTTCACCTTAATTCCCTAGAAATTAAACCAACTTCACCTTAACATGAAAGTAAAAAATATCTCTTGTGCATAATTTTAGATCTTGCGATATGAATGTTTTCCTTCCATATTGTTAGATGAAACTCCATGATCTATCATTTCTCTTCTGCTCTATTCCTACTATTACATCATAAAATTTGATATAAAACATAAAAAAACACACCATCAAATTTAAAAACCATGCACAATAATACCTACTACAATAAAAAAATATCTAGTTCACTCCAAACATAAACCCTTACAATTGTTTTTTACTAATATAAAAGACTCGAGAATATCTTCTCCAAACTTGGTTACTTGAAATTGAAGTCATGCCTAAAAATTAAAAAGTAATACCTTGTTTTGGCCTAGCATTCTCCCCAATTGATCAAAAGCCACTTTGACAACTTCCCTTCCACCGAAAAATATCTGGTAATGCCGGCTTGGCGCTAAACTTAGAGCAGAGCCGTACAGATGGGCCCGCGCACATCCAACGGCCGAGAGCACCCGACATAGCACATACTCAACACACGCTGCCAGCTGGCTACCAGAGAAACGATTACGTCACCGGAAAGTTCCGCGGGCTTTCTTGGAAGAGTGAAAAAACGGTAAATATGATTGATGGCTGAAAATTTTTCCCCAATAAAATAGTCAAAATAACATGTATATATAATCTGTGCGCTTGTTATGACAAAGGAGGAAATTTCCCTGCGAGGAATCAAATCTGATAGCTTTGATTAATTATCATCCGGAGTCCTGATTCGACACAACTTATCATTGCGAGTAATCTGTGTCTAATCTGCTGTAATAATTATTAAGTTTAAGCATACATTTTGGCGCAGGGAGAACGTTTGTCTGCGAAAACAAGAGGTGGAAGAAATTTGCAAATAACCAGGTTTAACTTTTAGCTGCTGGAAGAGAATTAGGGTTTGCAAATAGCTTGAAATTATGTGTTTTTCTTTTCCTTCATGTTTTTTGGTCTTGGTGAGGGTTACATATCTGTGAGGCAGGGGTTTTGAGCTGCTTTGGCTAATTTTTTGCATTGAATTTGGTGTTGTAGGGCTAGACGGTTGAATTGCAGCTATGGATTTGATATAGCCGTGATTTTATATGAGGAGTTCGCGTAAGCAGCAAATATTTGGAACGAATGGATTGGTCTGTGGATTCATAAATACAAGGGAGAGGACGGTCTGATTATTTCTTTGTTAAGGTTAGGGTTTGAAAATTTGGAATTGATTGGAAAGAAAAGATTCAGCTTCAGTGTTTTGTGTTTTTTTATAAAATAATGTTGGAGTTTTTCATCTGTTTTAGTTCTGTATTGAGGCGTTGGGGTTTCAATATGTTGACCTCTAAGCTTTCGCGAGCTGGGGATTTCAGGGCTAAGAATTTTGGCTAGGGCAGCCTGTAGTTGAAAAGAGTTTTTGTTGTGACGGTTTTTCTGTATTGTTTTTCTTTCTTTTCATTTGTCCAAAACATCTTGTTTTTATTCAATATTGTTTTGAAGACCGAGGGCTGCAATTTCTGTAAGTAATGTGAGGTGTCTTTCAGTGGTTTAGCAATTTGGATGTTGCAATTTTCTATTATACGTGGGTAGAGGAAATTGTTATGATGTCAGTTTCGTAACCCTTGCAGGTCATTTTATTCCTATTTTTTTGATTGGCGGGAAAATCACAGTTCTCAAAATTGTCAGCCTGTGTACAATTCACTCGTGTTGAAATGAGCTCGTCTGTTACTTCTGAGGATTTTGTGCCTGGGAGGATGCTTTTGGTCTATGTGGCCGAAAATGGGCATAGCATTGAGGTTGAGTGCAAGGGTGGGACCACTGTGGACGATCTACAGCGTCATTTGGCATCTGTGACAGGACTCAATGTTAATGAGCAACTTCTGATATGTGGGGACAAGGGATTGGAGTCTCTGAAACCACTGGCGTTTTATAAACTGCCCTGTGATGGGCATGATGTTTTTCTTTACAACCGAACTCGACTTATGGCTGACAGCTCGCCACCTCCTAGGGAAGTTATTGAATTGCCTGAGGTTCCTATGCTTCCTATCCCATCATCTGCTCGAAGTCCCCATCGTTTGGATGATGCGGCAGATCCAGCCCGGGGAGCGCTGGCCCAGTATGAAAGGCAATTTAAGTGCCATTTTCAGAAGGGTCACCATATCTACATTTCAAGTCAAGCTAGACTTGAATGGTCAAGGAAATTGGTTCGGGAGCAACAAGTTCAGGGAAGGGCTTTTGAGACTGCAAGGGCTAATATGGAGCTCTCCTGCAAGATGTTCAATCAGTTATACATGGACTTCATGAAGCAATTTGATCAACAGCAGAGGCATCACATGGATCTTCTGACAAATTTTGAAAAGACCATAAACAGATTGCAAGCTTGCAAGCTTCATCCGAAGCTTCAAACAGAAAGGTATAAATGCCTTTTGGACTTTGTACGACAAGAAGACATATCACGAAAGACCTTGGAGGCATGTCTTTTGTCCCACAAGCAGTTCCAAGAAAAAGTGTCACAGCTCAAGCCGGTTTTTGCTGAACTACAGCGTAAGGTTCAAAATCTGCTTCGTGCCCAACCTTCAATTGATGTGCGAAGCCAACAAGACATGGTCAGAGAAAATGAGCGATACTTTAGGGAACAAGGAAGCATATTAGATACTTTACGGTATGCAATGCTAGTCCATTTCTTGTAAATAGGTTTTCTATTGCTAAAGCAGAACATGTTATGTTAGATATTGCACAAGGCGATTCTCTCTTTCTCTCTATCTCATCTATTTACATGTATCAGCTGACTGCTGCTGTAATTTTATCCCTTCTGGCGTGAGCAAATTAAGAAGTTTGCTTTTATAAAGCAATTTCATTTGTTCTTTCTTGTCTTCCGAAAGAACTCATGGTACAATCCAATGCCACCCCCATTTTTACAGCTGTGTTTTGTCTCTTAACTATTTTATCTATGTTATTCAATTTTAGAACCAGTTGGCTTCGTAGTGGTTTTATTGCATTTAGAGTTGTTGGTATGTACCGGTAGAACAGGATAATCTCTTTCCTTTCTGATGTAATTATTTTAGAGTATTTTTATTGTTAGAATCTTGCATATTGCATTCAAAACTTTTATACCCTTTCCTTATGGATTGGATACCATTCAAAATTAACTGCAACTTAATTTCTAGGATGTTAGTTCAATGTGGTTACTTTAGAGAGACTTATTATGTAGTACTGGCAGATAAACACTGACACAAGTCTGATTTTCTATTTGATGTGTATGCATCCTAACTAAATGCAGACGGTTGATTGCAATATATTATATGATAGATGCCAAATCACATTAAGATTTTTAACCAAATCGACAAGAAGGCAAATTAGATGTTATGCATCCACATTGGATAGTATTCCCCAAAGGCCAGTTTGCAACATGGTCAGTGCAATTTTTGTAAAAATATCTAATGTTTTCCGCTAGTGTTTGGTCTTCATATGTGACCTATTGATGTATCAGTATTTTTGTCCTCAAAATTGCTCAGTTTTTGTTTCTTTTTGAATGTTAACTGAATTAACAGTATAGTGTCAGAAGGTTATATATTAACTAATTTGAGTGCAGGATTGATGCCATGCTAGAGCCTAAAATTGCTTTGTAATTGTAGAAAACAACAACTAGAGCCTGGACGAAGTAAATAGCATATATCTTATTTTGAAAGAAATAATGTCTTGAAAATTTAGTGAAGGTTATCAATTTTTGCTATCCATATGCATTATTGCATCCAAATTAAAATAAATATCTGTTAGTAAATCACATTGCATACTCTATTGTTTCTCTCCTTTCATTTTAATCCAATTCCTGTGATATCTTTTCCATCTTTCCCTATTGTTATGTAAGAAGAAATGTGCCAGATTGTTCCTATTTTGGATTTCCATACAGTTGCTATGCTCTGTTCGTTGCATTGCCTTTTCTTATATCCTGTTTCTGTTATTTTACTGTAACCTCCACCTGCTATTTTGTTGGGCGTACTTCATTTTTTTTAGTTTCTAAGTCCTTGTTTTTATTTTTGCAGAAAAGATGTAAACACTGTAAAGAAGCATGTGGATAACTGCTTGACTAGTCAATTATCTGCTTCTTCACTCAGACCTCATGATGCAGTCTCTGCACTGGGTCCTATGTACGATGCTCATGATAAAAACTACTTACCAAGATTGGAAGCATGTAGCAATGAAATAAACAAAGTGTTCTCGTTTTGCAAAGAGAAGAAACACGAGATGAGTGTGTGGGTGCACACTAATATGCAAAGAGTGGCATCTCTTCAGTCTAATATTCGTAATATAAGATTAGAGTTGTCAGCATTTAAGGAAGCTATGCGTCATCAAGATGATATATTTGCTAAGCTGAAATCTATTCGTAAAATTGGTCCTTCATATAGGGCTTGCCTTGCAGAAGTGGTTAGGAGAAAGGCTTCTATGAAACTATACATGGGGCAAGCTGGCCAGCTAGCTGAAAAACTGGCTAGTAGGAGAGAATTTGAAGTAGAAAGACGGTTAGAGTTTTTAAAGTTACAAAGTGATTACATCCCTCAGGATGTCTTAGAAGCTTTGGGGTTATTTGATATCCCTAGACAGTGTGTTGTTAATATTGAACCATTTGACTCCAGTTTACTTGACATTGATGTTGCAGATCTTGAGCGCTATGCTCCAGAATCCTTAGTAGGATTGCTGCCCAAGAGTGATCCAAATGCACAAGGAACAGGCTCATTTTCCCCATTTAGCAGCAGCTATCATTCTGGTAATGCTGAACAGAATTATGTAAACTCTAGTAAGCAATATGAAGCTCAGATGATGGAAGATGATTTTGATGATGATTGTATTCTTGGAACGACTGAAATAGAGGTTGAAAATGCATGGTTGAAAGCAGAACTTGCTTCAGCGGTAGCATTTATCTCTTCTTTTGCACCTGAAATTTACTATGATGCAGTAGATGAGAACAGCATAGAGGGTCTCTTACAGAGGGCAGCACGGGAAACGTCAAAAGCATTGAATTTGAAGGATGAGTATGTGAAACATATCAAGAATGATTTGAAGGTGAAGCAGCTGCAATGTGTAAAATATGAAGAAAGAATTCAAGAACTCGAGCAAAGGCTCTCAGATCAGTTCATACATCTAAGTAAGCTATCAGAAAGGAAAGATGGTATGGAATGTGCTGTATCCAGTGTCCCAGCATCAAAAGCTGATGATTGTAAGTCTGGAATGTCAGTTATAAGTGGGGATATGGCACAAAATCCATCAGTTTTACCTGAACCTATGGATGAGGGGATTTGCTCCTCTGTTAATATGAGCTCTTTAAAACATTTGCATCAGTCAGGTGAGTTGCGAGAGAATGGCGATGAAAATATGGCTGATTTTCTTGGGGCAATGCTTCCACAAGCAATATCTGCAGTTGCAATACCCTCAGGTAACTCTGCCTTGGAATTTTCCAAAGAGGAGTTGCAGCCGGATGACAGAGATAAAACTCAGATGGTGGGAGGTGTAGCACAATTGGAAGTGATTTCAAAAAGCAATGATGCATGCCATGCTACAGATCAAGCATTTTCTGAATATAGTGTTGAGGGAGAAAGTAATTCTACATCTGAACACAAAGACCTTATAGTGGAGTTGCAGAATGCATTGTCAGAAAAGACAAAACATTGTGCTGCAATTGAAACAAAGTTGGCCTCAGTCCTTGAGGATTTTGCCTCTGTGAGGAGGGAGTTAGAAGTCAGTTTAAAACTCTTAGACGAATCTCAGGTGATGACAGCTTTCACTCAGAAATCTTGAAAAAACTGTGAATATGATAATGCACTTACTCTATTATAAAATTTAAATCAACACAATTACAAAGATGTCATCTAATTATTCATGAAATCAGTATTGTTTTGTTTATTTCTCTCATTGCTCATTTACTTTCTGGTTTTTGGCCCCGTATACAGTAGAATTCAACACAATAGTTCCTGAAGAGTGTCTAAACATTGGTCTATTCTCTCTCTCTTTCTCTCTCTGACCTTCATCAATTCTAAATGTTACCTTCATCAATTCTTAATTTAAAAATCAATATAAAGGAAGGTATGCATGCTTTGAGATATTTGTGTTGTAATTCTATGATGTTTTTACCTGTTGTTCTTCTCTGGAAGTATCTCATATATTTTTAATCTCTCATATTGCATTCTTTTTCGAATGCCTGATTGAATGATACATAATACGATGATAGAATCCTTAGCATACCAATTAAATAAGAGAAGAGTATGAAATCTTAATCTTTCAACAACCAAGTAAATAATGTGACAGATAGATAACACTTTTTATTTCATAAAATGTAACATTCAGAATGACATAGGACAGCAGGTAATTGTAAAAGCTTAATATTACAACATATTTTTATCAAAATTCTTGATTATATAATGGAAGAGGATATGCTGTTTAGAGTTGCACGATGATATTTCTACTTCTCAGGCTCTTCAAGCTATTTTTATGTGTAGGGCCCTCTGTTCAAACTTCGAAGTGTTGTGTACATCTTGGCCTCATTTTACTGTATTCAAAACCTGTGTGTGTTACTGTTTATGAATGTTATGTTTCATCTTGTCACTTGTTTTTGCTCTTGTTTTGTTTTATTCTGTTGAATTATCAGGATCGCTGCAAGTGCATTAACATTGCCTCTTCGGTATATGTTTTCCAAGAGCAGTGATCTCTCTTTTATATTGTGGAAAACACAATGAGAGACGTGTCCCTTCATGGGACATATCTATTCATTATTATTTAATTTATTTTATCAATTTAACTATTTAGTTATTACGAGAATAATTATAATCTAATATATATATATATATATATATATATATATATATATATATATATATATATATATCATTTCTCATAATAACCATATAGTTAGTATTATTTATCTGACCGATGCTACAAACATCAACACTCACTCTTAGCTAGGGAAGATAAAAAACATCAATCTAAAAGAGCAACACAACATCAATTGTGAAATGTTATTTTGATATCACATTACTGTGATGTTAGAGATATGGACTGATAAGGAATATCAAGTCTCATGATATTCACCATAACTCATAGATTTATAAATATCAACTCATGATATTGTGAGTATTTGTCACAGAATATCAAGTCACATGATACTCTCCAAATACTTAGAATAATGGCTACCAACATCAAGTCACATGATGTCCACCAAGTACTCAAAAGTTTACAAAGATATCATCTCATGATATTAGGAGCATTGGCCTGCAGAATATCAAGCCGCATGATATTCACCAAGTGCTCAGAGTAATGGCCTACCGACATCAAGTCACATGATGTTCACCAAGTACTCAACAAAATTATAAAGATATCATCTCATGATATCAGGAGCATTGGCCTGCAGAGTATCAAGTCACATGATATTCACCAAGTGCGTAGAGTAATGGCCTACCGACATCAAGTCACATGATGTCCACCAAGTACTCAACAAATGTCCATAGGTAATGTGCACTTACCATAGGAACTTTCATATCATTTATTATGATCTATTTCAGCTATCATAAGATGTCTATCATGATAGAAGATTAAGTTATTGTAAGATCATCACCTTCCAATAACTTCTGCAAATACAAGTGATAATCATTTGGAAGTTGTCACTTCCTCATGATGTACACAGGGGACAGGCCCAAAATATAACATCCACCATACCTCAGTGCAAAGGGTGGAAACAAGGGATTTCACCTCGAACTTCTCTCACAGAGAAGACCTCATTGAGTAGATATCAATCTGATGATCTTTTTCCTCCAAGATTGCTTAAGATAACCTTGTTAGACTCCCTGTGAATTTGATATCAATCTTCTTTTCCTGCAAGAGCATCCTCGAAAAAGATAAAGGCAAATAGTACGTTTTGAAATAAAAAAAATAAGAGAGAGGCTAGCATAATACTCAAGGATATTTCTGCACAATGATATAAGATCATTGTAATGTAATATAGATAAAGATCTAATTTAAATATATACCTTGAATATATAAATATTTAATCTTCGAAGTATATATCTTTAATCTATGATTTTACATATTATTACTTTAAATACATATATATAATCACCATATACTTTCGATTATACTATCTTATATAATATAACTACGAAATAATTATTAATGATAACACATTTATGAAATGTTTATTACCAATAAAGCATACATTATACCCACCTTTACACTCGGTTATATGGTTAGTGCACGATGCCTCCAACACCTTATAACAATATATTCCTCCATCCAAACCCGTGGTTGGTGTGACGTCCACGTCACTTTCTTGTTATATGGTGGACATGACTGGTTACTGCCATGTATACTTGTTGCCTGTCGTTTCACTCAAAAATCTCCACTACTAAAAATTGCCACCTCTTCCATACACATATCTTCATGTTCAAGTTTGTAGTGTTCAAGTCGCATCTCATTTAGAAGAATTTTTGAATATTAATCGGGCCTCTTCAACCCACTATTGTCTTCTTATAGTAATTTGGGCTTATTTTAAATCTCTATGCTCATAAGACACTTAGATCTCTGCAATAGACACACGACATCGCCAAAGCAACTCGAGACCCTAGAACACACGACCCTTTATCCCAACTCGACAACACTAGCCGTATATCGCATATCCGGTGAGTAAGGGACTCTCCAATTCACCATAGTCGCCGAATGCGGTCAATCCTCTACACACATCTGGACAGTTGACGTTGACAATCTAGTGGTTAATCAAATTGATGACATAGCAAAGACATGTCTATATTCACTGATCTTGTCTTTTGTATCACTGTTAATGCGACCTCTGCCATAGTCCACTTCAGAACTCTTGTTATTTATGTCAATCGATATTTTAGATGTCTTTGATTTTCTCTATTCTCCATTTGTAGCCTAACCTAGCTCTGATACCATGTCTAGGGACTACTAGGCTTTTTGGGTAGGACCACAACAATAATAAGCCTAACATAAATAACAAGAGTTCTGAAGTGGACTATTTACAAATTAAAATAAATATTGCATCCATATGCATTATTACTATCAATTTTTGCTATCCATATGCATTATTGCATCCAAATTAAAATAAATATTTGTTAGTATATCACATTGCATACTCTATTGTTTCTCTCCTTTCATTTTAATCCAATTCCTGCGATATCTTTTCCATCTTTCCCTATTGTTATGTAAGAAGAAATGTGCCAGATTGTTCCTATTTTTTATTTCCATATAGTTGCTATGCTCTGTTCATGTTGCATTGCCTTTTCTTGTATCCCGTTTATGCAGTATTTCTCGCAATGAAAAGAGTTTTATGTCAATATATTCATAATGGTAACAACTTTATATTCATAATGAACTGAGAAGGGGGAGGGGGTGAATGTGTCTTGAGCAAATCCTTAAACTTTTTGTCACAAACACTTAATAAATATCTTTATCCAAGTAACCATCAATGAAAAATAGAACAATAAAGACCAAACACATGAACACTAGATTTTTATGTGGAAAACCCAAAGAGAAAAGCCAAGGAAGCTCACTGCTCCTGATTAGGACTTGTAGGCTAAGGTGCACAACCTTAGGGCAAGATAAAAAAGACTTGCAATGTTGAGACACAAGATCCCAAGCCAAGATACAAAGGGACTTGCAGACTAAAGAGCTCAACTTCAAGGCAAGATACATAATTGCACGAGTTGCCAAAAGTATTCATTGTCTCCTAGCAGGCACAAGAATATGATGAATTGAAATGAATAAGTTCTCTATATCATGAAATTGTCCTCAACCACTTTGTCAAGTGACCAATGTCATGCCAAACTTAATTCACACATTTACTACCTCAATACTTTGTAATACTCAAAGATATTATCATCAAAGTGCATCACAAATTGATATTCGCACTTTTGTTTGTCACATTCGCATTGACATCATTCATATGCAATCCACATTATAACTCAACCATCCACGCATCTATTTATATGAATTTAATCATCAAAATTTTCAACTAGGCTGGCCACAATAGGGATAAACATTATTTACACAAAGTTGGTCACCATGAGCAATTACGCTCAATTTGGTCCACCCCTAGGAGTAAAGGGAACCTAAATACATCACAACATGTCTTCCTCAATTGATTCAAGTGAAGCACACACACCACAACGCCCTCCAAAGTCAACATTGAATGTAATGTGTAGAAAAACAATGAAACATGTTAATTAGTTGGCCCAAAAACATCCTCCAAAGAAAATTATTTAATGTAGATCTTATCATGGCAAGGTAATGTTGATGTGAGTTTTGTTCCACTACAACATACAAAATCAAATACTTAATGTTTCGGGATGAAACACTAAACACTCAATCCTCTCCTGAGATAAATAAGGTCATCTCTCATGCTAAGCTTGCAAAGTAAGATCATGAAATGACTTCAAGGTTCCTTCTATCGTGGACAATCGCTCTGTGAAATAATGTGATATGCTAGTAAACACTTGGGGACTTATGCTGTTTCTCAAGGTTTGACAATGCACTTCTAAAGATTTGGCTTCACAATGTGCAATGAAAATATTGTTCTCGGTTTTCAAACTCTTGACTTCTCGACTTAAACTTAAACTTAATTTCTATTTCTACACCCATTTTTTAATGCAAGTACTTGTGAATGACTTGGACTCTACTAGATGTAGCTTAATCAGTGACTATACTCACCTAGTGCAAGCTTCTAGGGCATACTTAGAGATTTTCAAATAAATATTTCTTCTTTAATCCCATCAAATGGATGAAAACTAAAGATTCAATACCAATTGAAGTTAAGTACTATCATTCATTGACTAACCACACAAGGCACTCTTACAATCAACAAGAGGCTAGTGGCTTGGATTTGTTCGAGTCATGCAAATGAACATCCACAACCACTCTCATTCAACTACACTACTTTAAGCAAATTCTATTCTACTTTATCTCAACAACTTGAAATGAAATCTATTCTATGTGAGGATGAAGATAATCATGCAATTATTCAAACTTGATCAAAACTAATCACCTTGCAAGACATAACAATGATAAGTAGAGCAAATTTGGCATTATCTTAGCAACAATTCTCCAACATCTCTTTTACAAATGAGAGGAGCAATACTTATATAGGGAGCTTAAATACAATGGACGACCAAGATTAAATCAGAATCAATGGCATAGATTGAATCCTACAAACCCTAATTAGGGTTGTCACCCCATCAACCAATGAGTTTCAAGCATCCCAAAAATAGACCAATAGCAAAATTACATAAAAGTGGCAACCAATCAAATGACACCAAAAGTCGCTCTATCAGAATTGAGCACCTAAACTACCAACCGATGAGAAAATATCATGCCACTTGGGCTTACCTCAAATTATCATCTAAAATAATATTTCCTTTCTCTCTCCTTTGCTAATTTGATTAATCTGGACACCATATCACTGAGCATATTCATCGGAGGCACGAGGGTATGCCGAATTCTTCAATTTGCCATGTTTACTTCATTAGTAGCTGCAACAATTGTCTTCTCCCACTCAACTGCATGATCCTTGACTGAGGCCATGAAAATCCGAGAGGATAAGAATCTTCTCAAGTTCTCTCTTCTGATGATTCCATTCTCCTCCATGGTGAGGGCTCTTAGCTTCTCTTTCATGATCTCCAAATCCATATTTGTTTCCTTTGCTTCCTCAAAGTCAAAAGCGATCCTCGTTGCACTCAAATCCCCTTCAATCATAGTAAGAATGGAAATACCAAGGCGATCACTATCATTCTTTATCATCCCCCAAGGTAGCTTGCCTATGAGTTAAGGCATAGTAGCATGCTGTCACATCCTTCATTTCCCTTGCCTTGACTACCTTATTTCTTTCCAATAGTTGCTTAGGTACTTTGGTTATAGCATTCAACTGGGGTATGGTCTTGTTTTTAATGGGCTAGAACTCCTCCCAAAGATCACTAAGAGCCTGAAATCTTCCTCTAAGTGCTACGAGTGCCTAGAATCTTCCCACAAATTCTAGGAGAAATGCCAATCCTTCCTGTAAAACCTCCTCCATCCAAGTCCAAGTTTCCTAAAGTGATGTCCTTGATGCTTCCATGCTGTCACATCTTCCCTATCAAGGGAAAGTGGTGGTGCAACTGTGTGATCTATCTATTGGATTGGTTTATAGGCATTCCTGTAATATTCTATCAACCTTTGGTTCTCCTCCTTGTACTTGTTCTTCTCCGCAATTTCTTTATCCACTCTCTTTTGTATGGCTCTAAGAGCATCCCGAGCCTCCTCATATTCTATCTCTTTTGTAGTGGTTCCCAACTCATGCTCAACTATCTCATAATCCTAGATCTGAATGTTATCTCTCGTTTTATTTATCTTAGCGATAGCAATTTGGACCCTATGAGTCTCTAAATCATCTCTAATTACTTTAGCCACTCCCTGCAGGCTGACTCTTTTCTTTTTCTTGCTGTATAAGATCTTCAATGTTCTCAACTGGCCCTGCGTCAACAACATTTTGCTCACCTTGCCTCATCCCATAACTAATCAGGTGCTATGCATTCTCCTAACTTTGGATTAGGCTCCTCTTCTTTGACTCTCTACAGGGAGGATTGCAACAACTTCACTAGGGCCTTCAATAGGAGGTGGAATCTGTCCATTCTAAGGGGAATCCTCAATATCAACCATCTCATCATTATTGTTATTCGGTGAGGAAGGCATTCCTTCTTCAGAGGTGCTCAATGGTGAATATCTTGAAGAACTCTCGCTTGCGTTATCCTCCGACTCAAAAGAAATCTCCTGATGTATCTCCTTGTCCTCAAATGGCATTGTTTTTCCTTGCTTTGAAGTAGTACTTTCTTTGGATTGAGCTGTCTGTTTCTGTCTCTTTGCTTATGGCTCCTCAATCCTGAATCCCTTCTCCTTCGAATTCCTGCTAGGTGGAACCTTTGTAGTGTTCTTTCTTTTCTTGCTAGGTTCACCTTGCTGCCCACTTGAAGCTCAAGGTTGCTCAGACGATTCCTCTTCTTCAATTTATTCAACTTCCTTCATTTTATCATATGTTAAAGTTATCTTCCTTCTTACTAATTCATTCATCTTCTGATCCAACCATTGTTGAGTGTAGAGGAACACTGGAATCATCAAAGTATCAACACTAATCTCCCTCTCATTTGTCCAATCGATTGGTTCCAACTCATGGTTTGCAATGATGTTGAAATCTCTTTTAACGATCTTGCCATCATCCTCCAGTTGATCAGGGATTTCTATCCCTTTCCATTTGTACTTTCTGATCTCATTTGCTGTCAATCTTGAGAATGTTCTCTTTTTGACTTCAAAATCATCACTCGAATTGGCCCAATAGTCCTCCAAATGTGGGATGTGAATATATCGGTTCCATGTGCTCTCTTGATCTTCTTCTCGGGATCAAAGTTTGTTCTTGACTCGTAGAATCCTAGCCCATAATTTTCCAATTCCCGATCCGCTGTCTCGACTACTATTGGGGATGGACATGCCTCACCACTAAGATTGAGTGGAAACTTAACTCCTTGTTTGTGCTTTAGTCTTTGTATTCTGTCACAGGAGACAAGTTGTCTTGTTACCTCCAGGATGACTATCTTGTTTGTTAGATACCTTGGGAGCTTCCTTGGGAAAACTATACTTCCAAGTATTCAGAGATATGTGAACTTGTTATTTTAGATATACTGTGATCCATATTCTTCAATCAACTTCCTTGCTTCCTTTGAAAGCCTCACCTTTGGAGCCCCTTGTAGCCGTCTCACAATCTTCATGGCGAATGCATCATTGAAAATCTTAAAGTCCTTGAGCTTGTGGAGGTGTAGTTGTGGAACTAAGTAATTTCCCTTCTCGGTTCCACATTTTCCCAAAGCTTTCACTCTTGGGAATTTGAATAGTCTAGTCAACATGTAGACAAGGTAGGATGTCATGTAGAATGCCGTAGTGTAGGATAGCACACGTGCACTAAGTAATTTCCCTTTTCGGTTCCACATTTTCCCAAAGCTTTCACTCCTGGGAATTTGAGTAGTCTAGTCAGCATGTAGACAAGGTAGGATGTCATGTAGAATGCCTTAGTGTCTTTTATTGTTCTCAACTGACAATCAATTTTGATGTTGATAATCTTCGCCCATGCAAACATCACATCTTCTGATAGGATCTTGTCTATGAAATGGAACATCCAAGGCTTGAATGTGCCTCCCCGTGGCTCTCCCATCACCCTGCTCAACATCACAATGAGATCTCCTATATCCTGCTTGAAGTCGGATATAGTTAACTTGCCCAACTTCAAGATCTTGGAGTAGTGACTCCATGGCTCAGCCATCCACTCCTCATTCATTCTCTTCGCACATGCCTCTACTTGATCATTATAGTACTTAGTGGCCTACTCTATAGTGATAAAAACTTCTCCTTGGTGAGATGGTATGTTGAATGCCATTGGATTAGCTTTTGTTGATAGCACCGTTATAAGCTTCTTTTGTTAACCGCATTCAACTGCTTTCTTTTGAGCATTGTAGCCCTTTGCACACTGAAGGACCAATTCAGTACACTGCATAGTAGGAGGGAAGGCAGCTGTATCGACTATCCCATTTTTCACTATCATCTTCGCCATCCTCAAGTTGAGCTCTCTTGTCATTCTTTGTTTGACTTCTTATTTATGCCTTCGTGAAATTTTCTGTTTAGGCTTGAAAAAACTTGCAATTTCCTCTAAGTAAAGAAGATTAAAAAGTTATGTAATTAGAGATGATGCAATTAGATGAATTTCCCTCTACTTGATTTAAACTTGCTAGCTTTGATTTCAATCTAATTCGTTCAATTTTAAATCAATGTCTAAGCTACTCACATGAAGGAACCTGGTGAATTAATTCTTAAGAAACTCGGATCTGCAATCATGAAGACCAAAAAAAAAAATGGAAATCTGAAGTGATAGGTGTTGTAGGATAATCTATACTCAACCTCTTACCACCTTGAATCTGGAAATTCTGGCTTCCTAATTCCAATCAGCGCGATTCTCCATACAGGCTAACCTTGGCTTAATTAGCCAATAAAAATTTATTTGAATTAAACTGTTTTTATGTCTTTAAAGGCCGACCTGCTTGGAGTGTTAAATGTTTTAAATTTTTTACTTCCTCATAATAAAATCGCTGTCCAGATGAGGGGGCTGACTTGGAAACATAAAGGAAGAACGTTTGAATTATAGATTGGAGCTCTTGGTTGAATTTCCCCTTTAAATTGAAACCTTGCTTCCTTATCAAACTCGGACCTTATTATGATCAACTTCATTTGGCGATAAACTGCATTAGGAGGGGGGTGGAATTTTTAATTTTAGAAGAATTAGGGGATGGAATTCCTCTAATCAGAGGATTTCCGCCACCCTATGGACATGTCTTCTTTCATCACAACACCCAAAACTTGCTCCCTTAATCACCACTTGATAAACTTATTTATTCACGCCATTCAATCTGTGATTAGCAACTTAGATCCGATTCTGATCATCTCATAAGGGGCGGAGATTTCTAGGTGTGAGGATTTATGTGGCAAAATTCCTCCGACTAGAGGAATTCTGCCAACCTCTAGTAGTTTGGCTTCTCCTTATTGCTCAAAAAACTTGTCTTTCTTGATGTTATTTTCCTTCATTCCTCCTTCGCAGCCTTTAAATCGTTTAGTTCAATCTGATTTTGGCCATTATGAAGAGGGCAGAATTTTTGAGATATGAGGAATTTGGGGGCCAGAATTCCTCTAATCAGAGGATTTCCGCCACCCTGTGACAATCCACTTTGTCTAAAAAAATAATTTCTCACACCCTCACTTCATCGTTTCAACATTGTTCTCCATCCATTCTTCATTTCTTGAAACTGCGTAATCAAGTTTGCATCAAATCTTTCTCGTAGAGGCGGGATTTTAGAGTTTGGGGAATGGTAATGGCTGGCGAAATTCCTATGGTTTAAGGATTTCCGCCAACACCAACTTTACAGACTTGTCCAAAAGCTCGTCTTCTAACTGCATCTTTTCACCAACTCATTCCCCAATTCCCATCTCTTTTCAAACGCTTCAAATTGCATTAAAGGGTGGAGAGCTAATGCTGGGTGGAGATTCCTCTGAGAGAGGAATTTCCAGGGCGGAAATCCTCTAAGCAGGGAATTCCACCATGCTCAAAATTTTCCCATCTTTCATGCCTTAAAACCCCCACCACTTAGACCTTCTCAATCCTAAATTTTATCCCCAACTCAAGGACTTAGGCAATCATCAATGCCTCAAAATGACTTAAAGAGTCCTCCACAAACCCCTGGACTCGACTGAATTCAAGCTCTATCCCACTGATTAGACCTTGCAACCACTCCTCGCTGACCAAAACAACTTGCCAAATTAACTCTCAAACCCCAAACTACAGGAGTAAAAGGCAGAAGAGGGGGGTCCCCATTTGTAATGGGGTGATGGTGTGAAAACCTCACAACAGGTAAGACCCATAACATCCTCTTAACTCAACCTCCAATGCATATCCACACCAAAAGATCATAATTTAATTAAGATAATCAATTCAGTCTGCTAGATACCAACACAGACAACAATGTTAAACAGAAGAACAACATAACTTCAATGCACACCAAAAGATCATAATTTAATTAAGATAATCAATTGAGTCCGCTAGAGACCAACACAGACAACAATGTTAAACAGCAGAACAACATAACTTCACTTGAGAACAAACCAATTTATGAACTTTGAATTGAAACACTGCACGAACATTCTATAAGCATGTCCACCAAGCCGCACATCCTTAAACAACACTGCAGAGCATTCTTCAGACCAATCTTGACAGGTCGCCTTATTGTCAACAAATTGCAATTTACAACTTCACCATCTGAACTGCTGGGAACTTGAAAACATTATAGTGCAACATTTACAAAACATAGACATTATATCTAGAACTGTAAGCCATTCAACTTCTTATGTGGAGGAATGTGGAGTATTCTCCCATAAGGAATTCAAATACTCTTTCTTGCATATTCAAGCTTCCCATACTGACATCTTTTAGAAACACCAGATGCTAACTCAACATGTAATGTCCCCTTTTTGGGATTGCCCTAATTTGTATTCTATAATCACAAATTCGATTAAATTAAGAATTGTAAGATGGTCAGAGATGTAACCTTACCAATTAAAATCCCCTTTTAACAAGATAAATCGTAATTTAGGTCCTGCAATCAGCAAAAAGAAACAAGAGCACAAATATACAAAACTTGATATAATCTACCTTACTATTTTACAAAGAGAGTTCCATTTCATAACATGTGTATTGTGTAATTTTTTTGATGTTCTTAATGGCAGGTGGGGATATTACAAGAAGGGTGCCCTAGCCCAACCCTAGTCCCAAGAGCGGAGCCCTGTCCCCCTTGGCCTCATACCTTATGAGGTTGGTGTACCTAGCAGGCATTCACCATCCCCTTATTGTAACTCTTCCACCCTATGTGGATCATTCCTTGCAAGATAGTGCCTTTGTATGATGTAACTGGTGCCCATTCCACTGCAGGCCTTATCTAGTGCCTTTGTATGATGTAGACCATACCTATTCCACCACAGGCCTTACCTAGTGCCATTATATGATGTAGCCCAATCCATTCCACCACAGGCCTTACCTTATCTTGCGAAGAAAAGATCTTAATGCATTTGATATAGATCTTATTTATTTCATTTATTTATATTGTAATTATAAGTATATTAAAATCTACAAATATATTTTACAATTGAAAATTACACAAATTCCGATGACAGTATTTTCTTATATTACTATTACACAGTTGGTGTAACCAACAGCCATATACCATTTACAAGTACACACACACACACTCTCACACACACACATATACAGACATCATTCTGCATTTGAGAAACATCAAATTATATATGAAGTGTATACCCGATTTTCAGGGTATAACACACTACCCCTATAATTTCATATAATTGTATCAGCCAGCGAAATAAAATAGAATTTCTGATTATACATACCTCTGAGTTTTATTTGTCTTATTATCCGTATCGCTGTCTTTTTTGACTGTTGTTTCCAGCCATTGCCAAGCCAATCTATTTCCTTCTGTTTGCTGACTGTGTATTTATGTGCTTCTTAGACCTCAACTTTACCCTATGATCTACTTACAGAATTCACGGCAATTGAGTGTGGTGTCTTTATCAAAATATTACTCCAGATCCACCGCTAAGGGAATGATATCAATTCTTATTTGATTGGGAGTGCTGACGGGGCCTGAATGCTGATTGGATTTTTGCTAACTGTGTTTATAAACTACTGATTTCCCTTCCTATATTCCTGACACTGCCTTCAAGTTTGCTGACTCTCTGTTGTCATCGTCTCTTTGACATTTTCTTCTTTCTTCCTTAATACCTGTGCGTAGGACCTCAAAAGGTTGGGACTTTATGAATTAACTCTATATTTTGGTTTTGACTTATTTTTGCTTTGATATTTGGTGTACATTATAATATATATTTAAGATTTATATTATAAAAATATTTAATTAGTTCCTATGTTTAAGATTTATTAGATTGATATATATTATATTGATATATTTTATAATTATATATATCAAATATATAATATATGATATATTTAAAAATGCTTATGGAATTCATATGGTAATTAATTAATTATTATTTTATTTATTTATTTTATATTTTAATGTTACTATTTATTTTATTACGTATTATTTTATTTATTTATATTTCATATTTCGATTATTATTTATTATCCAACCTTTTCGCTAAAAGCTTAATTCAATTCTTTGTTTGCTTACTACTTTTACAATTTTGTCTCTTATAAAATTAGTGTGAAAAGATGATGATATTGCCAATAGGCCTTTAGGAAGGGGGACATGACACAACATCATCAATAGACATTAGAACAACATCTGAACGCTCATTTTTGGACCTCTATCATCTTCCACACATCAGACAGTAGTTTACTCATATCAGGTTGACATTAATGCACACAACAGGTTGACATCAATGACAACACTGTTTTCATATTGTTAATAATCCCCCCTTTGTTATTGATGGCAACACCAATGACAACACAATGCAAACTGCCAACATATTAATGTACACACAATAGAACTGGTTTCTTTGTACAGTCTCTATAGTATCATAGCTTCTGTTGCAAAAATGAAAAATTGCAGTCTTTTTGATAGTGGCAATTGTATTATGTGGGGGTTGGTTCACAATCATGACATTTATGTAAAAATATATTTTCTTACTAATCTGATGCTTATATGTTTGTGCTTCTGTTTCATCCCTTTTCAAAATTTTTGATGCTTGTGTATGGTCTTTTCTGTATAAACAGATGAATTGTGCTCATTTAGAAAATCTCTTACATGAAGCTAGAGAAGAAGCACAAACAAACTTATGTGCAGCAGATCGTAAAGCTGCAGAGTATAATTCACTGCGTGCATCAAGTGTTAAGTTGCGGGCCTTGTTAGAAAGACTGCGGAGCTGTCTTGCTGCCCCAGGTGGAGCTGGACCAGGATTTGCAGAGTCCCTGCGCTCACTGGCACTGTCACTTGGGAGGTAATTAGTAATGCACATGTTTATGAACAATGTACATTGTAGTTGCCATCACTATGTCTTCTCCTATAGTTGAAATATGATGATAAATTCTTTTAAAATATGATAAAAGGAAACAGTAATAAATACAGGCTCTTAAGTTGTACATGATTAATTAACAGGATTAGGCTTTTATTATTGTGTAATTAAGGCTTTCTCATCCTGCTGGGTTAGAATGGGTTTAGCAATGAAATTTATTATGAAGGGATATATTTGATTTGTATTTGCCAGCCTGTATTTTTCTACAAAAAGTATAGTTGAAATATGGACATTAAGTTGCATACTTATGTATGATTAATTAGCAGGGATGAACTTTTTATTGTTGTATAATTGAGGCTTTCTCATCCTGCTAGGGTAGAATGGGCTTAGCAATGAAATTTATTATGAAGGGATATTTGGTTTGGCTGCTTCCAAATCTTGAAACTTTTCTTCTTAGGGTTCTCTCAGTTCTTCAAATATCTTTACATTTGAGGTTCTTTTTTAAGACTACCAATAATTAAATAAAAATAAAATGCTGTTAAGACCTCTTAATCTCCACAGCACATGAAAATTGGAAAAAAGCTTCTGGAATGACCTATGAAGGAATTTTTAAAATCTATACACAGGTCATTTCAGAACAACTTTTTACCAGAACATTGTTTCTGTTGGTACTTTCATTTTTTATGAAATGGAAATAGATGCTGGATCTAAAATGAATTTTTGATCTGACTGTTACAGTTCTGTTAATGAAAGTGGAGATGATGGCTCTGCTGAATTTCGAGCTTGCATCAGGGTTTTAGCAGAAAAAGTAGGGTCCCTTGTTCAACAGCGTGCAGATCTTATGGAAAGATTATCAAGGGCAGAAGCTTCGCAGAATCATTTATCAAAAGAGTTGGAGGGCAATAAAGAGCTAATCAAGAGTTTATATGCTAAGCGCAAGATGGATAAGCAGGTGAGTATTCTGAATTGTGCTATCTTAATCATGTTTATTTTCTGTCGACTCATGCAAGGCTGGAATTTGTAGTGTCAGTATTGCGTTTTGCTTCTTGGTTAATTTTTTAATTTATTACAAGGAAAAGAGATCTTGTCTGCCTTTTCTTTGACATAAAGGTTTGGATCCTTTATTTTTGTTGTGTAAAGACAATTATGAAATTATATATGCCTATCGGCATATATTGACTTTGTGAATTGACCTTTGTAAAATGGTCCTCATTACTATTTTGTTTTGTTTTATTTTATGTTATTTTCACTAAGCTCACTGAATCTTAATATTGTCTTTTTCTTTTTGTTTGGCTAAAGATACCAGAGGTGTGGGACCCTAGATGCAAAAGGTTTGCGAAACACCATAACATCCAGGACGCATTCATTTATCACACAAAGGCAATGGAATTAATAAGGGTGAAACTATCATTAAGTTAGAAAATGATCAATTGGTTTAATAAACATATTGAATAAATCTAGTTGCCATTATGTCACGTCACTAGCATAAACAAACACCTCTCATCAGCACAATGAAAATTCCAGTATTAATCATAATGTGAGACACCAAAACTCTGACTTATCAAGGGGGCTTCTTGTATAGCACAATCTATCAATCCTTCCCAGTCATCCTTGTTTGCACTGATTAATGATGTGAATGCATTGGGATCAATTTCTTTCTTGGCAAGCATGACCTTTAGCATATTCTGTTCTTTGAAGCACTGGGTGAAGGAAATTAAATTGAGCCTTCTACAGATAATCATTCCCGTGTCCAAAAAACCATGCAACTTTCCAGTTCGGGCATATCTCTTTAAGAAGACCTTTTATAACCAGCATAGAAACCCCTTCAACCATTAAATTTCGTACCCTTTCAAATTGGCGAAGGAGAGATCTACAATCACTGTTTTCCACTCTAGTTCATTGTTTGCTTTCTGTCTCAAAAGAAGAGAACCACCTGAAACCAGAGCTCCATGAGAATAGCACAAAATAAAACCTGCACTGGAAGGGCCTGGATGACCATGAAGGGCTGCAGAAAAATTCAATTTCCACCATAAAACTGGGGGACCATGTCATTCAGAATCTCTACCAAAATATCTTTTAGCTTTTTTAAGTATCACCCCATCAATGGGAAATCCAAAAATGTTTATTTCAAAAATTATGTTTGTCTTGTAATGTCATTCTAGATTGCAGAATGATGAAGGAAGCAGGATATTTTTTGTAATCTTAATGTAAGCTTATCTACCAAGTTTAGCATTTATAAATTTTATTTCAAGGCAGGCATTTATTATAACCATTCCTTGATATCTCACAAATTGACATTATTCTTGATGGCTGGCACCTTCTAAAAACTATTTTCACAAATCCAACATAGGTGCCTTGAGATTGATACTTCTTGGTGCATTTTACATAGATGTATCTCATGCTAGTTCTTAAGAACTAAGTTACTGGTTCGAGTTCGGTTCGAAGTTCGGGTACGAAGAACCGGTTCGCAAGTTCGACAAAATTTTGAAAAGGGGTTCGGGTTCGGGTTCGAAAATACATGTAAAAATTTTAAAATTATATATATATACATATTTATGAAGCCTAGAAGCATGAGTAAAAATAAGAATGTCACATAGTATCATAAAAACAACATTTAAACAACAAAAACACCATAAACTTGTAATCATAGCATCATGTATCATGATCATACCATCATATACTTCAAGTCATAGTTACACCACCCTAGGGGACGGGGGGACGGGGGGGATATAAGACATAAAGATGTAAAAGTATTGTGTTGAAGTATTGGTCCTTTTGTGTTGGATATAAATGTTAGATATTCATATAAGTTATATCTAACATGTATATGATATATCCAACACAAAAGGACCAATATCTAACATTTATATCTTTGTTGGTGGCTGTTTTCAAGTCCCTGGGTCTGGCAAATGAGGTTTGAGTGATTTTGGCCTGTTGGGAAGTCATGTCTGTTTGGGATTTGGGCGAGAGCTAAGCTAAGTCTGTCATAGAGATGGGGTCGAAACCAATTGATTCGTGATAAAACGAGTTAAAACCCTTTGAGAATCATTTTGCCAGCTTCAGTTTGACCTTAGAAAAACCATGATGGATTGTGGGAGGTAACCCTGCTGAAGGCTTGCTGAATTCTGAAATTTGGCTAAGTCTGGAATTTTTAAAATCTAAAATCTGCATCTTAACTCCTATGAAGCTGGAACCTATCCCAAACATCTTGGAAGTATTATATTTTATAATTTATACAAATATAACTTAAATCAAACTTATACTTAAATGTTATATTTGTATAAATCCTCCCGCCCATGAACAAAAAAAATAAAAATAAAATCCTTTCATATCCACCTTTTAGGGTTCCAGATGTCAAAAAATTATAAAATTTGCAAAAAAATGTCACTAAAGTGATGTCTGTGCCCCGAAGTTCGCCGAAGTTCGTACAGGGTTCGCCGCTTGTCTTCTTGGTCCGCCCGGGTTCGAACTACTGGACCACAAGCTCGAACTGGGTTCGAAAATCCGGACCCTACCCGGACCCACAGGCGAACGGGACCTGAATTTCGAACTAGTTCGAACTTGGTCCAGTTTGGAGGGGTCAGGGGCGAACCCTCGTAACTTAGCTTAAGAAAAAGGGGAGGCAGATTAGTGGTATGTAGCATAGTTTCGTATGGATATGGAAATGGTCTGACATTCAGCATGGGCTAGTTGAGAATTTTTAAATGCCATTGTGGAACCACTCTCGGAAAATCCAAAATCCATCTCCCAGGTGTTGGTGGCTGGACGGGCTTTGTATTTGAAGAACATTTAACTTGCAGGAGGGAAGATCTATTTCATGATACTTGACTCTGAAGGATCCAAGTGATTGACCTTCCGCTATTCTGAAGCTGGTGGAAGATTAAGATATTGTAGCTTTCGCTGTACAGATCTTGCCATTTTCATGTGGTTCATCTATTGACTCCTTAAGATCAATTGCAGAGACAAAAACACGTGATTTTGTAAAGGTATCTGCACTTTCTCTTGCAAAAGTAGAGATATGATCGAGCAGAAGTGTTAGCTTAATAAAGGGATCTTAGACAAAGACATACATTGAGACAAATGTATACATAACACTAGAAGTGAATCAAATGACTCACATCATAAGTAGGAGATCGAAAGGGAAATGCTTTCATAGGAAGAAGCCATTTAGCAAGGAATTGCTTTAGAGAAAGAGCAAGTAGAAGAGATGGATACAAATGTTGATGAAAATGAGGTGCATGAGGTCATGCACCCAACTCAGATCGCAGCCTCTACAGATGGTAATAATAATGATTTGCTAAATGAAGGGCTGATTAGGGCAAGAGGAAGGGTGGAACAGATGTCAAGGCACAGCCCATTCAATAGAGTGAAAGTTTCTCCAAAAAGAAATAATAACTGTTTAAATAAGACTGACCTGCCAAGGGGTAAAACGATTGCAAATTAAATTATAATTGTTTTATTGAGGGAGGCCAACCTCTTGGAGATACACCTCTCTTGGAGGAGTCACCTTTTAAAGAGGCATGGAATGGTATATAAAGGAGGATGTGAAAGGAAACTAGGGGGAGATTACATCACACCTGGTTGCCAATGCCTCCTATCTATCTAAAGTAGTTTCTTTGTTGTTGCTAAGGTGTTGATTGCAGAGTTTGAAGAGTTCCATGTATAGTTTCTCCTTGATACTCGCTGGAAGTTCATTGCATGCTTTCTACAGGGGACATGGGACTCTAATAGACTGTTGTCTCATGTTTTCATTAACATAGATAAATGTATTGGCAGAGTTTTATTCTTCTTGCTGAGATGATCCTTGTGTTGGCACTATTTGTATCAAATTATTCAAAAGTCCTACCAAATAAAACTCAGAAGTTTTTTAGTTTACCAATCCGAAATCTATTCCATTCCAGATCAGCGATCAGACCATATATCAGATCAGAAATTGCCACTTGTTGCAGTCAATAGCATTCTTGTTCAGCCGTGGGCAAGAATTAGGGCTTGAATCCAAGGTGTTGAAACTCGTCTCTACCAAGTTTTTGATAATATCCATTTGGGGACTTATCACATTTTGTGGCTGCATGCACTTCACACCTTGACATATTTCTTTCTCATGGTTCATTTGGCAGCTACAAGGTGGTTTTGTATTCTTTGGTGAATTGAGGAAAATTTTCTCCAAGCAAAGGAGGAAATGATGGGGACAGATCATGTATTTTGGAGGATCAGCTGAAGCCTGAAAGGACATAGAGAAATAGATGGGAAGGCAGGTGGATAGCTATATTATCTATAACCAGTACACAACAATAAATAAAAAAGTAGATGAACAACTTTTAAGGGGTGGATGGAAATAAATCAGAAGTAGGTAGGCATTTAAGAATGTTAAAGGTCTAAGCATTTTTGTCTTGATTTGAAACAAATCACAAGTAGATAGAGAACAAGGGGTGGAGTGTAATGGCGTGAATGTGTTAACAAACTATTAAAGAAACAACATATATTAATTGCATGCATAATTTTGATCTAGATTATTTTAAATCTGTTTCTAGGCTTGCCTAGCAAGTATTGAAATACATTACATGTCTCATGATGCAGTCATGGGACTTGATCTCTCTTTCCCTGGATATTCAATTCACCTTTTATTAAAAGCGTTGCAGAAGCAAGTTCCTAAAAATTCTTTCAAAGTTGCAGGAGTTAGACACATCTGAGTATTGGTGGGTTTCTAGGAAGTTGTATTATAATTGTAATAATTTATTTTGGACTAGCAAGGATAGGCATCATTCTATATTTTAACCAATTTTCTGGACAAAACATCTATAAGACAAGGAATTTACATTCAGTTTATGTTATTTTATTGGATTTTATATCTTGTAGTTACAAACCAAAATTTCTTTTCCTATATCATTTGTCATTACATTTGGCTCTGATATGCCATCCTTGTTTGCTGTTCACTATTTTATATTCTTTTGGTCAGGGGTATTTTGACTCTGGAATTTTAAATTGTGTTTTGCTAGGCACCATGTTTTATTGATTCGTCTATATTGATGGAGTGGTTTTATATGATTTGAAAATTTAGGTAAACATGGAGAGGATATCTTTTACCCGCTTTGAAGTCCACGAGCTTGCAGCATTTGTACCCAATTCAGCTGGGCATTATGAAGCAATCAACCGCAATTGCAGGAATTACTATTTGTCAGAGGAATCCATTGCTCTTTTTATTGATAACATTCCTAATGGACGACACTATATTGTTGGACAGATTGTGCACATTCAAAAGAATGTTGCCAGGCATCCTGGAAATGGCCGAGAGTTGGTAGCATCTTCAGGCTCCAGTACCAGCAGCTTCAAGTCTCGATACAATCCTTATGGGCTTCCGATTGGTACTGAGTACTTTATAGTTACTGTGGCCATGGTTCCCGATCTCATTCGTTTATCACATGCTTGAAGGTTCCCAATATTGCATGGAAATTATGCACGTGCCTTTTATTTTTGTACAGTTGATTGCCATTTCTTCATTTGTATAGATCATCTTGTATGATTTGTATTATATCTGTAATTAAACATATCATTAAAGAAAATATCCATTTTATTCTTATACTCATGTTTTATGACAATTTTGCAAATGGTAAAACTCTCTTTTTAAAGTCAAGTTTTTCTGTTAACTAAAACATAATTATCTTCAAGGATCTGCTATTCACAACTATTGTGCAGCAAATTTCTTCAGTATATGTTTTTGCCTTTTTAATCTGTAGATTAGTTAAGGAATAGAAGGAAGAAACCAAATGCTGTGTCATAAAGAGAGTTTGTGTCATGTCTTGTTATCACCCTATATGTGCTCATTATGAGCAACGCAACACTTGAAATTAGCAGGCATTCACTAGTGGCATATCTGTATGATGCATCTGTGTCTCGTATTAATACTCTGGTTATATGTTTTTCAGTTCCACCCAAGAAGATTATATCATATTTTACAGGGTACCAAATGTTTTAAAGGACGTATTTCCTTGTTAATTAAAAATAGAATAACTCCAGTCCTTGCTAAATGGGAACTATATAGAATAAGTAGGCATAGGGAAATACAAATGTCATTGATTCCATTACGTCACGGGTGAATGTTTTAGCTTTAAAGCATTGCTGTCACTGGAGAGTTTAATGTAAGTTTGGGGAGGTTGAAATGGATGGGTATGAGTTTGAGAGCTTCGGGCAGACAACTGTACTCTAGTTTATCTCCTAGAAGCTCTCAAACTAATTCTAATGGACTGCTGAATTATCATGTCTTGAACGAATGAATGAAAGATTTTAATAACGTCCGCGAGGCCGAAGCAGCTTATGGGACCCCCTAAAATAGTATACACCCCAGAATAGGGTGTCAAAACTTTAGGTCATCTTTAAGTCTGCTCTTCGACAATGAATTTTGATCACTAAGTTTGCTGTCTGGTCTAGCTGTGTTTCTTCAAATAAAATACTTCAATTGTCTGCTTCTTAAATATCCTCATACCTGGAGTGGATGTCATTGTATGTGGGTCATTCCATGATAAAATGTCACTTTGTCTCTACTCTTCCCATGTTGTAAAATAGACATTCTCTCCTCCCATTCTTCCTTAGGTATCATCCATCTACCAATTTCACACCTCAAAAGATGAGAACTTGTCCTAAGCTACACTATAAACATTTTTGTTCCAATGCATGTTTTCTCCTCATGATCTCGTGGTGTTAAATTTATTGAAATAATAGTCTTTTTCGCATCTATTTTGTTTTGACTTGTTCATGCGTGTTTTATGACTCACCAAATAGTAGAACAAAATACTGAAAATATCTTATCCTTTCTTGAACAAAGTACCACATATGTTAAGATTGCAAAAATATCATACAGTAACTCCAAGGTTCTTCGACTCGTGGATAAGTTCGGTGTTTATGTGATTTGCCGATGATCACAAGGGGCCTTACGTTTTCAATTCTTGGAATGATTTTGTGTCATGATGAAAGTAGGTACTATTGAAAGATTTGTAATGAAGTACTATTTTTTTTGGATTTTCATCGGATGTGCAGAAATGAAAGAGGTTTTAGGTTCAAAGATTCTAATCTAATCCTAAGGGTAATGATAGCCAAGGAAAGTAAGTTGATAGACGAGTTCCTAAATTACTAAGTTCTGTTTCGCCAAGTCAAGTTACAACTACACGTGGACTGGTGCAATATTCAAAGGCTTGTACGAATGATTGACTTTAGACACATGGATAAGGGGATCATGGTAACTTTGCACAACGATTTAGAATCACTAAAACATCAAAAATATGAACCACAAGAACTCATCAAAACATCATCATATTCTCCAAAACAATCATAACACTTTATCTATTAAACTTAATTTAATTGAGAGAATTATGAAACCAAGCAAATATCAAGACACATCAAATGATCACCACTCTTAAATGAAAATTCTATTGTCTCAATAGTTCATAAGCAACAATCTCAAAATTCGAGGCTTGTCCCTTTGGTGAAATGGTGGGGCTTCTTGCCTGTAGGGCCTACAACCAAGGTTCAAGTCCCCACAGGGCCATTCTCTATTGTGGATCTTAATTGAGAATGTTTTTCATTGACCCTTGGTGAAATAGTGGGGCTTCTTCCCTGTAGTGCTTACAACCAAGGGTTAATCAAATTTTTAGTAGTGCTTACAACGAAGGGTTAATTTTTTTTGGCACAATGAAAGGCTCTGCGATTAGGGCTCTCGCTGCAGCCTCTGCAACTGTCACTGCCGCTCCTGATGTTTCTACCTCCGGGCTTGCGCTCGCCACTGCCGCCAATGCTTCCGCTCCCAGGCCTAAGTCTACTTCTGGTGACATTTCTCAGGCCGCCCCTCTTAGGGCTCCCGCTGTGGCCTCAACTCAGGTTGTTGCGATTGTTGTTTGCAACCCCCCTTCCGGGGGTAGTTCTCTGGTCTCAAACGGCTCTGCAGAGGTATCTCCTCCTCCTGCTGGCGTTCGGGCATCGGGTCCATTGTTGCAGGCTGGGGCTGTTGGTTCGGCTCTTGGGAGATCTCAGCGTTTATCGGCCGCCTCACGTCCTTCTCTAGTCTTCAGACACAGGGGTGTTGTTCCTCTCCGTGTCTCTAACCCTCTAATCCTCTCTTTGGATGATGAGGTTGTGAAAGACATAGATGGAGCGTCCTCTGTCTTCTTAGGGCATGGTTTAATCTGCAAATTCAAGGGCTTCTGGCCTAGACTCCTTGAGCTGCATGACTGGATCCAACGCCTGTGGGATCCGATCATCTCAAACTCTGTGCACATTTTCCCTCTGACAAGGGGTTTTTTCATAGCCAAGTTTGAGAATATTGAGGACATGAACTTGATTTTATGCGACAATTTCTTTAGTTGGGATGACAGGTTCATGCTTATGATGAAGCCCTGGCATCCTGACTTTGATGCCTCTTCTGAGACTTTCTCCAAGGTTCCTACCTAGGTAAGGCTTCCCAACCTTCCTCTGCATTTTTGGGTAGACTCTCTGCTCGAGGCTGTGGGTGAAGCTCTGGGAGATTTTTTGATGATTGATGAGGAATTTGAAGACATTCTTTATTCCACTTATGCAAGGATACTAGTTGATTTAGACTATTCCAAGGGTCTTCCGGAAAAAATTATGTTGAAGCATCCCAAGGGTTTCTGGATCCAATCTTTGGATTATGAAGGACTCCCCTTCAGATGTAGACGATGTTTTAAAACGGGCCACTTAGTGGATCAATGTGGATTGGAAAAGGTCAAAAAATCTGCTTCTTGGTGGAAGGGGGCCTCCGCCCAACACTACTCTGTTGTGAAAGACTCGGCTTCCAGAAGTTTTTCTTGGGTCGTTTCTTCTTCGCAGGAGACTAGAGAAGCCTCTAAGCCTTCAAGGGCTGTGGTTGGCTCTCCCCTGGGTGATGTTCCAGTCCAGGGTTTGCTTCTCTGTTCGGCCTCCATTGTCCGAGGTTCTGTTGGGGGCGAGACCTCTGTTCCTCTTATTGATCTAGCTCTGCTGGATCACTCCAGTTTGGTTGCCAATGATGCATCTCCTTTGGATTCTTCAGGCCCCATTCTGGGATTGTCTCGTGACTCTCTCAATGAGAGTGCTTCAGTTCTTGATTCACATCCTTGGCAGGATTTGGCTAAGAATGCAAAAGATGGGTGGACTTCTGTGAAAGGCAAAAAGAAAAAACCTATTCTTCAACCCTCTTTTGATATGTCCCTTCGTTCCCAAAAGGGGAAGAAGTGATATTTCTTGGGCTTTTCTTCACGGACAGCTGGACCTATGCAGGAAGGAATTATTTTTGTTGTCTATGGGAAGTTTCTGGGCTGCTAGTTCTTTGCTTGGTCTAGGTTGAGAGAGCCTGTTGCAAAACCCTCGAATGAGGTGGCAGATGTGTAATGTGTTATCTGTGTGGCCACCCTTATCACCTTACTCTGGTTGTTGACCTGTTCCACCTTTGGTCTATTGTCTCTTTTGTTTGGGCTTCATTGAAATTTTTTTGTTATGTAAAGGGTTTCAGGCACCCTTCAAAACCTGTTTTCCTTAATCAAAAACAATCTCAAAATTCGTTTTCTTACAAATAAGAAGAGGCTTTTATATAGCTCCTCGAAAACAATGAATGGCTCAGATTGAAACAATGATCGATGGCCTAAATTTTGCCACCTCAGACCTAGTTAGGGTTAGGGCACAGAAAAAAGAATCTACATTAATGCAAAAGGGATCAACCACTGTAATGGGTAATAAAAGCCCATACACATGCACACTCAGAAGGAAAATGGTGTGCAATAAATGACCATTACGTGCTCCCATTATCATTAAATGCCCCTGTTGTCTTATCTTTGACCTCTCTCCTTGAATGCTTGGAGTCTATCTAGCACCATTTCCAATTCTTCTATGCTAACGTTGGGTGCCAATTCTTGCTTGAATTCCAAGGGGAACATTGCTCGCTCAAACTTCTTCGAACTATCATCCCAATTCGGTACCAAGTTCCGAGCGGAATGCATATCATTCGAGAATATAGAAAGGTTCTCATAATCATCCTTCGTGAAAAAGATCACCTAAAAGGACTCGTCCAACTTCCTTTTCAGGTTGCCTAGAGTTATCTCTTCTTCAACGAGCCTTTGTGATAAAAGCGAGGTGAAATTGTTGGAAACTTCCTATTAGATATTATTAGCTATTTCCTTCAGTCGAGTGGATTCCTTAACGAAATGCTCAATCATTTCCTTGGCCAAAAGCACTGCTCCATACCACTTGGAAAAGTCATATGCTTCACCCTCTCTGACAACCCCGCCATCGATCAATTTCTCTCTAGGTGTCTCCATCAGCTCATCCAATTCTGTAATTATCTCATCCCTATAGATGTGCTCATCCTCCCAAGATCCCTCCATACACTGCATTCAGGAAAGGATAGCAAGTGCTCTATTATGTATCTTCACCAAATCCTCAATGTGTTTGTAGGCCTCATTCTGGATGCCCTCTATCCAAACCTCCGCCCCTTGTGCAATCCGCCTGATTCGGTCTATTCCTTGTACTGACTCCATAGGGACAACCAAAGGTACGAATGATGTATCCTTCTAACTAACTAGATGAGACAGGTTGCTTATGTAGTCACATAGGGCTTTAATTTCACATTTCTGCCTCTGATACTTCTCAAGCTTCTTCATTTTGTCTTTCACTGCCTACATTGAGTCATCAAAATCCTCCATGACCTGTGTTCTAGACGCATGGCCTAAATCAATCTCAGTGACATCATACTCTTCAGGAGAAATTTGATCCTTTGCTTTATCTACCGTCGGTGTTGTAACTTGCAGGATCCTAGATCCAGATTCTCCTTGGATAATCTTTGTGAACTTCTTTGCCTTTCACTTTTTATCTGATCAATTGACTCGGTCTAGGATTTTCTACAATTCAACCGCTGGGTCAACCTCCTTTTCTTAGCTCCTCTGAATCTTCTGTCTTAGCCATTCTAGAACATCTACATCCTGATCTTTTTGCATTGCCAATTGTTCTTGTCCTTGGACTGTTCTAATATCAATCTCTTCCTCAGCCCTTGGATTTTCTCTCATTTCCATAGGGGCTACAACTTCCATTGTAGGAAATCCTTCCTCTGTTGTAGGAACTTTTGCCTCCGTTTTTGGAACTTCCTCTTCCATCATTTCTCCTTCTAGAAGTGTACCGAGGCTCTCCTCAGTGGTGATATCCTGCTCTCTGCTCCTTTGTGGCAATCTTTCGTTAGCGTTGATACTATGTCTGTCCTGAATTGATCTATTTATGTGGTCTTGCTCCATCATCCTCCTGGTGATATATGTTTCCTCCTTGGTAAAAGTTCTTATTTCTTGCACACTCAGAGTTTGACTAGGCAAGGATGGCACATCTAGAGACCTCTTCCTTTTCTATTGTGGTTCATCAATATGAAGGTCCATCTTCCTTTTGTGTGTATTGCTTGAGCAACACCTTTATCTTTTCTACGTTTTTGTACTACCTAATGGAATTTCTCCTCCTTCCATCGTTCTCCCTTGTGGTGGCCTCTATCTTTCATCCCTCAGTCCCAGATGACCAATAAGCTGGTATGGCCATTTTTCCTTTTGCATGACCACCTGGCTCAATTGCCTCCCAATCCAGTACCTAGTGAAATCCAGGACCGGTCTAGACAATGTGTTAAGGTCTATAACTTCTTTCTTTGACCAATCATAGGCACCAATTTCTCTCTTCTTGGGGCAATATCCTTTCTTGATCACATTAACTCTTCCTCCATCTGGTCAGGAATATGAAAGGTCTTGCATGCTCTGATCAGGTTTAGTGGCAATTTGGAGTGCATCCTTTTCTTCACCTTGTGCCCATCTGTAGCATTTGCCCAAAAATCCTCAAGGTGTGCCATATGCTGATATCTAATCCCTCCCACTGACTGTATCTTTTTGTAAGGATCAAAGTTTAGCCTTTCTGTATACAATGGAAGACAAAAGAATAGTAATTCATCATGATACCTCTCAGTTGCATTTAGGCATGTGCACATTTAAGCTTCTTCTCTGCCTATGGAAATCGGAAAATCAAGTCTCAATTTCTTCTTTCCTTTTTGAATCTTGTCGTAGACAGTCAGCTGTTGGGTGATCTCTAGCATGACCATTTTATCTTTAGGATACCTAGGAAGCTTTTATCTAGTCTGATATAAGAAACAGTAGGAAACTGAATAAACCATGCCCCGTATTCTTCCGCCAATTTTATGGCTCCTACCGACAGTCTCACATGTAGCTTCTTTTGCAGAGTTCACACAATATGCATTGCAAATGTGTCACTGACTTGGACATAATCATCAATTGCATGCAAATGCAACTGAGGATAACAATCATATACTTTTAACTGCTGAGTTCCACTCCCGATTGCTCCCTTGCATCTTAGTCCTTCATATCTTGTTGCCCCGTGCTAGCCTATAGATGACGTACGACCTCATGTAGAACTTTTGTCTGCTCCAACCTCTCTAACTACTCACTCAGGTTGTCACTGATCATCCCTGCCCAGTCTACATGATTATGTTCTTCCACTACCTGCTCAATGAAGTACCACATCCAACTTTCGAAGAGATAAGACTAAGGTAGGCCAAATATCCTTCTCAACATCATTATCATGTCACTATATTCTCAGTGGAAATCTAGCCACACCAACTCTTTGGGCATTTTGAAAAATGAGACATGTTCTTTCTCAGCCACTTGTTATTGATGATCTCCTCACAATACTAGACTCCAGTAGTGAAGACTTTTTCTGCTTGCTCCTTCGTTTTCATTACCAATCTCTGAGAGGAAGGAATTCCAAAAGCCTCCGAAATAGCTGGTGGAGAAAGGTCTGCAAGTAAGTTTCCATTAGCATCTCTGTTTGTTCAGTTTGTCGCTTGGTAGTGCCTTGCACATTCTCAGATCCAGCTGGCTAAGTGCATCAGATGATGTTCCTTATATCCAAACATCCTCCTGTGAAATTCATTCAGGAACAAGGATTTGAGGTTGATGTCACTGACTTCTAACAACTTTGACATGATCTTGGATTCCAGATAAAATCTGTTCTACTCATTCTTTATTAGGTTCCTTCTGGTCATGTTTTCTCCTCTTGGTTCTGCCATCTCGTCCTCATGCAAAAAAAAGAAAAGAAATTGACATAAGAGCATGCAGGAAAATAAAAAACCCAAAAATAATTCTGCAAAAAGAAAGATTTCAGAATTTTGCAATTTTTGCATTTTCCTCTGGCATAGGAATTTCCCTCTTCCAAGAATTTTCATAATCCTTCCTACTTACTGAAAAATAATCCCCCTTTTTCTAGAAAGCTACAATTCCTCCGAAAAATAATTTCCATGCTTCCCAAGAAAAAATCAAGTTTTTCTCCCTTTTTCCAAGAAAATTCACCCATCTCAAAATTTTCCTCCCAACAAAAAATTCTCACTCTCTCAATCTCACTTCTTAGCTTGCTTTTTGCAATTCGTGTGTGAAAAATGAATTGGGAGAGGGTCTCTTTTATAGACTTGAGAACCCTAGAAAGTTGTTTTAAAACAAAACACTAAATTTAGTCGATTCCGCTTTCAAAGAGATTCCTTGCCATTTGTCACTGTTTTTCTCTCAACTTTGGGCAATTTCTAATTTGAGTGTTCGAAACTGTGGAGAAGTTTTATCCAATTTCCTCTTTTTGATTTTTTTAATGCTTTAAAATATTAATTAATTAAATATTAAACCAATATTTAATTAATTTGAGATTTTAAATCCAAAAGCAATTTTCAATTTTGATTTTTTGGGTTGATTAATTAAATATTGATAAAATCAATATTTAAAATTTTAAAACATTAAATCAAAATATTTTAAAGCAATTTCCCATTTTCATGAATTTTCATTTTTTATTACTTTGATCAATTTTTTCTTTGTTTTAATTGAATATTAATAGAAAATCAATATTAAATTAAAATTAAAATTTTAAATCCAAAATTGATTTAACATTATTTTATTTCTCACTGGGTTCCGCTTCTCAAAATTTTTTGCTTTTCCTCACGCTTTGGAATTTTAGGATTTTCAAATTTTGAGTTTTCCCAATTAATCAAGGAAATTTCGACGATTTCAAGTTTTCAAATTTCCAAGTTTTTATGATCTTGGAATTTAATTATTTTTATTTCTGAATTTTGAGTTTTTTCAAACTTTCCAAAATTTTGACCATTATTAATATGCACATGAATGCATGCTGGAAGATTATTTGATCTTGGATAAAATCCTTTGCTCACGCTAATATACGCTCCGAGCGCAAGTTTGGGTAAGCCCCGATTTTTTTTTTTACAAAATCCCCAACTAGGTAGAAAGTGCGTTGTGGGTGCAAATCGAGTATGGTTAAGGAATTTCATTTTTTTTAAACTTCCTTCATCGTTGATGTTTTGCGCCTTGAGCGCATTTTACCTCTACGTGCAAACTTTCTTCCTTTTAAAATTTTGTTGCTTATAATAGGAGATTGCGCCTTGGGCACACTTTGGCTTCTGTTGGGGATTTTCTTTTAAAGAAAAATTCCTCACCATAAGAGAAATGCGCTCTGAGTGCACATTGGGGTGAGTTGTAGATTTTTGGTTTGGTTACAATCTACGACCGGGCATAAAGTGCGCCTTGAGCGCATCTTTGGTGATGTCGAGGATTTTGGGCTTCCCTCATAAAACGTTTTTGTTCTACAACTGCATTCATTTCCTCTTTCACGATACATTCTAACACACAAAGCTCATTATCTCCTCTTACACACACTTGTTTGTTTCTGGTGAATGAATACAAAACTTCTTATGGTTGCGACTGTTGAAGCATTCATTTCAATCCTTGAGCAATCCTTACCGCAACCTCTAGCTTCATCAACTCTTAGAACTTGGGCTACCAACTGACTATACACTGATGTTTTGAATTTTAATTTTCTTTACCCAAGGAATCTTCCTCTAATTGTTGTGTATATGTGGGGTGTGCATCCTATAGCTATCATTCTGAATGTCAATTCTATTTCAGCTACTTTCCTGTTTATCTTTTCTTGCAAGGGCAATGCAGACGAGAGTTGGAAGCACATTGGTGAGTGCAAGATAGGAGTCCTCTACCATAGTCACCATCTCAAGTTTCTCCTTTGCCCAATTCGTAGTGTACCAGGGATTGGCTCATGCCCAAACACCGTGTCCTCAACGTACAAAGAGTAATCCATTGCTTTGATGTCTTCTTCATTTAGACCGATGCACTTCCTTGTCATGCAAGCCGTCGAGGCTTTGCTCCATCGAACTAGATTTCTAGTATTAAACACACATTATGGGTTTCATCATTCTATGAGAAGATGGGTTGCCCCTTTTCATCTTGAATCCCCTTGGATCATTGTAGAGGATCTTCCCTCTTTTCAATTTTCTTGGTATATTCCTTCTCGCAACCCACTCTGTTTGAATGGTATTCTCGTATGCTCGATGCTCCTCAAGAATGAAGCCTTAAAACAAAACCTTCGGAGAACTAATTCGAACCCAAATTTGCCACTTCTCACCTAGGCCACCAGGGAACTTGGAGACAAAACTTAGAGCCTACTGAGACAAAACAAAACAAAATGACCAAGCGGGCAAAGAAAAGACAGGGGGTCCCATCGCTGATGGGCGGTGTGTGGAATATAGCTCACAACATCTGGTGACTCAATGGGTGAAATGTTGCCACTAGTACAATTGATACATGTTTTCGACGAACAAATGGTCGAACTTTCTACCAAGATTGGTCGAATGATCTATGAATGGTCTTGTCGCTATTTTTCTAGTCGAACTTTTGACATATCGTTATTTTTGATAAAGGTAAAAACAAGTTTTAAAGGGGTCCCGAAACCCTGTATAGAAAGGTAACTAAAGATATTCAACAAAAGCCCTCTAAATGAAACGAACACTGCTTACAATGTTTTTGAAACACCAGGTTTTGAAGGGGCTTTGAAACCCTATACATAACTGGAACATAAAATAAAGCTATAAAGGTTCCAAACAGAGAACACCCCATTAAAAGAAAAAAGGGGACTAAACTTTTGTACCCTTCTTGCGGGACCGAAGGGTCATGTCAAAAGAGGATGGATGTTTCTTAGAATTTTTCCCTTTAACTGTAATCCACCCATCTTCAACTCTAGCCGCCATGTCTTGCCAGCATTGCGAGTCCAAAACTGAAGAACCAACACCCAACAGAGGTATTGGAACAACCAGTGAATCGCCATGCAAAGGACCATCATTACTCCCAGCTGTGGGATAAATAGGAGGGACAAGAACAACATGACCAACACCATATGAAACCACAACAGGGATAGCAAAAACAACACCTACTGAGTAGCCGACATAGGCCCCAACCTCATCCAATAAAGAATCGAGAGGAGGACCAGCAGACAGACGAGCATTACCAGCCAACAAAGTAGGAGAAATAACATAATCAACCAAAGTACTAGTCGGATCAGGGCCAATAACAACCTGCTCAACCACTTGTGAGAAGCTTCGATGAGAAGACACCTTCTCCACCGTATAGTGCTGAGAGGAGGCACCCTTCCACCAAGAAGTAGACTTTTTAAATCTTTAAATATCACATTGAGAAGCAACATGCCCAGTCTTAAAGCATCTTCTGCATCTGAATGAGAGACCTTCATAGTCCAATTGCTAAATCCAGTTTCTACCCTAAGGAGAAAAAAGTTTAATCTCTGAAGGCAAGCCTTTGGAGACATCAATATCCACCAGGATATGAGCATGAGTAGAATGAAATAACTCTGAAGATTTTTCATCCACCATTAACATTTCCCCAATAGCATCCCCCACCGTCTCCAAAACGGAATCAATCCAGAGATGGAGGGGAAGATGAGGAAGCCTAACCCAGATCGGTTGCAAATCAAACGATTCAGAAGTCGGAGCGAAATCAGGATGCTAGGGTTTCATCAATAGCATAAACTGATCATCCCAGTTAAAGAAGTTTTCACACAAAACGATTTTTTTGTCCTCAACAATTTCAAATTTGACATATCATTGTTAACGTAGAATGTTCTATGCCAATCTTGGTCGAAACTGACATCTGCAATTGGCGGGTTTATTCATTGAACTTTCAACCACTGTTGATCGAAATGTTTGGCCCGCCCGACCAGGATGCCAAAATGACGACGCTAAATTTCGACCAAAATTAGTCAAAATTTAGACAAATGTTGGTCGAAAAATTTGGCCCGTCCAACCAGGATGCCAAACCCACGACGCTACATTTCAACACAGAATGGTCGATATTTAGACCAGACTTGGTGAGAGTTTCAATTAAGGTTAGTCGAAACTTCAACCCAATATGGAATTTAAAAAAAAAATCACCGGTTGCTGTAATAAAATCTTATCCCTTCAATCTCCGATGACACATTTTGCCATAACTACAACGAAGGTTTCACATCCCGCTTCCTTTACCCATCGCAATGACTTACACCGACAATGTCATCGCTGATCGCCACAACCAGATCCGCAAGATCCCGCTCATCGATGATCATTGTAGCATATAGCGATACACCATTCTTTATCGCTCATCACCATCTCGATAATGAGTTTTCTGCGCACAACGATGAACATGATCGCTATATGCTACATCAATAATCAGTGAGCGAGATCTTGCAGATCTGGTTGTGGCGATCATCGATGACATTTTCGGTGTTAGTCAGGGCTGATCGCTGATCACCACAACCAAACCCGCAAGATCCCACTCACCGATGATCGCTATAGGTTATAGCGATACACCATTCTTTATCGCTCATAGCCATATCGACAATGAGTTTTCTCCACACAATGATGAACCTAATCGATATATGCTACATCGATACCATACCCAAGCTGACCTTATTGCCTTCGTTGTAGCATACCCCGATATCTGATGTCTTATCGCTATAGCTATAGCAATATGTGAAAAAATCATATATATCATGGAATTTCAAATGAAGAGAAATGATAAGAAATATGCTTAATTGTAATCTAATAGATTTTGAAATCATGTAATCTATTGGAACTTAAGGACCCAGAGGTAGAAGACATAAATAGATGCGAACTCATAGCTTGTTGATAAGTTGTCTGGCTTGCATAGTATGCAGCTCAGTAAGCCTTCAGGCTTTGTTGTGATGTTCCAACAACATTTGAGGGATCTCAAATGACTGACTTTGTTTTGCTTTGCTTCACCTATGGGATGTAGAATTGAATTGTAAGTTACAGGAATGATCTGTAAGAAAAATATTAAACTGTACATCCACTAGGAGAATTTATATCCAAGCATTGATTTAGTCGATCAAAGTTACTCAATGCTTTTATGGTTTTGATGGTTAAATTGAATCTACTTTCAAGTGCATAAATATGTTGTGAGAAAAAATAGTGGAAGTAAATTGGTGAAAGGACTAGTTTCAGTGATTGTTTCAAGTATGCTTGAAAAGAACATATAGGTGAAATATTCCATGTTATATTTTGACCTAACCAACAATATGGATGCCCAAAAAAATCAAATGAGGCTAAGGAAATACCCCTATACACCAGATCAACATATATTGCCCACAAGGATTATACAACAATTCAAAATTTATTTATTATGAGATCCACAAAGGTAAGAAGCATATCATGGCATATTCACATTAAACTTCAATGCATATACCAGGTTTGAGATTGATTAGTAACAAAAAAATAGAACATCTCTTCGCCCTGATTGAGAAAAAAGAAAGTTGTGGTAATCGTGAATAAACGACTCCTACAAATGTGACTTTCAAAATTTTAAAGGAACATAGTGGGCCATAAGGTGTAATGATTGATATGTACCTTTTTACATGAATCAAATGTTAAAACATTGCAAGTAAAAGTATCAAATCACTCTAGCTGCCTTTAAAGACTAGAAGAAACTTGCTTTAAATGATAGACAAAGGTATTTGCCAATTTATTCAAATGTAATACGTCTTCCTTCAAAATTGGTTTCAATCTAGGATGACAAATACATTCTCATTGTATATAAGAATCAACACACTCTAAGGTAATTGAAAGACAAATACTATTAGATAATATGCAGAGCAAGGAGGAATCAAAATTGGTAGCTTATATTAGCATGCAATCACAATATTGTCTAGCAAAAGGTCACATTATACATGTTTACTATAATTCACCATATAGGGAGTATAGATAATTCAAAAAATCAATAAATCTCAAGGTTAAGCACAAAATTAAGGCAACTATTAAAGAAGAAAGCTAGTTAGAGAAAATGTGTACCTTTAGTTGATTTGCAAAGCACACATGTTAGACAAAAGGGTCATTAAGTTTAGTATATCTCTATGCCACTTTTAGAGGGGCTCATGATTTGGGGATGCTTGATAGTGCTTACAAACTATTTTCCAAGACCAAATGCTTACAAACTATTTTCCATTTGAATTCTTTATTTGATAGCCTCAACTAAACTTGCTAATGATAGTACTCTAAAAAATAGTATTTATCCATCATTTCCCTACCCTTCTTAACATATCATTGCACTAGCTTCCAACTTTCAGACATTTTATATGAAATAAGCAATGTCTAGTTATTATTTTTCTTAGTACAGTAACCTTCACAAGAGTTTCCCTGATTCAAGTACATGTAAAATTTAGTAAATAGTCATTTATGTTTGCTCATTCTACCTTAGCCTTCAATATATATTTTTTCTCTACCCAAATGTACTTAAATTACCCTTCTCATAGCATGTGGCCTCCCACATAACCACAAACAAGAAACTTTTCTTGTCGAATGAATATTTACAGTTTTCAAACTTGACACTTGTAACTTGTTTCTTTATTACAAATTGCCTAATACTTTGTTAATAGAACAAAATACAAGGAACCAAACCTAACATCTTGCTTTCTCATAGCAATACCTTATCCAACTTTGATTTACAATTAAAATATTTGCTACTAATCACTGCATTGTGGCTGACCCTTGAAGGGTATGAAACCAAGAAGCACAAATTGGGATAAATTCACAAACCAGAAGAAGATGCAATCCAATTATAAACCGAATCGCAATTTTTTAAAATAGGACACAAATTTTAAGATGAAAATTAATCCCAATTGAATCCCAATTAAAATGCAATTTTTAAATAATAGACTGAGATTAAATCATATTTTTAAAAAAAAATTCATAAAAAATTAAACTTTTTTTTTCATTTTCATCTATAAATACATTTTTTTTTTCAAAATTTCCCTTATTTTTACTCAACATACTTGAATTATCTCAAGAATGGGTGCACTTAAAGATTTGAAATTTTGGGTATAATTTTTGAGATGAGATCATAATTATTAATACAAAAGGTATAGATGTTTTAGCAAGACTAACCAATGTGGAAGGACAAAACTGATACAAAAGGTATAGATGTTTCAACAAGACTAACCAATGTGCTTAAATTTACAGTTGGTTTTTGAAAATGTGCTAATCCTTCACACCAACATTAAGCTTGGGTTTGGTTGAATGGTAAGATATAGTGTTATTTCTTGGATTAGAGCACAAGGCCCTGTGAAATTAATAGTGTTGGCCTGTTTGCACCTAAAATGAATATAATTGGTTCCTCTTTTTTGTAATTTGAATTTTCTCAAAAGAAAAACAAAACTTGTCCATTGTCATATGAAGGTTTACAAGGTCACTACAAGAGAATGGGCACTTAAAAGTTAGATGGGAGATATAATCTTTAACTATGATGGTAGCGGCAGTATAAAAATATGGATAATTTCAAACAAATAAAATTCATTTTAATCAAACCTATTGTCAAAGCCTTTTGTATCTTTCCATTTATGAAAACGTAACAAGAACAATTTCTACTTGAACATGAATATCCATCTCGGTGTGATCACTAACTGTCATGCATTATCAGTGGAACTAAATTTATAGCTTCCCAGCTAGAAGAAAAAATAGAATGACAGTAGAAGTTGGCTCCCAAAATGTCTGATCCCAACTCCCTAAAGATGAACTCAGAAGTGTCATAGAGTAGCTTGACGCTTATGAAGGGGCATGAATAACAATGGGCCAAGTAATAAGAATGGACAATAACTCCCGCTTCAGGTTCTATTATGCCTACAAGCATTCCCTGAGGTGTGTTTTAAGGAAAAATGAAGAGAAATGATAAGAAATATTCCTTAAGGAAAACCATACCCAATGCATAAGAAATTCTAATTCTGTTGTCACTAAGCACCTATAGTAGGTTTTTCACTAAAAAGGATTTCACACCTCTATCAACTAGATATACAAACATGTGAACGACTTAGATATATCATTCTCAAACCCCTAATGATATTCAACCTCATAATTCAACTTCACACATGAATGTCTGGATGCAACATTACTTATCTCACTTGGGATGATACTTGCGGAATCCTAAGAGCAATATTATTGCTAAAGCAATGAGATATATAAAGTGAAAATAACAACTACCTAAAACTAATGTTGAGATATTCTTTGATTTATTTGAAAAAGTGCTATGATGTAGGAGCCAGGAACTAAATTGATGCCTTAGTCCAATGGGAAACAAAGCTAAATCTAAAACCAAGAAATATATTCATGTGAGAAATAAAGATCATCACAACAAAGATGAAATATTCTTCAAAATCTAATAGATTACAAATAAGCGATTTTCAAATTGAGCTGCTTAAATCATATATGTGAAAAAATCATATATATCAGTGTCCCAATAGTTTGGGCTTGGACTCCAAACTCTTTCAACAAGTAATCTCCTAATGGACTGTCAATGTCCCCTATGAAAATATCTTTAATCAAACTCTTATCTTGAATAAAACATGACATCTTTAATCTTAAAAATATCTTTAATCGGACTCTTATCTTGAATAAAATAGCACATGATAAAACATGACATCTTTTCTGCCTTGTAGATTCCAGTTGGTAAGAGATGTGACACGTTATAGTTCCAAACGATAGTGGCAAGGTGCCTTTACTAGTGCAAGTCAATAAGACATGTTAGACCATGCTTGACATAGCGCGTTTATATACATTGGTCAAAGGTACATACATGCCAGCATGTTATGGCATGTTACTACATTAAGATTCCATCACTAACATTGACGACAAGGGAAGATGTGGTAAACAAAGAGCATAAGGACAAATATATGGTATCTAAAAGGATAAAAACTCCAAAATGTGTGACAATCCTATTGGAGGCTACATTGTTGGATAGGACAATGCATAATTAGGAGTTTTTACAGTCATTGAGACAAGATGAAAAAGGTAGCAAATGACAATCTTTTACACTACAATTGCAAGTATTAAATGGAGAGTCTTCATGATGACTCGCATCAACCAAGCACACTAACCATTTGACAAATGAGATAGCACTTTGTGGAGATTTTTAAACTATTTGATTAAATGTCAAAGGGAGTGAAATGCTACAGTCTATAACTTTGCACAAAGAATACCAAATATAACCAGTTAAGAGCTGTTATGAATAAATGTAGAGAAACTTTTCTTAAAACAATTCCAAAGAAATTAAGAAGACTGTGAACTGCAACAACTTGAAATGCATGAGTCTAGAAGGTGAAGGAATATGAAAGACAAACTTAGAGACAAGTAACTAGAGGACAGTGAGCACAATCACAGTATATGATAAAACATGACATCTTTTATTCTTTGAAGGCTCAATTTGGCAAGTGATGTGACACATTACAGTTCCAAATGACAGTGATAGTATGCTTTTACTAGTCCAAGTGAAAAACACATGTTATGCCATTTTTGTCACATTGAGTTTATCTACATTGGCTAAAGGTACATAACATCGATGATATAATGATGTGCTTGCCTAAAGATTATAGTTATGAACAAAAAATAGAAGATAGGAATTGATTTAACACTTCACCTACTCAAAAACACAAACCAACAAAATAATCTAGATTAGGCCAAGAGAGGTTGACACATTCAATAAGAGAATACTTACACAAAATGAAGCCGAATCATGCCAGACAAGTTGACTATTGGCCCTTCTAGTTTGTTATTTGATAGTTACCTGACAATGACACATTCAAAATGCACTTATGAGCAAAGACCTAGAACGAATGAAATTGATTAAATAATGAAGGTATGTTAGTTTGAGCTTCTCTTGGTTTCAAGAATACTTTAATATTCTCTACTAAACAAGGCCAACCAACGTGAAGGTGGAAGCTCATCTGGCCTCACCCCCCTCCCCCTAACATCAATCTAAATTCCCCATTAACATCTAATTACACACTTCATTCATCCATTTATGAACTATAACATTCAATCAATACAATCACATAACATTCATTAATACGCAATACCAATCAAGAATTCATTAACACATAACAATATTCATTAACATGACATATAATTCAATATTAGTACGCAACATTCATAGATAATTACTTAAAACTGTTAGAGTTGTCATATTATAGCTAATAATTAATTTATTTAATTATTAGTCTATTATTCTCTACACTTAAGTTAGACTTAGGCATCTCATTATTCTTTAGGGTTTTACCTTTAGGGTTTTGGTATCCTTTTATAAGGATTCCCTCTTTGTATTTCATTGATTCACTTATTGGATCATAATAGCAATTTCTCTTTGCATGTCCATAAGATGTCTCTGGCTTTTTGGCCTCCATGATTTTTCTTGCTTCTGTGCTTTGCTTCTTCCATGTGATAGGGTTATGCATGCAGGTGTTCTTGGGAGATTAGTATTTCACCTAATATAACATGGTATCAGAGCCATCTTGCTGCTCGCTGTTCGTGTTTTGTTGAAGTGTTTCAGAAGCAGGAGGTTTTCCAGGGTTTCAGAAGTTTTTTTGTGGATCTGGGGGGGAGCCGAAATTTGGCTCACCTTGGGCAAAAACAGACACCACCATTGTGTCCGGAAGGCCCAAGAACCCCTAAATCCATATAAAACTTGTCCATTTTAGACACAGTGGCATCTGAGGCAAAAAATTTTTGCATACCAAGGCCGTACGGCCCTGGCACGCACTCCGAGGCAGGTACAGTTGGCGATTTTTTTAAAAAAAATATTAAAAAAAAATATCGTTTTGGGCGGCCGCCCAGCGGCCACCACCGCACCGCCAAGCGGCCACCACAGAGCCGCGGCCCAACTCCGCCCGCCCGCGGCCCCGCCGCCCCCGCTCCGTTCTGCAGGCCCCGCGGCCCGCCCAGCCGCCGCCCGGCCCGGCCGCCACCCCGGCTCCGCCAGCGCCCCCGCGCCCTCCGCTCTGCTCCGCCAACGGCCCCCGCTCAGCTCCGCCCACCGCTCCGCCGGCCGCCCGGCGGGGTTTTAAGCCCTGCGGGCCCTAGCGGCGGTCACATGGGTGACCGGGAGCTCTAGCTCCAGCCCCCTGCGCGCGCCATGCGCCCAGGGGCTCTATTTTTTCCAGCCCCAGGGGCTTACAAATTTATTTTGAAGCCTTTTTAGGGTACTTGGGCCTTTTTTGCCATATCTTCTTCATCTGGAGGCGTATTTGGAAGTTTTTTATATCATCGGAAAGCTCTTTCCGAGACGAACGCAATTATGGAGGTTTCTTTTCGAGTTTTTTGCTTCGTTTTTCGTACCATGCCTTCGAAGGCAGGACTACTTTTTTGCCTTCCTGGAGCACCTGATGCTTTTTTTGGCATAACTTGCTCATACGGAGGAGTTAGTGGGCGAACGAGACATCATCGGAAAGATGATTCTGAGACTGTCGTTTTATACGCAGAGATTTTTTCCAGATTCTTCTTCCATTTTTCGCACCAGGCTATTGAATTCAGAGGTTTTCTTTTTCAGGTGCCTGCCAGAGCACCTGTCACTATTTTTGCCGTAACTTGAGCATACGATGGCATTTTTTGCCAAACGAGATATCGACGGAAAGCTAGTTCCGAGACCGTTCTATTTTTTTCAGTTTGGTTGTTTGATTTTGCCGTTTGCAGGGGTTTTCTGCCAGTCAAAGTCACGGGTACTTCTTACATTCCGGACACTATATCTCTCATATTCGGGCTCAGTTTTCAGCAAACTTGGTATTTTCGGAAAGCTTGTTCAGTGTACTTTTCAGTTTCAGAGGTCTTATTTCCAGATTATATACCAGGTTCTTCCTCCATTGAGTTTTGCTTTTCTGCACTCAGATGGACTACTTGGCTTTTACAGGTCCACGGATCTCCATTCTTGGGATGACTTCTGCTTCTATTCTCACTGTTCTTCTTTCCTTCTTCTTTTGAGTATTGTATATATCTCCACTGTTGCATTCTTTTTTCTGTAAACGCACTGAGATAAAGTGCCTACTTTTGCATATCTGGGATCTTGTACTCCTTGTGTTTGTTTGTACTCGCACTCAGTTATAAAGTGCCATGGGGGGTTATGATGTTTTGCCTTTTGTGCTCATCCACCTTTGTCAAGTGAGTGTACCTTCCATGAGATTAGCCCATGTGATGTGTCCAGAAGATCTATTCTTCTTCTTCGACACCGCCCTTTATCCTGTGCGTGTACTTCTGTTGCACTGTTGGTGTTCCTGATTCTTCTTCTTGCAGATGTTTCTGGCATTGCATTTCAGTGTTCCTGTCACCCCTCTCTCTGTTCAGCATTATGGGGGGGTTCACCTGTTGGTTCTATTGCTTCCTTGGTTCGGTTGAGTGATCTACGTATTCAGTTTTTGTTCCTATGTACTAGGCGGATGCAGTGGCTAGGCACCTATGCATTTCGGTGAGATGGATCATCTACTATATAGACACTTATTCATTCCTATTTTGGAGGTCACCTCTTTGATTGATCAGCTCTTCAGACTTTGTCTTCTCTACCTGGTCATGCACTATTTCAATGGGGGTTCCAGCAGTATTCTTCTGACAGTGTTTGCAGTTTCATGCTTCGGAGATGCTTCATGCTCTTTCTTGTTCCTTTCTTTGGGACATTCCCTAGATTGGAGGCTTTGTTTCCTTCATCTAGTTTATTTTCTTGTACTTGGGTACCTGATCAGGCCTTGTTGCCGGGACCCATTGCTCTTTCATGCATTTTTGTTTTCATGCATCTTTTAGTCCTTAGTTGTTTAGCTTCTCCCTAAGTTACACTTAAGGGGGGGTGTTAGAGTTGTCATATTATAGCTAATAATTAATTTATTTAATTATTAGTCTATTATTCTCTACACTTAAATTAGACTTAGGCATCTCATTATTCTTTAGGGTTTTACCTTTAGGGTTTTGGTATCCTTTTATAAGGATTCCCTCTTTGTATTTCATTAATTCACTTATTGGATCATAATAGCAATTTCTCTTTGCATGTCCATAAGATGTCTCTGGCTTTGGCCTCCATGATTTTTCTTGCTTCTGTGCTTTGCTTCTTCCATGTGATAGGGTTATGCATGCAGGTGTTCTTGGGAGATTAGTATTTCACCTAATATAACAAAAACAACATTCTTTCATTATCCAACAAAGTTAATCAAACAAGTTTTAACAAAGAGCATTTTTAAGAAATCATTTATTTTTTGATTTTTTCTTAGATTTCTTAAGGTAAAGGCTGAGAGGAGCATCAATATCTTCCTCCTCTTGTGGTTGCGATCTCAAATTATGATGCTTCCTCATGTCTCGAGGAGCACAAGGCTACTGCACTAAAGGGGGGGTCTGCTGCAATAACAAGTAAATGGGTTAAATTTGCATACTTTTTTTTACTAATACATGTATTTTATTAACCAGTACAACATAGCATGCATTTTTCTTTACGTAACAATGCCACATCATGTACAATAACATTTTGATCTACCGCCACCTCAACATGCTCAACATGCTCTAAAATATTCAAAAAAAGGTTACACGGCCAATTGAAATTAAAGATGTTAAATTCTATTAATAATTACGTAATTTATTTCCAATAGAAAATTAATACCTCCACCACCGTGATGCACATTATGGCCTTCTTCACACTCAGGTTCTATGATAGGATTTGAAGGCTGCAGTGAAATGTTATGTGCATTGTTATCATGAAATAGTCAATTTATGTTCGAAATTAACTATTCAATTTAATTTACTTTTCATTTGACCAATTTACCTGTCTCATCTGGTGCAACAAATTCTTCGTTAAGGCTTTTAGATTCTTGGCATAGGCGTGCAACCAGGACTTTATAGCCTTCCTTCAAGGCTATTATTTTGTCTTCATCCGTGGGCTCTACATTGAATTTCATGCCCTGTATTTTTTGTTTAATATCATCACTTTTGCATGTATGATTTGATTAAACAAAATTGTTTGCAACCTTATATATAAAAATTTGATATGAAATTCCAATGCTGCTACTTACAAGTCGAAAGTGAAGTTTCATAGAGTCACTAGAGGCAAGTTTGTGTTGGCCAACCTTTTTTAATCTCGCTTGTGTAGCTTTTGATGTGTCTTGCAGTCTATGAAAAGTTTGAAACATGTTAGATTATATATTTACAAAGATCACTAATTAGTGCATGATTACATTTTACTTAATACTATCACAACATACCTTCTTTTGCCATCTTCTGGTTGAATTCCACTACCCTTTAGCCTTTTCTCTTTTGCATCTTCCATTATTTCATTCCACTCCATCGGTGGAATCATAGGAGGACACTCCTACTTTGGGTTATCCTTTAGAGCCCTTCTATATTGGTCCCTCATAGTCTTTATATGTTTGGATGCTTTTTTTAAGAATCATGACACTGTCAAAAGTTTTATTTCCAAAGAGGTCCTCTAAAGATTTAATGAGCTGATTTTTTAAGTCAGCATCCTATTCATTCCACCTTTTTTGAAAAAACAAAATTGTTAGATATCATAACTTTAATATAGTACAATAAATGAAAGATAAGAAAAATATTGTACCAATATTATGAAGCTACGTACCTTTTATGTATGGTGGACCCAAATAGCTTCAATGTCATTTCAAAAAGATGATCATAAAAAACATCATTTCCTACAAAAACATCATGGGATTATCAATCCAAAATGAGTTATGTATAAGTAAACTACAATTACAGTGTAAATAATAACAATTTTAAAGCACCTAGAAGCTTCGGTACTTTTAATGAAAACATATTTTTCTTGTTCAACAACAATGTCCCCGCAAACAAACTAGTACTAGTAACACGAGCTGATCCAGGAAATGGTTGGTCTTCACTAGTACTGGTCTGATATGTTCTACCAGGTATAGGTGTATCTATTAGTGCACAAAATAGGTCCATGCAGTGTATAAAAATCACACAAGAAAAATAATCAATGCATGATTAGCACATAACAAAATATAGAAAAGCAAGGTTTTACCAGTTGTGGCTGGTACAGAGGAAGACGTCTTCAAGCTCCTTGTTGCGGACAATGTAGTCGTTGATATCGGATTGTTGATCGAAGGAGGCGTCTGCACTTCATCATGAGCTGAAGAATACATTGTTAGGAAAGACATTTGCAATGGATAAAGATTAAATGGGGTGCTAGAAGCATCCCAAACATAAGTTGAGTCAATAATGCATACAAAGGTTAAATGAATGGTTAAAGGTTTAAGGATTATTTACATGAAGGTTGTGCGGCGCTACAACCCTCACCATATTGACCATGTTTCACAGGTGTCAAAAAATCCTGGAAGAAGAACACATCATATTTTAGATCATGATCCATAAGATAGTATAAAACATAAACATCTATTGAACTTTAATTATTGCTTAAGATTAATTACTGCTTACATTCATACAAAATTGATTCTATGTATCAATTCATCTTTGAGTGCCTATGTCTCCTCAGTTTTGTTTGCTTCCATGACAAGGTTAAGAATTTCTTTACTATATTTATTTGTAATTTTAGTAGCCATGGATACAAGGTTAGCGCTACATGCGATGTCATCTATAAATGCTGCCTCAATTTCAAATCACAATTGATCTGCTGTCATTTTTTCTTTTCCCTATCAATAAGTATCAAGTTGTGACATCAATATTAGTAAAATTCTATCAAAATAACTCCAAAGACAAAGAAAAGAACATAATAATATGACATTTGTTTCTATATAATTTGTAGAATTACACTAATTAAGGTTTACCTTTGATGAAGAAGCAGTATTGTGAGGAACATCCCCACCTGTATCTTGAGGTGGATCCATGTCGCCATGTGACAAAGATTAGTAATTCTTAGCAATCAACAACGAAATGAAAGTAATAAACTTACCAAAAAAATTATTAATAAAACAGTAGATTGTATATTGGAGTCACTATTAATTGGAGGTAATTGGTTTAAATGATAAGGAATTTTTTGGTATCTACACGATTCAAATTGTAATCTATCAGAAGCTCTTCCCTTGCACTTATTGATTTTATCGCACATACAAATACACGATTTCCCTCGTGTGCCTCGAATATACAATTTAGCCGCTTATTAGTTGACACAGGTCGAGAACTATTTATAAAACCTACAATATTCCCTGTTGCTTTTGGCCTTCCATCAATATACATGGCGAGCCTTTTAGTTTGATCATTTACTTTGCATTGTATATAATTTGCTGACAATGCATACCTACGCATACTTTTTTTATATTGCACAATTTGCATCCAATTATTGTAATTGTAACAAGGTCCTTCATACTCCATCAATTCAACAACTTGATTATAACTGACCTTTATGCCATCCATGGAAAATAATCCCAAACCATGTAATGAAGATGAAGCTATGCGATATATCCTTTCGTTAACAAAAAAATCAGTGTTAACTGGAGGTAGTTCCTTGGGTACCCATTCTTTCTGAAGATGTGTGTACCTTAAGGGAACCTTCCTGTCGCCTTTGGTCTCATAAGAACATGACCCCCCTCAACAAGGGAAAATTGCATTCATTTATTGAATTTTCTTCTAATCTTTTGATCTTTAGGTGATCTCCCTATTTTAGACCTACTAGATGTCTCACTTTTGTCTTCTATTCCCGCATTTTCCTCACTTGAGGAAGACAGATCAGACAAATACCTATTTGGTGATACCTGCAATCCATCAAATGAGAGACATAGTAGGATCTATATATTTTGCTGACTAAAGAGAAGGAAACCAAATAATAAATTATACATGTCGATCCATGTCAAAGGCGTTAAATTTACTGCATATGTAAATCATTTATCTTAAGTTAGTAAAAAATTACATGATATGTAAGCTACAAATTACATAGAAGACAAAATTTACATGATGCAAAATATACTCCATGACATTAAAGCTCAACACATAATAACTTAATTATACAAACATACAAGTCAAATAAATTTCTATGAATAAATCAATACCTCATACGTGACATTGATCATACCTTGACATACATTTCATTGATCATGTTATTGATCATCCTCCTCATCCATGTCATCATCATGACTATCATCGTCGTCGTCGTCATCGTTGTCATCATCATGACCAACACCACGACCATCTTCATCACCACCATCATCATCTTCATCACCATTATCATGACCATCATCGCCTTGATCAACACCATCTTCATCACCATCATCACCATCATCGTCGGCATCACTGAAATCATCATCATTTTCTTCTTCTTCTTCTTCTTCTTCATTGTGTAACAGTCGTCTGTTATCATCATTTTCTTCATCTTTTGATTCTTCATTATCTTCTTCTTCCATCACATTATATTTTACCGGTCTTCCTCTTGGATCATGTCTAACAACAAATGACCAACCCGGGTTTATGTGGAACGCCAAAGTAAAAAATTGACTCACATTGGCTTGGAAGAACATAGGGCTCATCTCCAATTGGCTCAAATGACTTTGTATTAATAATTGTAAATCAACTATCATGTTTAATAACAGTCCTATCAAGATCATTTTGATTCAGTCATAGCCTATACCATTTGACGATAAATAGAACTAATTTGAATGAATTAAAGTCGCACTCAAGTATATCATCCAAAATGCCATAGTATCAATTTTCAGATTGTTGAGGATGTATGTCATTTCTAGATGAAATATTAGTGACCTCGAAGACTGCACTTATCCCAGAATCACAAGTTTTCTTCGTGTCGTCCAACTTTTTTATGCGAAATTTACGGCTATGGTAGTACATAGCTTTGTGGTGTTTGATCTACAATTATTCAAACATGTCAAAATTATTTGCATCGATCTGTGAGTTGATATTAAACTTATGGGTCATGGTTAGTAAACTTATACGTACCTTTCTACCTCTTAAACCATATGCTAGATCAAGTACCATTAGTGTAACATTGAGATCTTCATTACGATGAGCTTCTTTAACCAATGATGCAACACCATCCCATGTTAATGAGTGACCATTTTCTTGAGATTGTTGAATCCATACCGTCATCCAATCAAGATTGTTTGCAATATACAAATGTAGTGCATCCTACTCATGACCAACTGTAATGAAAATAAATAGACCACTTAGAAACAACTTATATTGAAGATTTATAAGAATTAATAAATTACAATAACATCATATAATTACCTCTCACTTTCCTCAATCTGCCTTTCCCCATCAAGTTGTTAAGGAATATTAGATTAGAAGATTAATATATATTACTTTTATTTATATGTTGTTGTAGAATACAATTGCCTTGGTGATTGATTGATTCACATTTTTCTTTTATTATTTATTTTAGTATGTAGGGTCATACCCTACGTTAATATTAATCCAATCACTAACTGCAGGCTGAATAATAATCCAAACAACGTGATCCTTAAATAACAATGTTTAGTGAATAACATTTTGTGCTGCAATGTAATTACAGCCACATGATAATTATCGTGTGATTGCAATTACATTACAACACACTGGCTTGTCGTGTCTGCATTGTATTGCATCACATGATATATATCGTGCGTTGTAATACATTGCAGCACACGACATGTTGTGCCTGCAATGTATACATTGCAGTGCACGATACTTATCGTGCACTTCAATGTATACATTGCAACATACTATGCATTATCGTGACTGCAGTGTTTAATTCATTCAGACAGTTAATATGCCAATCAATTAATAATAATTATTGAATATAATATATATTCAATTGCATACTTAAACCTGAATGAAACTATTTTTCAACACTCCCTCTTAGTTAGAGAAGGTTTAAGAAGTGTTGAGGAAGGTCGTGGTATGTCATAATTTACCGACACAATTTGGGACAACATGTAGAAGTTTTAATTATGATATACTTTAGACATTCCGATATCATGATATCCGACACAATCCAGGATTACCTGTTAAGGTGTCAATCATGATATATAGGTTATTACACCAACAATAATAACATCTCAGCATCAAGATATCCAACACAATCCAGGACAACCTGTTAAGGTGCCAATCTTGAAGTATGGGTTATTTCAGTAATAACATTTCAGTATCAAGATATCCGACACAATCCAGGACAACCTGTTAAGGTGTCAATCTTGAAACTTGGTCAACTATTGTCAAGATCGTCATCTTCTTGAACACAATGAAATATTTCAAAACCAACTTTATTTATTTATATATTCATGAATACAAAGTAAAAGAGTAAGGATCTCATCCCAACAAGTTTATAGTATAGTCATACCAATTTTACTCCTAAAGTAATCTATCTTCAATCTAGCAAGAGGTTTGGTAAATATGTCAACATTTTGTTCCTCAGTGCTGATATATACTAGTTTGATGATATTCCTGTCGACCATATCTCTAATGTAATGGTAAGGAATCTCTATATGTTTTGATCTATTATGGAAAACTGGATTTACAGAGAGCTTTATGCAACTTTGGTTATCACAATAGATAATGGTAGGTACCACTAGATTTCTAAATAGATCAAACAATAGTTTTCTTAACCAGACTGCTTCTCTGGCTCCCATAGAGGCAGCCATGTATTCAACTTCAGTGGACCTCTGAGCAACGACTGATTGTTTTCTACCGAACCAATATATCATAGCCGATCCTAAACTAAAACAACATCCTACGGTGATTTTGTGATCTATTGAACTGCCTGACCAATCTGAATCGAAATAGCCTTGAAGTTTGATCTCAACTTTTTCATATCTCAAGCCAAGTCCAATGGTCCCTTGTAAATATCTTAGAATATGCTTAGCGGCCATCATGTGTATTTGCTTATGTTCGCACATGAAGTGACTTAGTACATTTGTTGCCTAGCAGATGTCAAGACGTGTGTTTACTAGATACAAAAGGGATCCAACAATTTGTCTGTATGGTGATGGATCTGTAGGTTCAAAATCTTTAGCTTCACTTTTTAGCTTGTGTAGATTTGTTTCCATTGGAGTAGCCAATGGTTTATAATCCATCATTCCAAATCTAGTAAGGATGTCAGTAGTGTACTTTTCCTGACTTAAGAAAATGTGATCTTCCTTTTGCAAAATTTCAAGACCTAGAAAGTAGTGTAGTAGGCCCATATCCTTCATATCAAACTCAGCTACTAGGTCTTGTTTGCATTTTGCAATAAGGTGATCTTCTCCTGTTATAAGCAAGTCATCAACATATAGAACTAGAATTATCATCTCATTATTTACTACCTTGAAGTAGATGTTAGGGTCTACTATGTTCTTGGCATACCCTAGTTTGGAGAGATAGTTATCTATTCTTTCATACCAAGCTCTGGGGGCTTGTTTAAGACCATAAAGAGCTTTCTTTAACTTACATACATAGTGATTTTTGTCATTTGTAATAAATCCTTCTAGTTTCTCTATGTATACTTCTTCCTCAATTTTCCCATTCAAAAAAGTTGTCTTGACATCCATTTGGTGTACTTTACATCCTTTAGATGCTACAATTGCAAGGATGGTTCTTATAGAAGTGTAACGAGCTACAGGGGAAAAGGTTTCCACATAGTCAATTCCATCCTTTTGTGAGAATCCTCTGGCAACAAACCGGGCTTTATGTTTTTCGATACTCCCATCTGAAGCATATTTTATCTTGAATAACCATTTGAAGAGACTACTAATTTATTCTTGGGTCTAGGTACAATGTCCCAAACATCATTTTTCATAATAGACTGATACTCTTCAATCATGGCTTCTCTCCAAGCTTGTTTTGATAAGGATTTTTCAACATTTTCAGGTTCGGATTATGCGAGCTCAATTAGAAGGGCAACCTAACATTTTTGTGTTCTTGTTCTCTTGTTCTCCCTGGATATTTGATTTGGCTCTATATTATTTTCTTCAAACATCTTCCTTGCCCATAAAGGTCTTTTGATGCTATTTGATGTTGCATTAATTTCATCATTCTGGTTTGTAGGTTCCATATCTAAGGATGTAGGCTCAACATTTGAAAATGTAGGTTCAATCTCTATTGTTAGATTCTCCCTATCATTCTCAGTTGTAGGGTCTTTATCTAGCTCTGTTAAGGAATTATCCTCAGTAGTTGTGGATGTGCAATTTTCTTCAAACTTTACATCTCTGATGATCTCTACTGATCTCTGGCCAGGAATGTAAATTCGATATCCCTTAGTATCTTCACTATATCCTATGAATATACCTTTCTTCCCAAAAGGTTCTAATTTAGTTCTCTTCTCTTTTGGAACATGTATGTAAATAGGACAACCAAACACTCTTAGATGACTTAGGTATGGTTTGTTCCCCGTAAACACTTCTTCTGGTGTGGTATTTTCTAGAATGACATGAGGACATCTGTTTTGTATGTATACTATTGTGTTTGCTGCTTCAGCCCAGAAGGAGATGTGAATATTTTGATCATGCATCATGGCTTTTGCTTCTTTGATGATGGTTATGTTATTTCTTTCTGCTACCCTGTTCTGTTGAGGATTATATGGTACAGTATACTCCCTCTTAATCCCAACAGATTTGCAGAATTCTTTGAAACTGTCAGAGGTATATTCACCTACATTTTCAGACCTTAGAGTTTTAATTTTCTTGCCAGTTTGATTTTCGACAAGTGCTTTGTATTCTTTGAACTTAGATAAGACTTCATTTGATTCTTTTAGTTTTAAAAAGTATATTGAAGTTCTTCTAGAGGAGTCATCAACAAAGATTACATAGTATAGAGCCCCTGACAAGGAGTGTGTGGACATAGGACCACATAGATCTATGTATAAGTTCTAATACATTTTTTTATTTGTGTTCACTTGTCGGAAAAGATCCTTTTGTATTCTTTCCTAAGGCACATCCTTTGCAAATACTTGAGTGTTCAGATTTAAGATGAGGTATCCCTAGTGTGACTTTTCTTAGGGTTGGAAGAGCACTATATCTAATATGGCCTAGCCTTTTATGCCATATCTCATTGTTGTTTTGAACTTCATGGCTGCAGCCAATTTTTTGTTCACCACATAATTTATGTAGAGTTCCTTCCCTAGACCCTATATTGATAGCATTTTTTATATTTGAGTTTTTAGTCCAGAGAAGAACTTTATCTTCATTAAAAGCGACTCTATATCTTTGATCTGCTAGTCCAGAAATGGAGATTAAGCTCCTTTTTATTCTAGGTACGTATAGTACTTCTGTTAACTGTAGGATTTCTCCTCTTATCTTGATTGAATAGGTCCCAATTCCTTTCATGGGATAAGTAGAGTTGTCACCAATAGTAACTTATTCTGAGGAGTCTCCTTTGAATGTTTCAAATTGATCCCTGAATCCAGTGATATGTCTTGAAGCTCCACTATCAATTATCCATGTACTCTTATTTGAGTTTAGTTCACTAGACAAGACTAAGAAGAATAGAGGATTTTCTACTTCTTTGACTTTAGCTAGTGTTGCTTGTATTTTCTTTCTTTCAGGACAATATTTGTAAATATGTCCGTATTTCTCACATTTGTAGCACTGTACCTTTGAAAGATCTCTGTTATTGAAGATTTTAGTACTTCTTTTCCTTTTTGAATTTTTTTTCTTTTTATTTGTTGTGTGTAGTGCCAGAACTTCTTTTTCTTTTCTAGGTACTATCCCTCTTGATATTAATCTCGATTCTTCTTGAGTGCAATCATTTTTTAGTTGTTCAAATTTTGGTAATGGAGGTCTTGCACTTATGCACTAAATGAAAGATTCCCAGGATATAGGTAGTCCTCTTAGAGCAATTAAGGATAGTTCAAGATCGTCCATCTTATTTCCAATGGTAAAGAGTTGATCTCTTAATTATGATATTCTCAGGAAATAGGAGGTGATTTTTTGCACCCTTGTTCATTTTCAAATTCATAAGTTGTTGTTTTAGGGTCAATAATCAACTAGCATTATTGATTTCAAATGTGTCTTGAATTGTTTTGAATATTTCAAATGCGGTTGTTAATCTGAAAATACTTGGAAGTATCGAATCTTTGACAGAGTCAATGATCAATTTCTTGGCTTTGTTGTTACGTCTTTTCCAAGTAAATTTTTTGCTTCATCTTCAGGTATGGTAGGTTCTTTCTCTATGTAATCCTCTAATTCAAGTTCTAGAAGTAGGGAAGTAATTCTGGTTTTCCAAGATATAAAATTTGATGCTTCCTCAAGTCTATCTTCCATTCTCATACTGTGGGCCATTTGCTTTCGAAATTATAATAAACAAATAAAATTTTATTGTGTTTATATGAAATATCAAAAATATAATTCATGAATAATATAACATATCTTCTTTAATAAAATTGCTCTGATACCATGTTAAGGAATATTAGATCAGAAGATTAATATATATTACTTTTATTTATATGTTGTTGTAGAATACAATTGCCTTGGTGATTGATTGATTCCACATTTTTCTTTTATTATTTATATTAGTATGTAAGGTCATGACCGTACATGGTTGTTTCCATGTAGGGTCATGACCCTACGTTAATATTAATCCAATCACTAACTGTAGGCTGAATAATAATCCAAACGACATGATTCTTAAATAACAATGTTTAGTGAATAACATTGTGTGTTGCAATGTAATTGCAGTCACACGATAATTATCGTGTGATCGTGTGACTGCAATTACATTGCAGCACACGACATGTCGTGCCTACAATGTATACATTGCAGCATACTATGCATTATCGTGATTGTAGTGTTTAATTCATTCGGACAGTTAATATGCCAATCAATTAATAATAATTATTGAATATAATATATATTCAATTGCATACTTAAACCTGAACGAAACTATCTTTCAACACATGTACTCCCCTTCGCATTTGTTAATAGAGTTGGGATCCCAAATGCGATCTACATGGATATTTGCTACAAATTTGAGAAGATATTCACTAATGTACACCATGGTCTGGTATACCATATATCTCTCCACCATAGAACCCTCAAGATGTGCTATTTGTCAAACTAAGCCCTTCATAAATTTCAAGTGCCTCTCAACCATCCACATTGACCTAGTTTGTACAGGTCCACACAATTCAATCTCCTCAACTTGATGTATGAGGTAGTGTTCTTGAGCATTGAAAAAAGTTGGAGGTAGACACTTTTTCATTTCACACATAAGCTAGGGAATTTTTCTCTTCCAATATTTTATATCTTTTTAATCAATTTCTTTAGATGATAACCACCTAAAAGAGATTCAACTCGCAAGAACATATAAACAAGATTTTAGAAAAAAATATACAATAAATTACATAAAAAGTAAAGCAAGTCATAAATATAATATTTGTACAACAAGTCTAAGAAATAACACTTCTAACTTCATGTATTCTCCACTGTTGTCAAACTGGTGTGGGAGGGATAGAGGTAGGACGTACTGTAATAATTAAAAAATGATCTTTTCAATATATTGTAAAATAATACAATAAAAAGTACATGCAATTTTACATATATATTGTAAATAGAGAACATGAATTACCTTGACGAAGGTATTCAAATCATGTATTTTCAACCCTGGCCCAAAATCATTTTTCTTTGATACAAGACTGCTTATATTTGTAGCAAATCCTGTTGGAAATTTTGTTTCTTTATGACTTCTTTTAATGCATCACTTTGCTGCTCAGTTAATAACCAAGGAAGGGCACTCATATTTATGTGGTCTCCATTGCTATTTGATTCAATGAAATTTTTTAGTGCATGATTAGATTCATGAATGTCATTACAAATTTTGGTAATTTTTTCTTTGTCACGCCTTTCATCCAATATTTTACATAGTGTCTCTGTTACATTCTTTCCAATATGCATAGCATCAAACAAATGCACGATTGAAAGATCATTGTAGTACGACAACCTACTAAATTGACTAGGATAACTTTTTATTCCTCTAGGAAGTTGGTCATTGATGCCTTGACGACCTTCACAAGCATCAATTACATCATTAGTAAATAAAACACAATATCAAAATATAAATTTCAAACAAAAATCATCAGATGGAATGACATTACCTCGATGATTTAGTCTATTGTATTCCAACTTCCATAGATGAGGTGTCATTCTTCGTGGCCTTGATGTTGTCTCTTCTTTCCAATTAAAAATATGTTTTTCGATAATTCGATACTTATGATTATTATGAAGAAAGTGTCTAAACTCATCGAACACCTACTTTCCTAAACTTCTTGAATGACGAGATTTCATCTTCAGACCACAAACTGGACATGCAAATTTACCCTTTGTTTGAAGACCTAAAAGATATCGTACAATTGGATCATGTACAATTATCACGTGCAACTTAAACATACAACAATAATGTGTAAGCACTATAACATACCAAAAATATGTTACCTTAACAATATATAACATACCATAATACTATGCGTACCCCAATTCCTATGCCCTCTATGCATACCCAAATGATATATTTGAAACAACAAGGGTAAGGCTTAAAGAAGTTAATTTTGCATCACTAGAAAGATCTGTATATTTTATCCACAATGACCAAACTTCATAAAACATATAGACCTGTCTAGTGATTATATTGTGTTGAACGTGGTGCCTAATGCTATACTGCACTGCAACAGCTATGTAAAGATAAGTAGGCACCACCTTCAGCACAATATGATCACTAGACAGGTCTGTATGTTTTATGAAGTTTGGTCGTTGTGGATAAAACAAACAGATCTGTCTAACGATGTCAAATTAACTTCTTTATGCCTTACCCTTGTTGTTTCAAATATGTCATTTAGATACGCGCAAAAGGCACGGGAATTGGGGTACACAGTTCATTTACAAGATTTTTCTTGGGAAGCTAATTGCTCAGCTCTCATTTGCTTCATTTATTATCAAGCTAATTGTCAAAGGATCCAAGCCCAGGCTAGAAAGATGTCTTCCCATTCTGTTTAAGCCATATTCCTTGTTCTTGTCAAACTTCCTTGGTACGGTAGGCATGCTCTTTGCAGTACTCTTCTTCAATTTGTGTTCGACGATAAGCATCTTCTTCTTCTTCCTAATTGCAGCCAGAGCTTCCTTTTCATCAAGATTCAACTCCACTTCCCCCATCTCATCATCCTCATCACCCTCAGCTGCCATCCTAAGCCCTTCTTCCCTCTCCAGTTCTTCAAGCCTCTGCAAGATATCTGGATCAATAAACTCTGCAACATTGTGTCCATCCATGATCTCAGGAATATCATCTTCTTTCCACTCTTCATTTGCCAAAATATACCACTTCTTCAAGCTTGTAGTCTCTAGTGGTTGCAAATCAATCTTATTACAAACCACAATAAGAGGCTTATTGACAAACACAGGATTTATGATGTGAAACAGAGCTGCATGTTGTGCAATACTATAACCACAGGACCCCAAAACATAAAGCAAAAACAAAACAACCGACTTCAAATGAGCCAAGGTAATAATATTGAGCATCTTTATGGTGTTCCTGTCCTCCAAGGGGTGGTCCAAAATACCAAGGGTATCAATAGGCTAAATAGCTTCAGACTGTCACAGAGGCCTAATGGCTCTGCCTTGTAGCCCACAACATAAAGCACAGTGCTCAAAGCAAAGTACATGTCCATATTGTAGAAATGGAAAAGAAACAACAAGAAAAAAAGAAAAATAAAATAAAATATTGCAATTAAATAATCACCAACAACGATACACATAATACCTCTATATGCAGCCCATATTTAACATTTCAAATGCAAGAATGAAAGAAAACATCGAACTAAGCCCACAGTTTATAGGCCCACAGAGGGACATTTATCATAGTCATATAAATATGATTATTTTTAAATGGAATACACCAAGGAGTACCATCAGAAATATTGACCATTTACAATCATGAACAGTGAATAATAAAATAGCTCATTTTTTTATCAGCATGTGTAGTTTCTGTGTATATGAAAAATGAATGAAATATCAAGCTGAAATAAAATAGTGAACACAAATTTAAATTCAAGGCCTAATTTATCAAGAGCAACAAACATTGGGACGAAAGAAAAATCATTAAGACTATATAAAAATCATTAGGACTATAGAAAAATCATTAAGACTAGAAAAATCATTATGACTATAGAAAAATCATTTAGACTAGAAAATCAAGTTTTAGAAATGGATGGTTCTGATACTTTGCCATTACAACAATTGAGCATTCATCATTTGGTACTTCTTGGTGTATTTCATTTAAGTTTTTCAACTGTCGTGTTTATGTGCATGTTCTTTATGTGTTTGCCTTCTCTCCCTCGCAAGGGATACACCGATAGGTAATTGATTTGAAAGCATAATGATTTGACAGTCTTTTTTCAGGATAGGCGTAATCATCCCGCCAACCTTAATTAGCAACATTTGTGATATATGTCAAGTACTTATAATCAGTATGCCCAACAAACAAAGACTTAGTAGTAAAAGCATGTCCTTTGGTTTACTAGTTTACTTATAATCAGTATGTCCTTTGGTTTACTAGTTTAATCTGGTTTAAGAATGGTTTGTTTCATGTTTGAATGTACCATTGAATGAAGCTTGGCTATATTAAGTACAATCTTAAGACTCGTGACTCTTCAAATTCTCTTGTTTCCTTCAGACCTCCAAACATGTGTACTATGAGATTTCCTCCAACAAATGGACTTGTGATGACTTTCACAATAGTACATGTGTTGGAGGAATACTCAAAGTACTGCTTAGGCAAATCTGAATGTTCATCACCTGTGCATATAAGAGTTGATCATAGAAGGTATATACATAGGTGAAAAATATGCATATTTGACCAAGCAATACTGGGAGCTAGACCCAGTAGCAAATAGATTTGTGGTGATTTTCACAATAGTACATGTGTTGTTGGGTAAGCTCCCAATAGCGCTCAGGCAAACATGCATGTTCATCACCTGTGCATATGAAGTGGCTCTAATGGAAGATACAATCACTAAATTCTGCATACTCCTTATTTTGTTCTGGGTTGATATTGTCAGACGTGGTCTTTCTTGAATGGAATGACTCGTTACTTGTACATTGACTAGAATGTTGGTGGAAGAAGGATGATTTGTTTGCAACCATTTTTTCAACTCTAATTTTCTCAACACAAAGGGACATTTATCATAGCCATAGAAACATGATTATTTTAAAATGGAATAAACCAAGGAGTACCATCAGAAATATTGACTATTTACAATCATGAATAGTTAACCTTAATCCAATAGCTCATTTTTTTATCAAGATGTGGTCTCTATGTATATGAAAAATGAATGAAATATCAAGCTGAAATAAAACAGTGAACAAAAATTCAAATTCAAGGCCTAATTTATCAAGAGCAACAAACATTAGGACGAAAGAAAAATCATTAAGACTATAGAAACATCATTAGGACTATAGAAAAATCATTAAGACTAGAAAATCAAGTTCTAGAAAAATCATTACGACTATAGAAAAATCATTTAGACTAGAAAATCAAGTTCTAGAAATGGACGGTTCTGATGCTTTGCCATTACAACAATTGAGCATTCATTATTTGGTACTTCTTGGTGTATTCCATTTAAGTTTTTCAGCTGCCGTGTTTATGTGCATGTTCTTTATGTGTTTGGCTTCTCTCCCTCGCAAGGGATATGTCGATAGGTAATTGATTTGAAAGCATAATGATTTGACAATGTTTTTTCAGGATAGGCGTAATCATCCTGCCAACCTTAATTAGCAACATTTGTGATATATGTCAAGTACTTATAATCAGTATGCCCAAAAAATAGATACTTAGTAGTAAAAGCATAAGGTTGCACATCCACATCTGCACTAGTAAGTATTAGAGCCTTTCACATTTGTAAAGAACACAAACTTTGCAAATCAAATTGATATTTCATTAAAACCTATGTTCTTGATCAAGTTCTTAAAGATTAAAACATGAAACCATCAAGTTCTTCACCTATGTTCTTCATGGTTGGAGACGTTGTGATGGAGTTATATGTAACCTTTGGAAGTCATTGTACGGAAAATTTAAGCCTGTAGTGTACGGCAGGAACAGAGATTCAGTAAAAATAGAAGTTTAAATCCGCAAGTCCATTGTGTTATGCATTGTTGAAAGGCTTCTTTACTTATTGTTTTGGTTTCTAAATTCAATGATGGAATAGTAAGCAATCTCCAAGCATTCATTTCATTGTTGAATGTATTGTGAGCACTTTAAAATTATGTTCCTTACGTTTTGACTGGTAAAACTAGTGAATGTTCCAAGTAATGTTTCAAATCCTTTGAAGTTTCTCATGATCCTGATGTAAGCTGATTGGATTAAGCAATTTGGGGATCCAATAGGACTTTAGGGGAGTTCAATAAATGTTTTGGAAGACTTAGAGGAACTATTAGCATGATTGTTCCTTCATCTACAACAAGTTAGACTGAATTTGCTAAGTTTTTCCTTTGTTTTGAAGAGTATTTTGTAATCTATTTTCTTTCCATGGACCCAAAAGCCTAGGACCCATGGAAAGAGAATACTAACAATGTATTATACAACTCTAATGTTCTTGACTTGCAGAGATTTGAGAAAGTAAAGAGAACATTGGCTGGAATAGTCTGTTCCTTAAGGGAATTGATAGCTAGGGTGCATCAGTGAGAGTTTGGCCCTAAGGGCGAGGCATTTTTATGATTTGGATAGTCATATATTGGTATCCTAATGGTCTAAACAGTCATGATAAGTGCCTCTCAAACCTCTCCAAACATGGAAGATTGTCTTTAAATACTTTATTGATCTCTTCTAAACATTAACCAAATCAAAACTACATTTTAATAAGTGAATAAGTCAAATCACTAGTCTCCAAAGCATTCAATAAGTGAATATGAATGTTTGAAAACTACTCCCAACAATTCTTAAACAAAATAAAGTATGTTTAAGAATTGTTGGGACTGGTCCTTTGGCGTGTATTAAACAGAATAGAATTTTCAGCATATTATTATCATTCTATTTATTTTAATCTACTGGTGTCATGCCCTAGCCCATGCTTTATCTCCATTATTTGATGTTATTCACTATTTTGAAATGTTGACTATGGTTATCAAATGGAAAAAATAGAAAAAATAAATTTAACACGATTTTTTTTTTACAAAACTGAACCAATGGCATGTTTACAACAAGAAATAGAATGATAATAATATGCTGAAAATTCTATTCTATTTAATACACGCCAAAGGACCAGTTGTATGAAATTGTCAATCACATAGCATTTCACTGTTGTATGAGTGGATTGTGCAGGAACAACTAACATTAAACAAGGAGCAAACTCCTCAACACATCTTGGAAACCATTGAATTCAATAATAAATGAAACCTAACACCAACACTATTCCTTCCATTCACTTCTACCAAGAATGAAGCATTTAATCCATTCAACATTACATATAATCATTAGTCAGTTACATTTCCTGACTGTGTAGAGGAACAGTCACAACCAAAACGATCAAAAGTACTTTCACCCTTGCACAAGCTATTCCAAAATTCAAGTAAAATGAGAAATATGCTATATCAAATCATTCATATTTATAGTAACCATTCAAAGGATCATTTTGTCAATGAACCCTCTGACTGTACTATTGCGGCAGAGAAATGAAACCTCAAAATAGAGAAAGGAAACTTAGTAAAACCAGTTTATGTCGCTATTTGTGAAGGTACAGTCATGATAAGTGCCTCTCAAACCACTCCAAACATGTAAGAATGTCTTTAAATACTTTATTGATCTCTTCTAAACATTAACGGATGGACAATCAAACCAATAGTCTCCAAAGCATTCAATAAGTGAATATGAATGTTTGAAAACTTTCCTCTCAACTTCCCCAACCACTCCTAATCGGTAAGAGGGATTAGTTGAGTGTTTAGACACTAAAACTTCTTAAACATACTTTATCTGATATGATGAATTGTAGTATCAACAAACGTGAATCTAAACATTTCAAAACAGTGAATTGATATCCTTGAGCACAAGCACCAATAACATCAAATAATGGAGATAAAGCACGGGCTAGGGCATGACACTAGTAGAATGCGATCATTTCAGTGAGCATTCATGATCAAATAAAATGCAATGCATTTGAAATTTTTGGTCGAATATGATGTCAAAGGCTCGAAAGACGTTGTCTGTCAAAGATACCAATCAAAGATGAAGAAATCACATACCTTCTCTCGCGCTCAACTTGCACAAAGGAAGATTTGATAGCCAAATCTTCCTTGTACCACACGAAGAATATGCCATTGGTTCAGTTTAGCATGTTATTATCATATCAGATAAAGTATGTTTAAGAATTGTTGGTAAGGATAGGAATAGTGGAGATTCTAGAAATATCCCTCTAACCGATTAGGAGTGGTTGGGGAAGTTGAGAGGAAAGTTTTCAAACATTCATATTCACTTATTGAATGCTTTGGAGACTACTGGTTTGACTGTCCATGCGTTACTAGTGACTGAGATTCATTAAAGGATACAAAACCCTTCATTTTGGGTTATTGTGTGTGGATTCATCCGCTTTAGCCAGGAAGATCAAGAAGATGGGGCATGAGGACATTGTGGTAGAAGAAGTATTTAAAGATATTTACATGTCCCCTATCTGTGCAATCAAGACTATAGGTGATGAAGACCATGTTGAGGATGAGGGGGCTCTTAATCAAGGAGGGGCAACAAGAAGCAATAGAAAAAATTTTAGGAGTTTGGAACAACATTTCAGAATCCATGAATGGTATGGGTAAGGTGACCTTCATTCTTGGTCGTGACTTCAATGAAACATTGGATATGGCTGATAAGAAGAAGGATCACTTGTTGATAGTGTTCCTTGAGGGAAGGGGGATTGTGAAAGACTTGTTATCATTGTTTGGATGCAGGGCAGACTAGGAGAATGAAGGATCACTCACTGATTGCATGATAACCCAGCTTTGAAGGGTCACTAGTTGAGGAGACAGTCAAGGTTCGGATGTTGATAGTGTTCATTGAGGGAAGGGGGATTGTAAAAGACTTGTTATCATTGTATTGTGTATTTCCAATATGTTTGGATGCAAGGCAGAACATGAGAATGAAAGATCACTCACTAATTGCATGATAACTCGGTTTTGAAGGGTCACTAGTTGAGGGGATAGTCAAGGACCAGATGTTGATAGTGTTCCTTGAGGGAAGGGGGGTTGTGAAAGACTTGTTATCATTGTATTGTGTATTTCCAATATGTTTGGATGTAGGGCAGACCGGGAGAATGAAGGATCACTCACTGATTGCATGATAACCCGGTTTTGAAGGGTCACTGGTTGAGGGGACAATCAAGGTCCGGATGTTGATAGTGTTCGTTGAGGGAAGGGGGATTGTAAAAGACTTGTTATCATTGTATTGTGTATTTCCAATATGTTTGGATGCAGGACAGAACATGAGAATGAAGGATCACTCACTGATTGCATGATAACCCAGTTTTGAAGGGTCATTGGTTGAGGGGACAATCAAGGTCTGGATGTTAATAGTGTTCCTTGAGGGAAGGGGGATTGTGAAAGACTTGTTATCATTGTATTGTGTATTTCCAATATGTTTGGATGCAGGGAAGACCAAGAGAATGAAGGATCACTCACTGATTGCATGATAACCCAGTTTTGAAGGGTCACTGGTTGAGGGGACAGTCAAGGTCCGGATGTTGATAGTGTTCCTTGAGGGAAGGGGGATTGTGAAAGACTTGTTATCATTGTATTGTGTATTTCCAATATGTTTGGATGCAAGGCAGACTAGGAGAATGAAGGATCACTCACTGATTGCATGATAACCCGATTTTGAAGGTTCACTGGTTGAAGGGACGGTCAAGCTCTGGATGTTGATAGTGTTCCTTGAGGGAAGGGGGATTGTGAGAGGCTTGTTATCATTGTATTGTGTGTTTCCAATATGTTTGGATGCAAGGCAAACCAAGAGAAAGAAGGATCACTCACTGATTGCATGATAACCCAATTTTGAAGGGTCACTGGTTGAGGGGACAGTCAAGGTCCAGATGACTGGGCCATTCAAGGACCCTATTTTTTTGTATTAATTTCTATTCAAATTGGATGCATGGATTTCTTGTGAATTATCGGCTGCTATGTATCCTCAACTGCATCTGTAAATTTGCATATATTTCTCGAGGGTTGTAAGCCACTTAGGGATCAAAATAGAGAAACTAAATCAAAATCGTTCTTTGTCCTATTTCCTTTTAACAAAGTCTCAACTATCAATGATATAACAATACATTTGATGCCCTAAGCTATCAATATAAATGGCGCCTAGCTAGAAGCTCATGGGATGTCCATTTGATAACCACAGTCAACATTTCAAAAAAATGGATATCCTTGAGCACAAGCACCAATAACATCAAATAATGGAGTTAAAGCACTAAATCAAAATCGTTCTTTGTCCTATTTCCTATTAACAAAGTCTCAACAATCAATGATACAATACATTTGATACACTAAGCTATCAATACAAATGGCGCCTAGCTAGAAGCTCACAGGCTGTCCATTTGATAACCACAGTCAACATTTCAAAAAAATGGATATCCTTGAGCACAAGCACCAATAACATCAAATAATGGAGTTAAAGCACAGGCTAGGGCACGACACCAGTAACATTAAATAATAGAGATAAAGCACTGGCTAGGGCATGACACCAATAGAATGCAGTCATTTCAGAGAGCATTCATGATCAAATAAAATGCAATGCATTTGAAATTTGTGGTCGAATATGATGCCAGAGGCTCGAAAGATGAAGAAATCACATACCTTTTCTCGCTCGCGCTCATCTTTCCCTCGTTTTCTCCCGCTCCTTTTCTATGCCAATCAAAATAAAAATGATTTGGCGCTTCACTTTTTTTTATGTATACTTGAAATTGTCGGAATTCCGATGGTCAATTTAAAACCCATCAGAATACCGACACCATTGGGGCCTATTTCAAAAAAATAATAAATTCATTAAAAAAAATGTACCTGTCGGAAGTGTCTGTCGAAATTTGGCCGCAAATGTAGTAGTGAGGTATGGTCAAAAATTTATTAAGCATAAATGTTCATGTATGGAAAATAATCATTGTCTTGCAAGATGTCTACAAAAAGTATGAAGGTGAAGAAAGAAATTTATATGATTTAGTTTGATGTTGTTGTTGCAGTTTTTACTGCAAAGGAGATGTTTGTTGGCATATGTATAATAGATTCAAGTAGAAATTTCACTACGATGAGTGACATGCTTCAAATGTTGTTGTAAATTTGTTGATACTATGACATTGTCGGTTTATTTCAGATTTTGTTTAAGTTGTTGATGATAGATTTCAACATTGTTTGGTCCTAAAAATTGCATATTTTCAGATTTTGTTTAAGTTGTTGGTGATAGATTTCGACATTGTTTGGTCCTAAAAATTGCTGATTTGTAGGATGAAGAATTGAAATTGCAGAATCTAGTGGTCGTGATTAGAGTGAGCACTAACAAAGCAATTCATTATTATGATCAATAATGAATAATTTTTTTTATCAATTTTCATTATGAGGAAGAATAAAAGACAATGAACATTAATCGATATAAGTAGTTATTTGTTTATAGGAAATTGTAATTGCAATTATATTGTTAAATCTATATATACAATAATGTAAAAAAAATTAATGCAATGAAATAATTTGAAGTTTAGTATGAAAAAATGCCAAATTATTTTTATGCATTCATTTTGCATACATTTGTTCGCAATATGAGTTGTCATTAGTATATTTCACAAACCCCATTCACATCGGTAAAGGGTCACCGGTCAATCACATTACTTAGAAGACACCGGTAGATGAAGGACAGAGTGTAAGCATGGGTTGACCATTTCGATAGATGCACCGGTAGACCGATACTAAGTATAAGGGTATATCAGTCCAACTGTAAGATAGATTCGATTTGGATTTTGTGGATCAGTCTGAGTTACAGTTTGAGTTAAAAAGCTTGATTATACGAGACATCCACCGCTCAGAAGTGGAGTTAGCTTTTTAACAGAAGTTAGCTTTAACTCTACAGATGATCTCAAGGTAAACTCTAGATCACAACGCATAGTTTGCATGCGTTGCATAAGTTATGGCTAAGTTTACTCCCTGGCAGTTCTATGAGTCAAGAGGTTCACTCTTGTATAAATATAAAACATAGGACGCAAGATTGTTGTTGTTGTTGTTGGTAGTTGAAGACTGCATAGAGCAGAGAGGAGATATCTTCTGAATAGTGCTTCTAGCACAAAGGTGAGGAAAGAAAGAGAGATCAACAACTAGGCAGACAGGGGAAGAGATCCACAAACAAGATCTAATCAGACAGTCAGTGTCATAACAAATCATTGCTTTTATCAAAAGTGAAAGCAAATCGAAATCCCTCTATCAAGGTGAACTTAATCGGTTCTATGTAAAATCCCCTAACAAGGTAACATCTTGTTGATGTTCAAAGTCCTGTAACCAGGTAGCTCTTAATAGGGTTTAGATCTTAACAGATCTCTTGTTAAATCCCTTAACCGAGTAGCACTTTAATCAGTGCTTTTGTAAGCTCCTAACAGGGTGCCTTCAATATACAGTAGTGAAGTTGTGAGCTCTGTCTCACCATGGTTTTTTCTTCTAACCGAAGGTTTCCACGTATAAATACTTGAGTTGATTTGTGTGATTATGTTTATGCTTGTGAATGATTGTTTATGCTCTGTTTTACATTTAAGAATTTGTTTACAAACTTCAAATTGTAATATTGATAATATTTACTGATTCACCCCCCCCAGTAACTAGTAAAGTATTAACAATTGGTATCAGAGCCAAGTTTCTCTATACTTCAATGCCTAACAACTTGAGAGAAAGATCATGGAGGTTTACCGGTATCAAAAACAGCTAGAAGAAGCCAATGACATCATTACCTCTCTGGAGAATAGATTGAGGAAATCATTTGCAAAGAGAAAGGAGCTACCAATACAATTGAATGAGAGAAATGAAACCATTGATGAACTCTCTGGGCAGAGCAGATCTGATGAAGCTGAGGAGGCAGTGTCTAAACTCATGGAAAAGAATCAGATCCTGACCGATGAGATCACTAATCTTAAAAGAGACCAAGAAGACAATGCCCCGAGGATGACTGAACTAATCGAGAAAAAGAGAAAAGCTGAAGACGAAAGAAACTCAGCAGTCAAGTCTCTGTCAGCCTATGAGAAATCAAGGGACCAAGCAGTAGATGTCGTAGGGGCAAATGAACTTATCATTCTACAACTCCAAGAAGACATGCAGAGTGTCACCCAAGAAAATGCCCACATGCAGAAAGGTTGGCATGACAGGAATGAAGCATGCAATAGATTGTCTCAAGAATTGCATCGACTAAGAGAACAAATGAACGAACTTGAAGAAACTAATGAAATTCTGAGAAGGAGCAATGAGAGTTCAACTAAGCTTAATAAGCAACTCAAAGCTCAAAGAAGACACAAAGATCAAACCGGGCATGGATTCACCGGTGAAGTCACCAAAGAGAATGGTGAGCCCTCTAGGGAAAAAGCAATCGAGAAGGATAAGATGAAATCACTAGTGCAAAAAGGTAAGACTATCCTTAAAACATCTTGCAAGCACTGTGGGAAACTGGATCATAAAACTAATAATTTTAGAAATGCACCGGTAAGGACCAACAATAGCTACTGCAAGAACTGTTGTAAAAGGGGCCACAAAATCAGTAAGTGCTGGTCCAGTCCCATATCTGTGTCCAGCTGTAGCAGGGGAAGCTTCAAAGGCTACTACTATGAATGCAACAAATTTGGACACAAAGCAGAAGAATGAAAATCCAAGACATTGGCATGTAGATCCCCCAAACCGATATTCCCCAGGAAAAACAAGGACCTAAATACAGTCAACCATGTGAACTGTGGATCGCACAATTACATTGGCTCTCGTAATAAGTCAACTAACATGAAGAGAATGAACCTATGGAAGGCAACTGGGGTAATCTTCTATCACTGCAACAAAGTTGGACACAAAGCCAAAGAGTGCAGGAACTGGTCATTTGGCAAGAAGGAATCGGTCAAATATGAAGAGAAGATCAACAATGAAGAAAAGACTAAGAAAATAGTCAAATAGATTTGGTTCGTAAAAGAATCAAATAGCTCCGTTGAAGTGAAGACAGAGGAAAGATCACCATCTGCTGATGGCGATATTTCTTCAGCAAACTAAACCATGAGGGTTTAGAGGGAACTGGTAGATCCGCTACCATTCCCGATATGACTGGTGTGAGTCAGACTCACTTGGTCTGCATGATTAATCAATAAGGCAAGTTTACAATCAGCCGGTTGGGAAAACGGAAAAGAAAAGGTAGGTAAGGCATTTATTACTATAGCTATTTAACAAATAGTTACCGTTTGGTAATTACCGTTATAACCTTACTCTATAAAAGAAAGGAGAATTACTCACAAGTTTTCACTTTGCTTACTTTGTGATTTATGAATTCTTGTGCTAAGTATTATTCCCACGCTCTGATCACTGAGAATTATTGTTCGCAAACCGATCCAAGCAACTTTCTGCAAGTACCGATTAGCAATAATGGCTTCATCTTCCGCCACTGTAAAATTGATCGAGGGAGATCAGGCGAATCGACCAGCATACAACATCCTGCCGATATAGAATAGAGAAAACAACATGGCTGGTGCCCTCACTTCTATACCAGAAGGAGTCCTTTTAACCGAGGATGTTACAACATTTAATCACGCCAAACAAGAAGAACTGGGAGAAACCTACATTCAAGGAGAGTATCTATCATTATGCGAAGAAGGAAGACTTCTCGAAAAATATGCCAATCTAGAATCATCTGGTTTAATAAACGGTGTATGCTACCCTGCAATCTTTCAGGAAGACCATGCCAGATTGGTGCTGAGCCGTCTTCACGAACCGGGGCTCTGGCTCAACAAAGGCGCATGTCACGAGATCACCAAAGAGGATCTCCACAGAGTGACCGGATACAGTGACAAAGGGGAAGCGATAATTTTGCACACCATCTCCAATGTCGTCGTCAACAAGCTGACTCAGTCAAAATTCGACGGTCAACTTATGACTGTGAATGATATTGAAGATGATGGAGTGTGTTTTGCGTCCGCTATTATCGGATACAAAGTTTGTCAATCAAGCAACTGGAACAGGATACCAGGCGGTGCAATTCATGTTGCGGATCGCATCATGCACGAAAATGGGCAATACGACATCTGTGCAATGCTTCGAAGCCAAATTTTTGAAAACATGAAGAAGCTTGGAGTCGTGAAGAAGAAATCTATGAAGTATGGAACCCTTCTGATGTGCCTATACTTTTTCTACTTAGACTTCTTCCCAGGTATCAGTAAAGTGACCTGGAGAACTCATAAACCGATCATGCATCAAATCATTGAAAAGGCCAATAGACTGGGAGACCAATTAAGCAATGTGATGACTGAACATTTCGAAGCTTTTCAACTGAAGATGCACGAAAGGGAAAGAGTGTCGTCAGCAATTGTTGACCATTACAAGGATGAGGTATATTTTCTAGTCACCACCAACTGCATTATTCAAGCAGTTGAACCAAGAGATTCATATGCATCGGAGCTGGGTTACGAGATCTCAGCCAAAGTCCCCAAGGCATATGCCGATGCATTAAGTGACACAAATTTGGATCTCAGTGCTATTCGGTTTGGCACATACACTGAGATTCTTCAGAATCTGTCAAGAAGGGCACCGATCAAAATTATTTACAAAAGAAGGCCCACATCAAAGAAGCAATCGATGAAAGATCAGCCCAAGGGTCGGAGGAAGAAAGAAGAACCGACACCTAGTATCCAAGGGGAAGAACAACAGGGGACAAACCCTGAAGACACAGTTCCTCTTATTAGGAAGAGGAAAATGGGGAAAATATCAAAGGACTCACTGAGAAAAGCCAAGCCCATAATTGACGAAATTGTGGAAGGACTGAAAAAGGTTGGGAATTTAGGTTTAGTAAGACGACGATATAAATTAGGCAGTGATGAAGACAAAGACAAAATTGAGGAAGCAGTAGCATTCTGCCTCCATAAATTCAATCTTCATCCCGGTGGACTACACACTACTCTTCCCGAACAACTTCTACAAAATATTGAAGCCCGGTGAAAATCCTTAGAAGAAAGAGAAAAGGAGCTAAGGATAAAGGCTCTTCTGGAGATCCAGAATCACCTTACCTTGGAAGAGGCAACATAACAGGCTGAACTTCATCAGAAAACTTTTGCAACCATAAGAAGGATAGGTCTCTTGCTTATTGGAGAAGTTGAGAAGGTACATAATGAAGAAGTCACACTTTGGACCAAACTTCTTCAGACCCAACAACAAGCAGAACAAGAAGCAACACAAAGAACAACAGCTAAACCGATAGCTGACACCGATAAAGGGAAAGGAGTACTTGGAGGAGAAGCACCGATATTAGTAGACTTAACCAAGGGTCAGGCAATGAATCCAATAGTTCTCATCTCTCCAAGTAAAGGTAACTTTCAACCTATGCATGTTGATGATATAATTACTAAGGTTATGGACTCTGGAGAAGTGAGAAACGCAGCAAAGTGGTACAGTGTACTAAATGAAGAGGACAAACAAAAGCTGATTGATGGGATTGTAGAAACTTTCATGGATTATCATAGGACTCTGAGGGACTACAGGTCCAAGTTCCCACTAGAACTAAACATCAGACTACAATCCAAGTGGAGAACCGGTCTAGGCACGAATACCATAATCACTAAGGAAACACTACTTAAGGTACGATCTGGATTCAGTGAAGAAAGAATAAAGCTTCTATTAGAAGAAGCATCCATGAATCTAAAGACATCAAAGAGAGTCATAGAGATATTGAATGGATATGAGAATCAAGTCTACAAAGCAACTCTAGACTATTGGAACAAATATGACTTCAAGGCATTGGATAAATACGGTCCTCAAGATCAAAACAGACCAATGCAAACACCAAAGGAGGGGTCCATAACTAGTGAGGGACCTTCCACCGATAAGGAAAAAGTTCAAACAGAGGAGTTCATAACTAATGAACAAACAAATGTTGAACAAGAAGCAGAAACTGATATACCCATGGGGGAACTCCATACAGCTGAGGAGCAGCAACAAAAAGAAAACCCACTAGGAGAACAACAACAAACTGTTGAAGATAATAAGCAACCGAAAGAAGAAGTTCAATTGGAAAACAAAGCTCACCAAGAAACATAAGATATTAAGGGGCAAGGAGAACAAATCCCCGTCTTCATAGAGCAAGTAGGACTAGAGCAAGAGCAAGGACAACAAGAATAAGGAGACATTCCAAGCTCCTCGTCAAAAAGGAAAATGTCATTTACCGAGGGAAAGGAAGCAAAATGAAGCAAGATTACAGATACCGAGGTAGACATCAGCAAGATGTCAACAAGGCAACTAAAAGAGTTGACCAAAATAAAACAGGACATGATCTTGACCAATGTAAAGAACATCCTGTACAACTTCGTCCCTAATGCTGACATAGATGAAGATGAACCGGTCATTGATCAGCTAGAAGTTTTAGCGCATGCAATTGGTGAGGATCTAACAAATCCGGAAATAATGGCAGCTGACCACTACGAGAAGAAAAGAGTGGAGATACTCCACAAATAGGTTGATGATATCAAAGTAAATGTGACAACCAACCTGAGAATTCTCCAACAACAGCTTCAAGAAGCAGGCAGCTTGATGAGTAGAACATCAAACTTCGTAGTATTTTTGCAAGACCTGTCAGAAAAGTCTGCTAAGATAACAAAAGAGATCAAAGCCTTGTCATCTCAGTTTGATATAAAGAACAAAACCGCAACATCCTACTGCAGATAAATCACAAGTCTAACTCTGGCGCAGAGGAAAATTACTGAAGACAAAAATAAGAGGATCCAAGATATTATTGGATTTCAAATATTTTTAGCACCAACCTTTGACATCATAAATTCAACTGCATCATCTACATAGGCTCTTCTCAGTGAACCACCATACAAAACTGTGGAAGACATGGAAAATATCATTATTTCTCTGATAGCAGCCCAAACGAATTCAGAATATGTAACCAGTCAATGGGCACCATTCCTTCACTTAGCTAGGACAATATATAAGGATATCTTCACTAAGCTTCAAATGTGAAGACACACATTACCCTTTGTCCTATGGAGGCAAAAAGGAGAAGATACATCAGGACCGAGCGGGCAAAACGGTGAAGGTACAAAGGAATGAGCAGCACCCGCAACACTCAGTCAGGGGAAGTAGTATTCTACCGTTACATGGCACTGTGATTAGTGAGTGAAGTTTGTGAATAGTTTTGCCACCAATGACAAAAGGGAAGATTGTTAGCAATACGAGTTGTCATTAGTATATTTCACAAACCCCATTCACATCGGTAAAGGGTCACCGGTCAATCACATTACTTAGAAGACACCAGTAGATGAAGGACAGAGTGTAAGCACCGGTTGACCATTTCGATAGATGCACCGGTAGATCGATACTAAGTATAAGGGTATATCGGTCCAACTGTAAGATAAATTTGATCTAGATTTTGTGGATCAGTCCGAGTTATAGTTTGAGTTAAAAAGCCTGATTATACGAGACATCCACCGCTCAGAAGTGGAGTTAGCTTTTTAACAGAAGTTATCTTTAACTCTACAGATGATCTCAAGGTAAACTCTAGATCACAACGCATAGTTTGCATGCGTTGCATAAGTTATGGCTAAGTTTACTCCCTGGCAGTTCTATGAGTCAAGAGGTTCACTCTTGTATAAATATAAAGCATAGGACGCAAGATTGTTGTTGATGTTGTTGATAGTTGAAGGCTGCATAGAGCGGAGAGGGGATATCTTATGAATAGTGCTTCTAGCATAGAGCCGAGGAAAGAAAGAGAGATCAACAACTAGGCAGGCCAGGGAAGAGATCCACAAACAAGATCTAATCAGACAATCAATGTCATAACATATCATTGCTTTTATCAGAAGTGAAAGCAAATTGAAATCCCTCTATCAAGGTGAACCTAATCGATTCTGTGTAAAATCCCCTAACAAGGTAACATCTTGTTGATGTTCGAAGTCCTGTAACCAGGCAGCTCTTAACAGAGTTTAGATCTTAACAGATCTCTTGTAAAATCCCTTAACTGGGTAGCACTTTAATTAGTGCTTTTGTAAGCTCCTAATAGGGCACCTTCATTCTACAGTAGTGAAGTTGTGAGCTTTGTCTCACCGTGGTTTTTTCCTTCTAACTAAGGGTTTTTTCCTTCTAACCGAGGGTTCATCTCTGTTGCTTCCAATCTTCCAAGAAGAGTCTCTCTTGTAAAGTTCGAAGTACAAGGTATAACTTGTTCAATCATCTATGTTGTTTGCTTAAATGCAGGAGTCAATGTCCTCATAATTTTCCATATCACTTCATTCTCTATCTTTGTTCCTCCACAAGATTTTATACCTGCAACAATTTCTGACATTCTACCAATACAGCTTCTAACAAATTCTTCTTCCATCATTCTTTTATCTTCAAATGCACATATCCAATTATGTAATCTGACCTTCTTTGCATGTTCATCACCTTCAAAAGTAGAGTGTAAAGCTTTCCAAATTTCATGAAATGTTTTTAAAGATTTTACCTTACTGTACTCATTCTCCGAAAGGGCTGACAAAAGTGCTTCCCTGGCAAGTATGTTGCACATGAATAGATCTCTCTCATCATTACTACATGTTTCAATATTATCTTTATCAATGATAGTCTTCTCATTCTTCGTTATCAACCAATAACCTGGTCCTGAACACAGTAGATGTGTCTTCATCTTTTCTTTCCAGCTGTCAAAATTCACTCCATCAAACTTAGGGCTTTCTTTCTTGAAATTCACCATGGATCTCCTTAAGCTGTTAAACTTTTCTTTCAAGGACCTGCCGCTCCGATACCAATTGTTAGAAAGTAAAGTCCACCAAGATAACTGAGAGGGGGGGATGAATCAATTATCAGATAATTATAACTTCTATCAACTTCAACAGATTTTAACCAGGTAAGCAATATAACCAACAACCATAGAAAGATATTCATACACAATAACACAATGACACAAGATATGTTGACTAGGGAACCTCTTGATCAAAGAGTAAACCCTGGTGGGAATGATGCCCACAAAAGATGCACTAATATGAATATTCCTTGTGAAAGGATGGACTCTGTTAGGAGTCTTATGAAATACATTCAATACATATGAATCCTTGTTAGGAGATTTTGAATCCCTACTAAAAGATTCTAACTTTGTTAGGAGTTATGGAAGACAGAAGGACCCACTGCCCAAACAACTTCAATGGCAAGATCACTGAACACACTGTCCAACTGATCTTTAAATTATTCAATAGAATAATATCAAATCATTACCGATCTCAACAATATGTTACCTCTTCTCTGACTGTGTCAAACCGCACTCACTGCTACACCAGATCTCAATTCCAGATCTTTGTACCTCGCATATCCTCTTTCACAAATTCGCTTTCACAACTTCATTCACTTCATCATTACATTCATTCCATATTACAAGGAAAAACATTCCTTCCTTTATACCACACTTAAGTAATTACAAATGAGTCGGCATCCAAATTACAAAACAAAAGTTTCCACACGTTACATCAAAATTACACAAAATTGTCGACTTCCAATTAGAATAATTCTTCACTTGTGCGACCTCGAAGTTTGTGTTGTCAACAACATCACTATCAACATGTCTTCAACTGCTCTCTAACTACGCAAAACCAGATTCCATCCTGATTAGGAGATATCATCCGATTTCCACAAATCACTACTCAGGAACACTGCCTGAATACTGCTTCCACCAAAATGCTCATAACTTACATGAATAAATGAATTATTGTCTGTGCTCTTAACCATGAATATAAAACATGTCACAAAGTAAATCCTCAACATCGCATAGCTTGATCTGCAATATCCCACGTGCGCTAATCCAAACACTGTCTACTTCTCTGCTAATCTCCAATAGATCTCTGTGTTGACATCAATGACAATCACAGTCATGAATGCAACAACAACTGCTACAGAATGGCTGCCAATACTCCCATAGGATATATTCAGCATTCATTGCTAACAGAAGGTAGTGTTGACTTGGTGGTCAGCACCTCCTTGGGGACTCGTGACATGGCTTAACCGCCTCTCGTGGGTCAAGTTAAATCTGGCGATTGTATCAAGCGTTGACAATTCAAGATTTTGGCACAACAGAAAATGATTCCAACAGATAGCACTAACTATCTTGATTTGGAATATCTGGTGAAAGAGGAATAGGCATATTTTTAGAAAAGAAAAATCCTCAATTGAGAATGTAATCCTAAACATTAAACAATCAATTTCAGCGACACTGAAAGCTTATCCTATGAGCACAAAAGTATTGGCTCTTGTTTTACATCTTGGGATAATAAGGTCCTATTGGAAAAGAATTATATTTCACTTCCATTTAAATGTAGTCTTCTCAATAATGCCCCTTAAAAAGTGAATAGGAAGGAGGTCAAATGGAAGCCTCTAGATAGAGAGTTTGTGAAATTAATTTTGATGGGGATTCTAAGGGTAATCCAAGCATCTCATGAGTGGTTTGTGTATTACAAAATTATAAATGTAAGGTGATTGCAGCACTGGCTGCTAAGTCTCTTGTTGATACAAACAATATGACAGAAGCTCGAGCTCTATTGGCAAGTATCAGATTAGCAGGGCAATACAAGGTCGATCATTTGATAATTAAGGGGGACTCTCAAACAATAATTTACACATTGAATAAGGTGAATCCCCGAGTTAGAAACTAAAATATATTCTGCATGAAGTCTGGGAAACCCTTCCATCCTTCTCTTCTTATCAGATTCTCCATTGTTATAGAGAAGCTAATAGATTAGGTGATGGACCGGCTAATAAAGGATGTCAAATTTCTGGGGAGGACATAAATTTAAACAATGCAGATATTGCAGCTGATCACACTTTGGATGTAATCCTCTGCAACGATGCAGGCAAGACCTAATAGTTTATCCCCCAATACGGCCATGACACTTGTGTTGTCAATCTCACTTGAATTCTATTTGTGCAATTAATTCTTTCCTTTTGTGTATGTGCAGATTTGGCAGTACAGCTCTATCTTGTTATAATCACTTAACCTTGCATGATTTGCTTTCTACAGTGAAAGAAGTGGTTTCTTCATTGGAAAAGGAACAGCACTAACGTTGGGGACATGAATTTTCGAGTCACATGGAACTGCAATCATGTTGAGGGATAAGATAGATAGACATTCTCCATTCCATGGAGTGTTCAATGATAAAAAAATTCTTCAAATTCTGCCAAGCATAATTGCTGCTCATGTTTTGGATGCAAAGTCAGGTGAGATATTATTGGTTATGTGCACTACTCCTGGTGGAAAAACATTTACAACTGCTATGATTTTGGAGGTCAAAGTTGATTCTTCTGATGTAGTAATCTCCTTATTTTCATTGCTGGCATGCAAACAATCTGAAGTCACTATTTTGGTAGAACAGTCCTGTTCTTCTGGTAGAGAAGATGACAAACTTTTAAATCATTTGCAAGTTGCTTCAAAGAACTCAGAAGTGATTACAAATGACCTCCAGTCTAGAACGATATACAATCATAGCAAATGAAAAGAAAGCTGCAACAAAAATGAAGAATGGACCAGGTTTAAGACCACATCTATTTGTTGGACAGGAAACTTTAGAAACCTTGTGTTTGCATAGCAGATTTAAAAAACGATTGTTTGACCAAGTTGCTTTAACTGGCTCAACCTGTTGGAATAAATGTTTATTCAACAGATTTGTGTCCCAAAGTATTGATTTGCTTGTTTTGTAATCTTGTACATAGCTTTAATTAATTCTGGTTGAGGAAGTCTCCCATGTGATAGTTCAAACATGTTCTTTGCCTATGGTTGAGCTATTTGATATCCGTTGTCTTCATGTTGTAAAGCTGGTTGAGCTCGGCTCCCAGCTGGTCTACATCCATGTTAAGGTTATATGGGTTCAGCTTTGCTCCCCTCTTTGGTAGCTAGTTTTCATTTGTATTCATACCTTTGTAGGTTTTTGGGTTGAGCTCTGCTCCCCACTTTTGGTAGTTGGTTGTAAATTGTCATACAGTTGTATTTCTAATATATTTTGTCTAATATACAGGCCATGTGCATTTTACATTTAAAAACAAAATTATGAACTTAGAAGTGCAATAAGGCACGTAGATAAGGATGATAAAGAATTGAATGTACCCACTTGAAATATCAAAATAGTAATTATAACAATGCATTTAAAATGGACATGGGTGAAATGAAATTCCTGTCTGAAACATAATGAACCATAATCAAAGAAGTTTTAACCTGGAAGATGATGAGAAAGATTGTGTAGATCCATTTCATCAAACTCGTTTTGAATGTATCTTGAAATCTTTGCATTCCTTGACACCACATTTTTGTTGAGGGACTTTGTCACCCACTCTGATTCCTGCAGCATTCCTTCCTTCTAATCTCATCTCTCTTTGTGTGCCATATCCTTCTGCTCACATTCCCCTAGTTCTCTATTTCCCACATGGTTCTCTTCCATTTTAAAGCTTGACTAACTATTTTGGACAAAGCAACAATTTTGGAATTTGGCTTAATATACCCCCAATTCCATTTTATTGAAAGTTTCTAAAGCCTTTTCAACAAATCCATTTTGTGTGTTCTTTCTCCTTTCTTTTTCTCTCCTAGAATCGACACCATTTCGCCTTTCCTCTTCCAGGCACTATGTTTGCCTTCATTCAACTGAACTTGAATGAGAAATTAAGTGGGTTGTGTGAGTTTGAATTCCACCCTAAGCCTTTTCTTTCACATCTTCCACCTGATTCCTACATCTTCTACCTTTCTCTCTCCCTTCATGCTTCATACTTCACTAGAGTCTATCACTACATAAGAGCTCACTCCTCTCTACTTTAAATTCCTATCAAAAGCTCTCATTCTCAGTGCAGGAGAGGAAAATGCTTGCCTGTGTTGTCCTTGTTGCCCTTTTGTGTTTGTCCTTGATGACAAAAAGGGTATCCATTGGCATTGCCATCAATCACAGTTTGCATGGTTCACAGTGATTATGGTATTCAATTTGTATGCATATTCAGCTGTTTGTTTTCTTATGATATTAATGACTTCAGTTTGTGTGGATAGTATGCAAAGTGACCGGTTCTTCCGTTAAGGTTTTATATGGTTACATTCCTACACACCAGTGGCACAGGCATCTCCTTTCAGTTTTGCCACTTTATATGTTCATGGTACTTGATGTTCACATCTTTGAGAATGATCATGTCAGCCTTATTAGCATGGTGACTTCTATTTGACTCACTCATATGACATATAGTCTCACTCCTATGGCATATGTTGACATTTGATCTATGTTGACTATTCATGACATCATCATAATTTGATATGCTCATGTTTCATTCTGAGATCTATATTCAGCTTGAGTCATATGCAGATATCTATTTCAGTTGAGATCCATATTCAGTTTGGTGACTTTGGTAGGTTCAGATGTTTTGTTTTTTCACTGGTTACTAATACATTAAATTTCTGTACAGAGCTCTATTTAACAAGTACAGGTGATCAGGTATATTGTTCACAATTCAGTGGTACAAGTATATGGTTTATTGCTCTCTACTGGCATTTGATATTGATTCATTTGGCTTTGATCAATTGGCATCTCATTTCAATGTCACACATATATATATCAGTCACTTGTGGTTCAATTGGGATATTAGTGTTTTGATGATACTTTGGCATTGTCTCAATATGCAAGCAAGACACTTTCAATTGATGATATCAATGTTTTAGATATGAATGAGATCTTTTCAAGGATGGCATTTATATGGTTTTGATTCACAAGCACTAATAGTGCTAAATGGACTTAATCAATGATTATGTTGCTAAAGCACTTTGAATGTATTGGATCAAATGATGAGTCGTTGATTTTTAAAGTGCTAACCAAGCACTTAGTGGACATAGTCAATTTACCTTTCCTTAAAAGTTATCGGGTTATATGCTTCAAATATATCAGGTCTTAAAAATTCATTTAATATTCATTTTGTAAAAGATATTCTATCGGTTCAAAGAGGCATTTTGAAAGGTAACAGGTCAACTTGGTTTTGAATGGTTATACAATGATGTGGCACACATTACTTGCACATGTGGACACTCATATTGTCAGGTTGAACTAGGACATTCGCATGATGTTATCTCGGACTTCAAAAGGCTTTCTAATGTCATTTGGGGACATAAAATAATTAGAGCAAAATCATTTGAGTTCTCTTCACTTTCAAACCTTATTCTTTGTACGCCGCCATGAAGAAAGCTGGTCTGATTTTGTAGCTTCACAGTTTGCATTTTGGTTCTGGGTTCTCCTCATATTTGATGGCAGTTTATGAAGATTCTACTGGTGCAATTTGGTTGCGTTTCTTGTGCCTACTCTTTGGGATTTTATTCAGGTACTATTATTCTGTTATCTCTTTGAAGAAGATGATTCTTGTGGTTCAGTTTTTGTTACTAATTAACAAAGGAAGGCAAAAACATATTCTGTTTTCTGTTAAGGTGAAAGAGTTTATTTTTTAAAAACATTATCATATAGATTTTGTTTGCTTCATCTTGGATTGGATAAAGGCAGTTAGCCTAGTGTAAATGGCAAATATTTTAGTTGATTTTTTGGTTAACCCTGATTACGGTTTGTTATCCTCTCTCGAGGTTTAACTCTGATGATCTTATGTAGAAAAGTTTGTCTTGCTAAATGTTGAAAATGTAAATATCTTTATAACCCTTCTTAGGGTTAGTTGCCCTAACGCAAGAGCATTCTTGAAGACACTATTTCTGTTATTGTATTATGCAGCCAGTTTTGAAAATAAATGGACAATAGAATTTGTGGTTTTATTAACCCTTGATAGAGTTTGGTGCCCTACTTCGAGGGTAACCATATGAAGACAGTTGTATGATTCTGATAACAGATTTGATTCTCAGACAGTAAACTTGGACTACCTCATAGATTTTACAACATAAAGTTATTCATTTTTCATTATCATTTTTATTTTGTATATACCAATATATGCACAATTATTTTCTAAATAAGAACAGAAAATAATTGCGTGTATAGGGATATATATATGTGGTGAAAAGTAAAAACTGGAAGTGAGTTTCACAGAGATACAAACAAAAACAGGGTTATTGAATATACTTTGATATCATCTTTCTCTTGTGGTGAAAAAGGATGTTGTTTGATATAGAGCATATCTTTGTAAAAAAAAACAAAGACATTTGGTAATACTTCCTCTGGTTTGTTTAACAAAATTATTGTACTGAAGAAGAGAGATTTTGTAGTACTGTCTTAACAGTACCTTGTAGTGAGCATTATTGTATATCTTTCATTTCCTTATGATCTTTGGGAGGCTTAGAACTGCATGAATACAGTGCAGTCATAAGTTTGACAGAGATTCGTATTGTACCTTTGAAGTGTGAAGTTGGTGCTACAGTAAGAGTGTGAGTTGTAGCTCCACTATTGATATAGGGGTTGGTGCTCCTTGCAGTTGGTGCTGCTAAACATAAATGTACCGAGTCAATACTCTTTGGATTAATGCGAAAGATACAGGTTCAGAGTGGTTTTTCTAACCCAAGAGGGTTTTCCACTCATGAAAATCATGGTGTCATGTGCTTATATTTGTCTCTTGGTTTGCTTCATTGTTGGATGCTCTGATACTTAAGTTTAATTGTCATTTCACATTGTGTTTCAGTTCATTCTCTGTTCACTATTTTTCATTGTTCACTGGTCAGTTTAAAAGCATTCTAAAGGTTGTTCATTATTGATTGGATAAACATTTTCACATACTTTGATATAAATCTATTGAGTGTAAGTCAAGTCACCTTTGAGATCTTCAAGTGTTCATGATTGCAGTTAAGTCAGGCTTGTATGTTCTTAATTAATCTATCAAGTTCATACTTTGATAAACAACATTGTTAATAACTTAATAGTATACATGCTTGATCAATTCATCAGTTCACGTCTTGGTACACAACATTGTCAAAAGTTGTGAAGTGTTACATTGAAAAATAAAATTTTCTCTGATTCACCCCTCCCCCCCCCTCTCAAAGTGATTCCACTTCCAACAGTCCTCTACCACCAATCTCACCCAATTAAAGGGTACCCAATCATGCCCATATTGACCCCATGTTGTTTTTTATTTCTTTTTAAATATTCTATTGTTTAGTTTTTTCATGCCTCCTATGTTGAGCATGGCTATAGCTAACAGGGATGTGACCATTTTAATGATGTTGATATGCATCAAATATCTCCAACCCAATTATAGTCATAGCCTTATGGTTTTAAATGACAAACTTATCACTTATTAGTATTTTCTGGTTTGATGTTTTTCTACCAATCATATCACATAGGTCTTATTTTATCAACATAAGTTTCATCTTGACTTGCCATGTATGGAAGCCTCTTCCCTAAAAACTTCTCAGCAATGATTGCCTGACCTATGAGCAAGAGGCAAAAAATTGTCCCCCTTCTATCAAAAAGAATATTGAGTACCATGGTGACCAACAATGCACTCTTTGGTAGTAAAACAATTTAGCTTCCTCCTTGAACAAGATGAAATGAAAACCTTCTTCCAAATAAGTTTATATAGTTCTTTTTCATAAACTGACAAAGTCTTATTAGAAACCACATATTAGACAATGATTCAGGAACTAATCTGCTGTGTTAGAGATAATTAAAATAATATTCTAAAGTTTTATATTCCTGACCTAGTTTTTATAAAACCCTATAAGATTTTAAAAAAATGTCAATTTTACAAAATGGTGTTTATCTATGGCAGTAATGTTCCTCACAGTAGATAGACAACCATCAGCTGCATCCATTCACACAACCCCAGTGTTTTGTAATGTTTGCACAGATGTGTTTTTTGCACCACTGTTTTCCAGTGGAACCTCATTTTTCCCATTATATAAATATTTTTCACAATAAACCTGGGAAACCCTTCTCCTTATTTCTATTGTGTCATTAGGCTAAGAAAGGTGTTGAAAATTGATCTGCCATACAGGTGAACGTTTCCTCAGTCAAAATTCAAACAGAATAGCAAGAGCAGTGGACAAAGTGAATAGTGGAAACTCAAACAATAGCTGCAAGTGGAGAGAAGACAATAGATATTTTTGCAACTCCTAGAAACAACAATAAAAGTGTTGAATCCAAGCCAAGCTATGTGCTGCAGACTGCTCCTCCTTGGTGCATTTTGTTTCACAACTACACCACAGCTTCTCTACATCCTTTGTCTCTTAAAGGAGTCTTTGTGTATCACTAGTTGCTCATTTGGTAGTCCTATTAAAAGTATCTAATGAAAAGTATGCTGCTTCGTGGGAATTCAAGGAATACAAGAATTGCATGAAGACAAGCATGTGTGCTCTAGACTGCCATGATTTTTCTTACACCTACCCTAATACCATATGTTAGACAACTTTTAGTCACACATAATCATGATATATTATTCATAGTTTACAAGAGTTTTATACATATATGGGCTCATATAAATTAAGACAAATTTCTTATGTTCTCCAATTATCTCAAAAAAAACCTAAAATCACGTTTGAATCCAATGATATATTAAGTTTAGCTTAGAATTTTTTTATATTTGTGGCCTTTTCGGAAAGATCAATATGCTGAGATGAATAATAAATAATATATCTCATAATTATTGTATTAAACTCTAAAGAAACATCCCTAGATTGTCCTAGAGGGACGACTTAATATTGGCAAGAGGGACGTCTTGCATATTAAATATTATTTGTTAAGGAGGTACGACTTGCACATTGGATATACTTACTTGTGCAAGTCGGCAGAATTAATAAGGAAGAGTCACACCTCTTGAATGCATATAAAGGTGGAGTTATGGTGTGAATATGGCAAGCATCAAAAACATAACATGTTTGCCTAAATTCGCACCATAACAACAGATAAGCAGATCCATTCTAATATGACCCATAGCAGTAACAATTTATACTGAAGTTACAATCATTCCTAGAGGGAGAATAGCAGACCAAAAGTGCAATATATAGTGAACTTAAAGGACAATACAAAGCAGATTTGGAGGACAAAATATAGCAGATTTGGATGATGAAATATACCAGAATTGGAGGACAAATTGAAGCAGACATAGAGGTTGAATTATAGCAGCAAATTGGAAGGCATCAAGGAGACTCTACAGCAGACTTCAAAACCGGGTATTATCTATTCTTCTATTTATCTATATTTTGGAAAGGGCCTAAATCTTAGTTCTAAAAGATCATCTATAGATTATTATTTCCTTTCAAAGTCTGAAATTTTAACATGGTAGCAGAGCCTTAGTGAGTAAAAGATCTACTTTCCGATTAAGGAAATCAATCTAACACTTTTAAAACTAATAAATTCAATATGACAAGTGGAGTTAGACCAGAAGATAGATTTGAAGGAGCCACAAACTTCTTATCTTGAAAAATTAGAATACTACTTGCTTTCAGAGAACTAGAACTAGATTCAATTATAGAAAATCCACCTGAAACTGAAATGAATGAAGATGAAACACGTGAATGAAAAAAGGGTACTAACAAAGCTATGAGAATTCCAATTGATAGCGTAAAAGACCATATCATACCCACAATCTCTTGTCTAGAGTCAGCCTATCTAATGTTCTCTACATTATCAGGAATGTTTGAAATTAATAATACAAATAGAATTATGACTCTTAAAAGTGAAATTTCACGAATCAAAATGAGTCAAGGAGAATCTATCACATCATTCTTTATGAGAATTACTGAGTTAAGAAATCAATTAGTAACTATTGGGCACACTTACAATGAAAAGGAACTATCTATGATAGCACTTAATGAATTACCTCTTTCATGGGACTCATTTACTCAAAGAATCAATGCACGTCCTAAAATGCCTAAATTTGATAAATTAATGCCCCTGCCTGCCCTTCAAATAGTAGGGGAGCGGTGATAGAAGAATTGCTAGGTTCTATTTTGATCAGCGCTTCCAGCTTGGTGAAGCTCCACACAGCTTTCGGCTCGACCCCGCTTCCCTCTTCTCATTCCCTCCAACATTGAGCCTAAGATGGTTTGTCTTCAAGAAGAGTTGAGACTAATATCTAGAAGATCGAATTTTAAAGAAGACCTTCAAATTTTATACTCCCAATCAAGAAAGAAAGACGATTTCAAAAGAAAAACTCAAGACAAAGGAGAAAGAAACTTTAGGAACAAAAGAAAGAGAGATTATCATATCAAACAAAAAAAGAACTCTCACAATAATGGATGGAGAGGGAGAGACTATCAAAACAACAAATTTCAAAAGATAGATCTCTCTAAGATACAATGCTATAGATGTGACAAATTTGGTCATAAGGCAGAAAATTATCTTGATCGAAACAGACATCAAGCCTCTATTGCAAAAGTAAAAAAAACAGGATCTAAATACTTTGTCCTTTAGTCTTCACCTTCAGAGGGAGTTCAGATATGGGTCTTCATGAACGTAAAAGTCATGTTATAAACTCTTTCTAATTCTTTGTTATATTTTAACATCACTTGTTGTAAATAAATCAAATATTACCTTACATTGAGAATATGATTCTTCGTTATGTTAAATTATTATGTGAGTATTTTGTCATACTAACATATTTGCATGCTATTTGAGCGTTGAGGCTCCTGAGTGTTGAGACTTACATATTTGAGCATTGAGGCTCTTACATATTTGAGTGTTGAGGCTCCTGCATATCTGAGCATTAAGACTCTTGGATATTAGAGAGATTTAGGCTCTTAGATAAAATCAACAATGAAGACTATCTTTCAGAGAACTTGTGGATGTGACTTCTGAGAGCTTGTGGATGAGATCTCATTAGGAGAAGATTTATACTTTGAGGTTAGTGTTTTATTTGAATTTACATCTTGTGAAGATGCTTTCATTATTGTTTTATCTTATAAGTTGAGACCTATTGATTAAATTTTTGATGATGTTTCTTATGATTACAAAGATCTATTGTTACATAGATTAAATATCTATTGTTACATAGGTTAAAGATCTATAGGTGATTATTGATTACATCATACTTCTTACCTCTCCTTACATGTGAACGATGTTTGAATAACCTTACATCTTGTAGTAGATGATATTACAAAGGTTGGGACATCTTGAGGATGGTTAATCACATTGATTACAACAAGTATGAATACACTATGAATATATATTATGTTTTCTTTGATGATTCCATATTCATTGAGATCACTTAGATTTCTATTGAGGACAATAATTCATATGTCAGAATGAAATCTAGTGTGATTAAGATCTTGTGATTACATTATGAGATTTATTTGATCTTCCCTCGAGACCAAGAGGGAGTGTTGATATTTGTGGACTTTTCGGAAAGATCAATATGCTGATATGAATAATAAATAATACATCTTAGAATTATTGTATTAAACTCTAAAGAAACATCCCTATATTGTCCTAGAGGGACGACTTAATATTGGCAAGAGGGACGTCTTGCATATTAAATATAATTTGTTAAGGAGGGATGACTTGCACATGGATATTATATTCATTAAGGAGGGACGACTTACTTGTGCAAGTCAGCAGCATTAATAAGGAAGAGTCACACCTCTTGAATGCATATAAAGGTGGAGTTATGGTGTGAATATGGCAAGCATAAAAAACATAACATATCTGCCTAAATTCGTACCATAACAGCAAATAAGCAGATCCATTCTAATATGATCCATAGCAGTAACAACTCATACTAAAGTTAGTCATTCCTAGAGGAAGAATAGCAGACCAAAAGCGCAATATATAGTGAACTTAAAGGACAATACAAAGCAGACTTGGAGGACAAAATATAGCAGAATTGGCAGACAAATTGAAGCAGACATAGAGGTTGAATTATAACAGCAGATTGAAAGGCATCATCAAGGAGACTTTACAGCAGACTTCAAAACTGAGTATTATCTATTCTTCTATTTATCTATATTTTGGAAAGGGACTAAATCTTAGTTCTAAAAGATCATCTATAGATTGTTATTTCCTTTCAAAGTCTAAAATATTAACAAGAATATGTTTAAATAATAATATTCTTTAAACCTATTCAATATTAACCTCATAAAAACTTTTATACATTGTGTAGACTTTGGTGTAATAGTTATTTTTCCTAACATCAGAATCCAATCATTGTTTCCATAGACAACTATCATCCTTTATTCAATCATAATGTCTTTTCCAAAGGTATGGATAGCTACAGATGAACACATTTTAATATGGTTCAAGGTAATGTAGGGCTTCTAATAGGAGGTGCTCAAAATGAATAGGTGTTAGCAGAGTTCAAAAACTCTTTGGACTCGCATCAAACTCAGAAGGACTCACAATTTCGTGAGCTAACCGAGTCTGGGCGAGTCTAAACCTTGGAGGCTCGAGTTTTTGACGTGGACTCTGCTCGTGTCCTATATTGACACTCCCGGGTCTTTGCAAATTACTCTCGGTGCTATCTTCAATGCAAAGTCATCCTTAAAACATGTTTTTTTTTCATTTTTCCTCACTCTTGTTATTTGTTATTGCTCAAAACAAGTCTCTATAGGGTTTGAAGAAGGTGAGGAAACAAGATCAAAGCGATAAAAGACAAGGATTTTGATCTTGAAGAAGAAGAATCAACTTGTCATTTAGATACCTCAGCACCTACTGGTTCAAGGCTTGAAAAATCGAGTTATATTAAGAGTGGAAAGAGGAAGATGTTGGTAGTCCTAACCAGTTACTAAGAGGAGGGAGGGTGAATCAGTAAATACAATTTCTATTCCAATTAAACCTTATATATATAATCTTGCAGTATTAACAGAATATAATCAATCACTCATAAAAAGAAATAGAAATACATAGGTCAACACAGCATATATACGTGGAAACCCTCGATTAGAAGGAGAAAACCACAATGGGACAAAACCCACAACTTTACTACTACAGTAATAAAGATGTCTTGTTAAGAGCTTACAAAGCACTTGTAAAAGTGCTACCCAGTAAAGGGATTTGGTAGAAGACCTGTTAGGATCTTGACTTTGTTAGGAGTCGCCTTGTAAAAGGACTTTCAACACCAATTAAGATGTTACCTGGTTAAGGGATTTATACAATGAACCTGTTAGGGTTCACCCTGATAGAGGGATTTGAATATGCTTAACAATAAAAACAGTGATCTATAACGACATCTTTTGTCTGATTAGATCATACCTGTTACCCTTTCCGCTCTACTTGGCTGTTGAACGTTTTTGCCTTTCACTTCTTGTGACCGTAGCTTCTCTCAAAATATATCTCTCTCCTGCTCAGAATATTCAACAACACATCTTGTGTATGCTATCTCCTGTATTTAAAAGACATTACTCTTATTAAAATACTTTTTCATAGTTCCACCAAGCTGTAAAACTCACTCATAAATCATGCATTGAAAAGCTTGTGAAAAGATCTTGAGTTTACCTTGAAAAATCCATGTAGAAATAAAGCTAACTCCAATTCCAAATGTGAATGCTCCGTATAATCCGGTTTTATCTAAAACAGGGCTCCGCATAATCTGGTTCGGATTATCATGCAGTTGACCGGTATCAATGTTATACCCGGTTCTGCATACATCCCCTCTATATCTTATAAGACCCACTCTGTTTGGTCTACCGGTTCATAATAAAGAATACCGGTGATAGATTTGTCTACCGGTGCTCCAATGGGATTGATGTTTGCCTCTAACTTAACCAATGACAACTTAAATATGTCAACAATCTTCCCCTTTGGCATTGGTGGAAAAACATCAAATTACATTCCCTGTCATGTAGACTTCCCCTATGTTATTTGTTAATTAGTTCTTCTCTATGATCTTCTTCCTTCTTGATCTTATTCATGTCCATCATGATGATCTTCTTGGCAGTTCTCATCTTCTTCCCCTTTTTGCCTCCATAGGACAAAGGGTAATTATTCCGATTTATATCAGTAACTTGGTGAAGATATCCTTGTAAATTTTCTTCGCTGATTGAAGAAAGGGATTCCATAGACTGGTGACATGCTCCAAGTTTTTATGTGCTGCTTGCAGCAATATAATTATGTTCTCCATGGCTTCTACAGTTTTGCAATCCAGTTCCTTGATCAGATTGTCTGCCTCAGTTGTAGTCTTCTGCATCAGATCAAATGTGGGGGCAAGAAATAATTGGAATCCAATGAGATCTCGGATTCTCTTAGTCTTCTTTTCTCATGCTTTTCTAATGGTTAGAGCAAGACTTGTCATTTCTCGGCTGTATTCAATTGCAGATGTGTTCCTTACATCGAACTTGGATGAAAGAACTCTTATTTCGTCCGAAGTTTTGGATGTCTTTTCAGTGATATCCTGAACAAAAACTTCAAAGTTTGAAGTCCTTGTGAATAGACCACCTACTTCTTGTATCTGCTGCTGGAGTACTCTTGTATTTGTAGATACAATTGTCTTTAGCTCTTCAACTTGTTTATGTAGAATTTCTACTCTCTTTTTCTCATAATGATCAATGGCTATAGTCTCCAGATCGGTGACATCTTCGCCAATTGCATGTGCCAATATTTCTAATTGATCAATAATAGGTTCTTCATCAATATTTGTATCCGGTACAAAGTTGTACAAGATGTTCCTTACACTAAAGAGGACCATGTCTTGTTTCCTCTTAGTGAGCTCCTTTAGTTGTCTAGTTGACATCTTGCTTATGTCAACTATAGTTTCACTAACTTTGCCCTTTTTGGATTCAGTTTCTGTTGCAAACGTTAGTTTCCTCTTAGATGAGGATGAGCTTGGAACATCGACCGGTTCCTTCTGACTCTTTTCCTGCTCCGGTTGCTCTTCAGCAGGCTTTTCCTGTTCAGTGTTGACCGGTACTTCTTGTTGATGAGGTATGTCATCATGTTGCATCTCTTGTTGCTGAGGGAATTCCTGTTGTGGTGCTTCTTCTTGTTGTACTGCCCCTTCCGGTAAGACCTCTTCTTCCATATGGACCTCTTCTTTTGGTCGTGCTTCACCTTCTAGATGACCTTCCAGATGAACTTCCTCTTGTTGTTGTACTTCTTCTTCCGGTGGAGCTTCCTCTATGTGTTGCTCCTCAGCTGCCTTTTGCTTATCCACACTGATCTCTTCCTCATTTGTTTCTTTTTCAGTAGTGATCTTGACCGATGACTCTCCCAATACTTGTTCTTCTAGTAGAACTTGTTCTCCCAGATTCAGATGTTCACTGGTTGTGAACGTTTCTATTGGAGATTGTTGCTTACCAGTTTGTTCATAAGCAGTGAATTGAACCGGTGGTTCCCGTACTGTCTCAGGTTCTTCCTGTGAACCTATTACCTTCAGAGCACTGAAGTCATATTGTTGCCAGAACTCAAGTGTCTCTTGATAGACTTCCTTTTCATATTCGTTGACCATCTTGGCAACTCTATTCTTTGTATCCAAATTCATTGATACTTCCTCCACTAGAAGTTTTGTAGTATCTTCATTGAGACCAGGTTTTACCTGGTTTTACCTTTGACAATGTCTCCTTAACAATTCTATTGTTGGAGTCTAGATTGGTTCTCCATTTATTCATAAGTCTCTTATTGAGTTCAAGAGGAAATTGAGCCCTATAGTCTCTGGGATATCTGTTGAAATCCAGAAAGGTCTCCAACAGAGCAACTTCTATCTTTTGCTTATCTTCCTCTCCTAACACACTGAACCATTTGGCTGCGTTGGCTACTTCGCCAAAGTCCATGACTTCATCTACAATATTATCTATAGTCAGTGTTCGAGCCTTACCTTTTATTGGGGATGCCAGTATGGTTGGTGGAGCCAAATCGCCACCTTTATCGTCAGTGATATCGACGATGACCGGTTCAGTTGATACCTTTGCTTTGCCTGGAGCCTTAGCTCCTAGTATCCCCTTTCCTTTACCAGTATCTTTGACCAGTGGCTGTGTGGTTTGTTGGCATTCTTCTTCTGCCTGGTGTTGTCATTGAAGAAGTTTTGTCCAAATAACAACACCTTCTCCATGCACCTTGTCCACATCTCCAATAAGTACTTGACTTATTCTTTTCCGTATCAGGAAACTTTCCTTGTGCAGGTCTGCTAGTTGTATGGCCTCTTCCAGAGTTAGATGATTATGTACTTCAAGTAGAGCCCTAATTCTCAGCTCTCTTTCTTTTTCAATCGAAGCTTTCCATCTAGCTGCTAGAATCTCCTAGAGATCGTCGGGTATGACCTTATGAAGCTCTGTAGGAGAAAGGTTGAACTTATGAATATAGTGAACTACAACTTCTATTTTTCTCCTATCTTCATCGTTGGCCAATTCATACCTCCTTCCGAGTGATCCCATTCCACCTGTCTCCTTTAACCCTTTCACAAATTCATCAATTGTAGGTTTTCTTCCTCTTGGTGCATCCTCTTTCACCGGTTTAGTAGATTTCCTCTTTCGGAGAAGAGGAGTTGTGTCTTCAGTTTTTGTCTCTTCCTGTTCTTCTCCTTGCTTGCTAGTCACCGGTGGTGCTCTTCTCTTTTGAACTTTGGGTTCTTCTGTTACTGGTTTCTTCTTCCGTGTGGGTGACCTCTTTGTATATACCTTTTTAGGTTCTTTTACTAAGGACTTCTTTAGATTTTCCAAAATTTCCTCATACGTCCCAAACCGGTATGAAGAGAGATCTAGATCACTCTCTTGTAGGGCATCTGCATATGCCTTGGCTTTTATAGTGGCTATTTCATAACCGAGTTCCAAAGCGTACTCAATTCTAGGTTCCACAGCCTAAATAATGCAGTGATCGGTGGTGACAAGAAAACACACCTCGTCTTTGTAAGAATCAACAAAAGTTGAGGGAATCCTCTCCCTGGTGTGCATCTTCAGTTGAAATGCCTCAAAATAATCGTTCATGACTTTACTAAACTAGTTTCCCAGTTTGTTGGCCATATCACTTATCTGAATAATTACTAGTCTATCGGTTTCCCATGTTACTTTTCCTACTCCCGGAAAGAAATTCTGATAATAAAAGAATAGACATACCAGTAGGGTTCCATAGTTCAGGAACATCTTCACAATACCGAGCTTCTTCAAATTTTAAAAAATTTGCCCTCGAAGCATGGCACAAATATCATATTGCGCGTTATTATGCATGATCCGGTGTGCGGCATGAATGGCTCCTCCTGGCACACTGTTGAGATTGCTTGATTGGTAAATTCTATACCCTATCACCGCAGACGCAAATCGAACTCCCTCATCTTCAATATCATTTACAATCATCAGCCGACTGTCGGACTTTGATTTTGTTAACCTTGCGACAACAGCATTCGCAATGGTTCTGAGGGTAAAGAGCTTACCCTTTGTCACTATACCTGGTAACCCTATGCAAATCCTCCTTGGTGATTGGTGTGCATGCACCTTTCACTAGCCAAAAACCTCGTTCGTGCACCCGACTGAGAACCAGCCTTATCCAATCCGGTCGAAACACGGTTGGATAAAAGACTCCATTGATTAACCCTGAAGATACTAGCTTTGCATATTTGTCCTGAAGCTTTCTGTCTTGGCACAGCAAGAGGTACTCGCTCTGGATGAAGGTTTCACCCAGCTCTTCTTGCTTAGCGTGAATAAACGTTGTAACATCTTCGGTCATCAAAACTCCATCGGGCACTAATGATAGTGCACCCGACATGTCATTTTCCCTGTTCTGTACTGCCATGATGTCGTAAATGGGTCGGTCGAATTGATTTCCGTGGATCAACTTGACGATAGAAGATGATGATGCCATCGCTATTGATCGGTTTACACAGAGAATCACTTGATCGGTCTTACAAAAATAACTTATCAATGACCGTGAATCAAAGCACGAGAAAATTACTCAAACATAAGAAATCATAAATCTCAATTCGCAAAGAAAAGTGAAATGAGTAATCCTCCTTCCTTTATATAGAATTAGGGTGTAACGGTAATTAACAAATGATAACTATTTGTTAACGGCTATAGCATTAATTACCTTACCTAATCTTTCCTTCGACAACCGATTTTCAAAAATTTACCTGTTGATCAAACATCGGTTGAGATGACGGCACCTACCTGTCCAGTTCATATGATAGACCGGTAACCTCTTTTGGTTTTACTTATTGACTGTGTGAGTTTATTGCTCACCAGTCCTACCGGGAACAGTAGATGGACTACCGGTTCCCTCTAAGCCTTTTCGACACGGTTTACTGAAAGATATCACCATTAGCAGATGATGATCTTCCCTCTGTCTTCTCCTCAGCGGAGCTCTTTGATTCCTTCTTGAACCAAATCTTCTTGACTTCTTTCTCGGTCTCTTTTCCCTTGTCCTTTTGATTGGGAGACAAGGTCTTATTCACCGGTTTGATTGATCCTCTTCTTTTGTTCACTGGCCGGTTCCTACAATCTTTGGCCAGATGTCCAACTTTGTTGCAGGTGTAATAGACTATCCCAGTTGCTTTCCATGGATTTACCCCCCTATTCTTAGGTGAATGACACCAGGATTCATTATGGTTATGAATGCCACAATTAGCACAATTTGTTGTGCTCCGGTTCTTATTCCTCTTAGGGAATATAGGTCTCGGTGGGGATCTGAGTGCCATAGTTTTAGATCTACATTCATCAGCCTTGTGTCCAAATTTGTTGCATGCATAGCAGTAACCTTTGAAGCTTCCCCTGCTTCGACTAGACACACTATTGGGACGAGACTTACACTCAGAAGTCTTGTGGCCATATTTGTAACAGTTTCTGCAGTAACTGTTAGTAGTAATTAGTTTTACCGGCGCATTCCTACAGTCCTTTGTTTTGTGACCCGGTTTACCACAATGATTGCAAAAAATTTTGAAAGAGTTTTTACCCTTTTGTTCTAGCGGTTTCTTCTTTTCCTTCTTGCCTTTCTTGACTCCAGATGACTCACCGGTTTCCTTCCTACTTTGACCGGTGAACCCAAGTCCTGTGGGATCCTTGTGCTTTCTTTGAGCCCTCGGTTGCTCATCAAGCTTTTCTGAGCTCTCATTGTATCTTCTAAGTGTCTCATTTCTTTCCTCGAGAGCTTTCATCTGTTCCTTTAGTTGATACAACTCAATAGCCAATCTTTTGCATGCATCATCTTTATCATGCCAATTCTTTTGCATGTTTGCATTTTCTTGTGTAATTATTTGCATGTCTTCTTGAAGTTGTAGAACAACAAGATCACTTTCCCTAACTGCGTCTTCTGCCAGGTTTCTTTCTCTTTCAGAGGCTACCAGTGATTTCACGACACTATTCCTTTCATCTTCAACTTTCCTCTTTTCCTCAATGATTTCAGTCATTCTTCGAGCATTACCTTCCTGCTCTCTTTTCAGGTTGGAGATTGGATCGGTTAGAATTTGAATTTTCTCCATGAGCTCAGAGACCACCTCCTCTGCTTCATCAGATCCACTTTGTCTAGAGAGCTCTTCAATTGTTTCATTGCTCTCACTCAGTTGCAGAGCTAGCTCTTTTCTTTATGCTAGGGACCTTCTCAGCCTATTCTCAAGAGAGACAATGATGTCATTGGCTTCCTCAAGCTGCTTCTGATACCTGTAACCCTCCATGATCTTTTACTCAAGCGGTTAAGCTTTATGTCTTTGAGAACCAAGAGGCTCTGATACCAATTGTTAGTCCTAACCGGTTACTGAGAGGGGGGGTGAATCAATAAATACAATTTCTATTCCAATTAAACCTTATATATATATATATTCTTGTGGTATTAACAGAATACAATCAATCACTCATAAAAAGAAATAGAAATACATAGGTCAACACAGCATATATACGTGGAAACCCTCACTTAGAAGGAGAAAACCACAGTGGGACAAAACCCACAACTTTACTACTACAGTAATAAAGGTGCCCTGTTAAGAGCTTACAAAGCACTTGTAAGAGTGCTACCCGGTTAAGGGATTTGGTAGAAGACCTATTAGGATCTTGACTCTGTTAGGAGTCGCCTTGTAAAAAGACTTTCAACACCAATTAAGATGTTACATGATTAAGGGATTTATACAATGAACCTATTAGGGTTCACCCTGATAGAGGGATTTGAATATGCTTAACAATAAAAGCAATGATCTGTAACGACACCTTTTGTATGATTAGATCATACCTGTTATCCTTTCCGCTCTGCTTGGTTGTTGAATGTTTTTGCCTTTCACTTCTTGTGATCGCAGCTTCTCTCAGAAGATATCTCTCTCCTACTTAGAATATTCAACAACACATCTTGTGTATGCTACCTCCTATATTTATAAGACATTACTCTTATTAAAATACTTTCTCATAGTTCCGCCAAGCAGTAAAACTCACCCATAAATCATGCATGCAAAAAGCTTGCGAAATGATCGAGTTTACCTTGAAAAATTTGTGTAGAAATAAAGTTAACTCTAGTTAAAAAGCTAACTCTAGTTCCAAATGTGAATGCTCTGCATAATCCGGTTTTATCTGAAACAGAGCTCCGCATAATCCAGTTCGAATTATTATGTAGTCGACCGGTATCAATGTTATACCCGGTTGTGCATACATCCCCTGTATATCTTATAAGACCCACTCTGTTTGGTCTACCGGTTCATACTAAAGAGTATCGGTGATAGATTTGTCTACTAGTGCTCCGGTGGGATTGATGTTTGCCTCTAACTTAGCCAATCACAACTTAAATATGTCAACAGATGTAGTCTTTACTTCACTGTTTTTCACATTTGGACATATCATTATATGTAATTTTGCAAACATTTATCAACTTATGTTGTTGTTATACATTTTAAAGCTTGAAACTATGATTACGAATGATAACACTTCAAATATTGAGTGTTTAGAGATCATATGATGTTTAATGTTTCAATTATGGCTCTTATGTTCTCTAAATGAAATAATTTCCTTTTGTTTTTTTGTAAAAGTGTGGTTTCTTTCTTTTGCCAAGTCCAAGTCCAATTTTTTGGTCTACCAAGTCCGAGGTGAGCCTGAGTTTTCCAACTATGGGCATTAGATTCAAGATCAATGTAAAATGCCATTTTAGAGACTGCAAGCAATATGAAGGACAAAATGTAGATGTTAGAGAATGTAGTGCATAAATTCCTTTGATAAAAACTTATTTTCAAAGATCCACAAGGACACGTCCCCTACATTTTTGGGGGTTGTCCCTATCTCAGGGACGTTCCTGCAATAGATGCCTTGGGGATGTTTCCCAAGCATCCCAAAATTGTATCTTTTTTTCGAGGACATCCCTGTTTGAAGAGGACAGAAATGCCGAAGGGACGACCGGGTGTCCCAAGAACACATTGGGGACGTCCGAGGCGTCCCCAAATGTCAAAAGGACAGCCAATCGTCCCCTTTTTTCAATTTTGCTTCATATTTTCAATCATTTTTTTGCACCACCTTGATCATTGGGTTTTTCTCACAGCTAACACCTTCTGTAACTTATCATTTCTGCCCTCAAACTTTTCAACTGTTAAGTCAAGTCCGAGTCATCAAAATTTGCTTTTCATCATTATGTTTTATAGTTTTGATTTCTATAGTGCAAACTTGTAGCCTTTGGGCATTTTGGTCTACGCAATACTTTTATTTTTCAATTGCAAATTGACATTATTTATGGAAGCATTTAAGTATTACTATTAATTTGTTTGACACTAATTGAAACTCTATTATTATGTTTTACTTTTCATGCTATAATGTATATGTCAATATGATTACATTTGGCATTTGCAATTTTATCAATGTTATCATATGAACATCTCTCTCTCTCTCTCTCTCTCTCTCTCTCTCTCTCTCTCTCTCTCTCTATATATATATATATATATATATATATATAAGTGTCCCCATCCTCAAAAATGGCCTAAAAAATCTCATCCCAAAATGCGTCCCCCTATCAAAAAACTTGACGAAACAAAGCTTAGTTTATCTCAATGAGGGATATTTGAACCCATGTCACGCTCTTGCCAATGCCTCAAAATTTGCACTAATATCCATTGACCATTGCGTTTTGAATGAAATGAAATCATTTAATTACGTCCATGAAACCAAATGATATATGACTTACAAAAGATTGGTCGAAGGATACTCCCCTTACAAACCAAAACACAGCAACAATAAAGAAATAAACAAAAAATGCAAGAAAGAAATGCTTGCTTTCTATTATCCCAATGAAATGAGAACTACATCATTCAAGATTTACATGCTATAGCCACATTGCCTCAAATCATTACAAAGAAAATTGACTCTTTAAGAAAACCCTACAATTTGGAGCCGCAATCTGTATTGATGGAGCCTTCCCTATAAACCTTTGTTCACCTCTTTATTTAGCATCAATAACAACCTTAGAATCTTCTAGAAAATGTAATTTTTCTTCTATTGGCACCCAATGGTCCAACAATTGATTTTCCTACCCAAGTCGATTTTCCATTGGATCTGAGAACCATAGTTTTTGACTCGTGCATCTGATCTGCTATAATAAACTGTTGTGGTCCCACAACCACGCTCCCCTTTTGGCCACTTGGCCAAGGGGCCCCCCTTTTTTTTCTTCTTTTGCTTGTTTGTGCCCTTTGGGCTCCCGGCTTGTCCCTCTTTTGTTTGTCTGTTGTATGTCCCATGTCAGAGGCATTCCTCAAGAGTAAACTAACCTTTTCGCACTGTCGCACTTTCGGTGATACCATGACTCTGAAAGCCCGAACGTTCAATTTCGTCCTAGGAGCAAAACTTGGTTGGTTTTCGGCCTTTCAGAGTTGTCAGATATGCGGATCTCCGAAAGTCTGAAAGTCCGACTCCCTCAAAGGAGTTCGAACCTTCACACTTTCGATGATTCAGAGGCCCAGTGTTCTTCGTACCTCCGAAACTGCGAAGCTCTGAAATCCCGAAGTCCAGAGGGTGAATGATGTCACCCTCCCCCCGCAGCCTATTTAAAGCACGTGAGTGACCTTTTTGGTCACTTGTGCATCTTTCAGCCTTGCATTTTCGGAGTGACTTCGAGCTTTTGAGTTTTCAGCGCTTTCTAGCTTTCAGATCTCTTCGTCCTTAGCCTCCTTTGTGTTTCCTTTGTTCACACTTGAGGTAGGGTCTTTTTCCCTCGTTTGTTTCGGTTTGTAGTTGGTTTTCTTGTTTCCTTGTCGTCTCCTAGGGTTTTCTCTTAGTTAGGGTTTCTTTTTAGGTTTTTCAAGTTTGCTTGTCACCTCAGGGCCTCAAAGTTGTCCCTATAGATCCTTTTGAGGCGGGCTCGTGGTTGAGCTCGTCTCGAAGTCGATTTGGAGATCACGCAAGGGTTTTCTCCCCTCGGCTCTCTGTCAGCCCTAGTGTTTTCGAAGTTTTGGACTCCAAGTTTCAAAAGTCATCAGCCAAAAACCGAACTCCAAACCTCGGCTTCGCACTTTCGGTGTTTCAGACACCTACATAGATACACATATTCGCACACTGAAAGTCTGAAATCCGGCACCGATCACTAAGTTCCCCCCAGACAAACCAAGTCGTCATCAAACTTCGCATCTTCGAGGTTCAGACGCCGATAAAGACAAACCATTTTCACTCTCCTAAGGTCCGAAATCCCAAACCAAGACAAACGTAAGTGCCTACTTTTTTTGCCATTTCGGACATGTACTACATTTCGCACCTCTGAAATGCCGAAAGTCCGAAATCCTGAAGGAGTGGCGTTAAGACACCAATTTTTGCCATTTCGGCCTTTCGGAGTGCAATCACTCTGTCGGAATCTGAATCTCCGAGTCTCCGAAAGCAACCTTTTGAGCCTTTGAACGCCTTAGTCTTATGGGTTTTGATTTCTTCATGGTTTTTCTCTCATTTATTATTCATAATCAATTGATTTCCTCTTACAATCGTTACTAACTCGTGTCTCTTTTGCAGAATGTCTGAGAAGGTTAATTCACTAGCCATGAAGTACCAATTCAAAGGGTTTATCAAGCACCGTCAAAGGTGGGGAATCTCCATAATGAGATCACTGATAATGATATAGGGAACGTCAGCTGGAACGAGAATCTGGTGAAGTGTGACAATCCCAACTGGTGCTGAGAGGGGTGGGTGAATCAGCACCTATAAAACTTCTTTCTAATAAATCTAATGACGTATACTTAAAACTGTAAGCAAAACAGATTCAAGCACAAAAGTAGCATCAAGCAATCAATCCACAAAGTGACACCAAATTTATCACGTGGAAACCCAAATCGGGTGAAAACCACAGTGTGAGGAGACCTCAGAAATTCTGCACTCTTCTGAAGTGCGCCCTGTTAGGAGCCTTCCTTGTTAAAGGATTACAGCGCACTATTAGATGCGACTCGGTTAAGGGATTTGATTACAATAAGGCCGGTTAGTGCCTGCTTGGTTAGAGGACTTAGAACATCTGAAAAGATGTCACCCGATTAAGGGATTTAATACAAGGGACCTGTTAGAGTCCACCCTAAATACTGGGAATTAGCTATTGTAATTGTTAAAAAATAATAGAAAGATTTGAACTTTTACAAATGGCTTTCCATAGCCTGATAAGATCTATGTTATTATCAACTAAGAAACATCACCGATCACCGCTGGTATGTTCTCCTTTACTGTTGTGCTTTCTTTGCACACTCTTCTCTCTTTTCTTCTCTTTTCTTTTCACCTTAGCTTCTTCGGCATACAGGTTCACTCTTTGCTTTGGCAGAATGAGGCCAACCTATATTCTTAAAAGGCAGAAGAATATATAGAGTCCTTGCCCTAATTGCGCTTCTCATGCATGACCTAATACTATTTCTATCTCCAATTAAAACTTGCATAAAGATTCTTGTACGATAAACATAATGTAAATAACCATTCACAAACAGAAATAGAAATTCTCAAATCAACACAACATATTTACGTGGAAACCCTCGATTAGAAGGAAAAAAACCACGATGAGACAGAGCTCACAACTTCACTACTGCAGTAATAAAGACACCCTGTTAGGAGCTTACAAAGAACTTGCAAGAGTGCTACCCGATAAAGGGATTTGGTAGAAGATCGGTTAAGATCTTGACTCTATTAGGAGTTGTCTTGTTAAAGGACTTTCAACATCAATTAAGATGCTACCTGGTTAAAGGATTTATACAAAGAACCTATTAGGGTTCACCCTGATAGAGGGATTTGAATATGCTTTAACAGTATGAAAGTAATGATCTTAATTGACACTCTCTGTCTGATTAGATCATACCTGTTGACCTTACTGTTTTGCCTGGCTGTTGATCCTTTATGCCTTTCACCTCTGTGACCGTAGCTTCTCTCGCAAGATATCTCTCTCCTGCTCTGTATATTCAAAAACAATATTTTTGTGTCCTATGACTTGTATTTATAAGAAATACATCTTGTTAAAACCTAACTCATAGAACCTCCAGGCTGTAAACTCATCCATAAATCATGCAGCATAAAGCTTTGCAAGATGATCTTGAGTTTACCTTAAAACATCCGCGTAGAAATAAAACTAACTCTTGTTAAAAAGCTAACTCCAGTTCTAAACGGTGGATGCTCCATAAAATCCAGTTTTAAATCAGACAACTCCGCATAATCAAGCACGAATTATTATGCAGTCAACCGGTATCAATCTTATACCTGGTTCATCCCCTGTATGCACTATAAGACCGGTACTATGTACTCTGTTTAGTCTACCGATGCATATCCTCTATTTAGTCTACCGGTGTCTATAAAGTAATATGAGTGATCTACCGGTGTACCTTATACCGGTGGGAATGGTGTTTGCATCTATCTTCACTAATGACAACTTAAATTTTCTAACAATCTTCCCCTTTGTCATTAGTAGCAAAACCATCACTCACTCATCACAGTTGATTCCTTGTCCTGTAGACTTGGCCTGTGTGTGTGTTTCAACTCTTATGTCTGTAGACTTCCCTTGTTCTTGTGCTGCCTTCTGCACTGTAGCTGAATTCACTCTCTATCACTTTTGAGCTTCTTCCTTTCCGATCTTCTTCCCTTTCTGATCTTTCTTCCTTTCTTCTGATGTCTTCTTCCCCTTTTTGCCTCCATAGGACAAAGGGTGATGTGGTACTGACTGATTTACATCTATAACTTTGTAAAGATGTCCTTATACACTTTCTTCGTTGTATGAAGAAAAGGGTTCCATTGACCGGTGACATGTTCTATATTTTTATATGTTGCTTTTAGAGAGACAATAATGTTCTCCATGTCTTCTATAGTTTTGTAGTTCGGTTCACTGATCAGATTCTCTGCTTTAGTTGCAGTCCTTTGCATTAAGTCAAAAGTGGGGGCCAGAAATAATTGAAATCCAATCATGTCTTGGATTCTCTTGTTTCTCTCTGCAGATGCCTTTCTCAAAATGAGAGCTAGGCTTGTCATTTCTCTGCTGAAATCTGTTGCAAACTTGTTCCTTATATCAAACTGGGAAGATAGAACTCTTATGTCTTCAAAAGTCTTTGATGACTTCTCTGTGAGATCTTGTATAAAAGTATCAAAATTCGAAGTCCTTGTCATCAGACTTCCTGCAACTTGAATCTTTTTTTGAAGTACCCTTAAGTTGGTAGATACTATTACCTTAATCTCCCCAACCTGTTTGTGGAGAATTTCTATTCTCTTCTTCTCATAGTGATCAATGGCTACTGTCTCTAGGTCGGTGAGATGTTCTCCGATCGCTTGTGCCAATATCTCCAATTGATCAATTACAGGTTCATCTTCATCAATGTCTGCATCCGATACAAAATTGTTGAGGATGTTCTTGACACTTGTTAGGACCATGTCCTATTTCCTCTTTGTCAGCTCTTTTAATTGCCTAGTTGACATTTTGCTTATGTCAACTACGGTCTCACTAGCCTTGCTCTTCTTGGCTTCTGTGTTTGTTGCAAAGGATAGCTTCCTCTTGGATGAGGACGAGCTTGGAACATCTACCTGTTCCTTTTGTCTTGGTTCCTGTACCGATTTTTCTTGTACAGGTAATTCTTGTTCCTTTTCATTTTGCTATTCTTGTTTTTCCTCATTTTTCGGTTGGACCATCTCTTTCAGTTGTACTTCTACTTCTGGTTGAGCATCTTCTCTCTGTTGCAATTGCTCTTCTAGTGGGGCTTCTTGTTCCGGTGGTGGATCTAAGTGTTGTTCCTCAACTGTATGAAGCTCACCTATAGCAATGTCTTCATCACCAGAAATGGTGTTGTCAGTAGTCATCTTGACCGATGACTCTCCTGGTACTTGCTCTTTTGGTATGAACTGTTCCTTAGGAACTTCTTGTTCACTGGTTGTAGGTTCTTCAGGAGCAGTGAATTGAATCGGTGGTTCCTATTCTAACCTAGGTTCATCTTGTGGACCTGTTTCCTTCAGAGCACTGAAATCATATTGTTGCCAGAAATCTAGTGTATCTTTATAGACTTCATTCTCATAACCATTTATTATCTTGGCAACCCTGTTTCTAGTATCTAGATTCATTGATGCTTCCTCTAACAAAAGTTTGATAGTATCTTCACTAAGACTAGGTCTGACCTGTGACAATGTCTCCTTAGAGATCCTAGTATTGGAGCTTTTAGACCGGTTCTCCATTTTGTCATTAGTCTTGTGTTTAGTTAAGGGGGAAACTTAGACCTATAGTCTCTTGGAGTTCTGTTGTCATCTAAGAAGGTTTCCAACAGAGCCACTATTATTGCTTGTTTATCTTCCTCTCCTAGCACACTATACCATTTAGCTGCATTGGCTACTTCTCCAAAATCCATTACTTCATCTACTATATCATTAACAGTCATAGTGTGAGCCTTACCTTTTTCTGGAGAAACAAGAATGGTTGGAGGTGCTGGAACACCACCTTTGTTGTCAGTGATATCGACGATGACAGTTTTAGCCGATACCGTTGCTTTGACTTGTGCTTCTGCTCCAAGAATTCCCTTCCCTTTACCGATATCTTTTACCGGTGGCTCAACATTCTTCTGACATTCTTCTTTTGCTTGTTGGTTCTGAAGAAGTTTTGTCCATATTTCTACACCTTCCTTGTGAACCTTCTCAACTTCTCCAATAAGCATTTGACCGATCCTCCTTTTTATCAGGAAATTTTGCTTGTGCAGTTCGGCTTGGTGAGTGGGCTCGTCTAGAGTGAGATGATTCTGAACCTCAAGCAAAGCTCAAATCCTTAGTTCCTTTTCTATGTCCATTGAAGCTTTCCATCTTGCTTCAAGAATTTCTTGGAGATCGTCAAGGACGACCTTATGAAGTTCGATAGGAGTGAGATTGAACTTGTGAATGCAATAGATGACCGCTTCTTCCAATTTCCTTTTATCTTTGTCGTTTGCCAGTTGATATCTCCTATCAACTGATGCCATGCCACCTGATTCCTTTAACCTTGCCACAAACTCATCAATTGTGGGTTTTCTTCCTCTTGGTGCATCCTCCTTCACAAGTTTACCAGATTTCCTCTTTCTTACTAGAGGAACTGTATCTTCAATCTTTGTTTCCTCTTGTTCTTCCCCTTGTGTGCTGGGTACTGGTTGTGCTCTCTTCGTCTGGACTTTCGGTTGATTTGCTACCGATTTCTTCTTTGGTGTTGGGGTCCTTTTGACATAGACAATCTTAATTGGTGCCTTTTTCTTCAGATTCTCCTAAATCTCTTCAAAGGTACCAAATCGGTAAGCAGAGAGATCTAGGTCAGCTTCTTGTAAGGCATTTGCATATGCCTTGGCTGTCTTGGAGGAGATCTCATAACCGAGTTCAAGAGCATACCCAGTTCTTGGTTCCACTGCCTGAATGATGCAATGATCAGTGGAGACCAGAAAACATACATCGTCTTTGTAGGAGTCAACAATAGTTGACGGCATCCTCTCCCTGGCGTGCATTCTTAGCTGGAATGTCTCAAAGTATTCAGTCATGACTTTTCCGAATTGGTTTCCCAATTGATTGGCCATATCACTGATATGGATCATGATAGGTCAATCGGTTCCCCAAGTCACCTTTCCTATGCCCGGGAAGAAATTAGAATAGTAAAAGTAAAGGCATACCAGTAGGGTCCCATACTTCAGGGATTTCTTCTTGACAATACCTAGCTTCTTCAAATTCTCAAATATCTATCCTCGAAGCATCGTGCAAATATCTTACTAGGCGTTGTCGTGCATTGTCCGGTGAGCGGCATGTATGGCTCCTCTTGGTACGCTGTTCAAGTTGTTGTATTGATAGATTTTGTAACCTATCATAGCGGATGCAAACAGAACTCATTCGTCTTCAATGTCGTTGACGGTCATTAGCCGACTGTCAGATTTTGATTTCGTCAGTTTGGCGACTACAGCATTGGAGATGGTTCTCAGGGTGAGGGCTTCCCCTTCTTCATTGTACCCGATTACTCTGTGCAAGTCCTCCTTGGTGATTTGAGTGCATGCTCTTTTTGCGAGCCAAAATCCAAGTTCATGCACACAACTGAGAACTAGTCGAATCCAGTCAAGTCGGAAGATGGTCGGTAACAGACTCAATTGATTAGCCCATATGACACCAGCTTTGCGTATTTGCCTAGAAGCTTTCCGTCTGCGCATAGAGAGAGGTACTCGCTTTGGATGAAGGTCTCACCCAGTTCTTCTTGCTTGGAGTGAATGAAAGCGGTCACATCTTTCGTCATGAGAACACCATCAGGCACGGATGACAGTGCACCAAACATGTCATTTTCCCTGTTCTGAACTGCCATGATGTCGTAGACAGGTCGGTCGAATTGATTACCTTGAATCAACTTGGTAACAGATGATAATGATGCCATTGTTATCAACCGGTTAACACAAGAAGTAGCTTGATCGGTCTTACAAAGAAATTTTGTCGTTGATCAAAGCACGAGAATATTACTCAAGCATAAAAAATTGTAAATCACAAATCGCAAAGTAAAAGAAAATGAGTAATCTTCCTTTCTTTATATAGATTTAGGGCATAACGGTAAATATTTGTTAAAAGCTATAGCATTAATTACCTTACCTACCCTTTCTTTCCTTCTTCACCAACCAGTATTCAGGGTTTTTCCGGTTTGAACAAACCTCGGTTGATCAACACTTACCTGTCCGGTCTTTCTTGCAGACTGGCTAAGTTTGATACTCACCAGTTCTACCAGGAACAGTAGATGGGCTACCGGTTCCCTCTAAGACTTTCAGGCTCAGTATGTTGAAGAGATATCACCATCAGCAGACGATGATCTTCCCTCTGTCTTCTCCTCAGTAGAGCTCTTTGATTCCTTTTTGAACCAAATCTTCTTGACTTCTTTCTCGGTCTCTTTTCCTCTATTGTTCTTCTCATTGGAAGACGAGGTCTTCACCACCGGTTTGACCGCTCCTTTTCTTTTGTTCATTGACCGATTCTTACAATCTTTAGCTAGGTGTTCAACTTTGTTGTAGGTGTAACAGACTATCCCGGTTGCCTTCCATGGATCTACCCTTCTTTTGTTAGGTGATATACACCAGGAGTCATTATGACTATGCATGCCACAGTTAGCACAGTTGGTTGTACTCCGGTTCTTGTTTCTTTTGGGGAATATCGGTCTCGGTGGGGATCTGAATGCAATTTTTTTGGATCTGCATTCATCATCTTTGTGTCCAAACCTGTTACATGCATAGCAATAGCCCTTGAAGCTTCCCCTGCTTCTACTGGACATACTTGTAGGGCGAGACCAGCATTCAATGATCTTGTGGCCATACTTGCAACAGTTTTTGCAGTAACTGTTGGTTGGCTTTACCGGTGCATTTCTGCAATTAGCTTGGTTTTCCACAATGATTGCAAGAAGTGTTGAAGGTCTTTTTACCCTTTTGTTCTAGCGGTTTCCTCTTCTCCTTCTTGCTTTTCTTAGCTCCCGATGACTCACTGGTTTCATTGTTGCTTTGACCGGTGAACCCAAGTCTTGTGGGATCTTTATGCTTTCTTTGAGCTTTTTGTTGCTCATCAAGCTTTACTAAGCTTTCATTGTATCTCCTAAGGGTTTCATTTCTTTCTTTGGGTTCTTTCATTTGTTCCTTCAGTTGATACAACTTAATTGCCAGCCTCTTGCATGCATCATCTTTATCATGCCAAATCTTTGGCATGTTGGCATTTTCTTGAGTGACTATTTGCATGTCTTCTTGAAGTTGTAGAACGACAAGATCACTTTCCCTTACAGCTTCTTCAGCTTGATTTCTTGCTCTTTCAGAGGCTGTTAAAGACTTAACTGCAGTGTTTCTTTCATCTTCAGCCTTCCTCTTTTTCTCAATCAGTTCAGTCATTCTTAGGGCATTATCTTCCTATTCCCTTTTTAGGTTGGAGATCTAATCAGTTAGGATCTAGTTTCTCTGCATGAGCTCAAAGCCTACCTCCTCAGCTTCATCTGATCCACTTTGCCCAGAGAGTTCATCAATTGTTTCATTGCTCTCACTCAGCTGCAGAGCCAGCTCCTTTCTTTTAGCAAGGGATCTTCTCAACCTATTCTCAAGAGAGGCAATGATGTCGTTGGCTTCCTCAAGCTGTTTCTGATACCTGTAACCCTCCATGATCTTTTTCTCAAGCGGTTAAGCTTTATATCTAAGAGAACTAGGCTCTGATACAAATTGTTGTTCCTAACCGGTTACTAAGAGGGGGGTGAATCAGTAAATACTATTTCTATCTCCAGTTAAAACTTGTATAAAGATTCTTGCAAGATAAACAGAATGTAAATAACAATTCACAAACAGAAATAGAAATACTCAGATCAACACAACATATATATGTGGAAACCCTCGATTAGAAGGAAAAAAAACCACAGTGAGACAGAGCTCACAACTTCACTACTGCAGTAATAAAGACACCCTGTTAGGAGCTTACAAAGCACTTGCAAGAGTGCTACCCAGTAAAGGGATTTGGTAGAAGATCGGTTAAGATCTTGACTCTATTAGGAGTCTCCTTGTTAAAGGACTTTCAACATCAATTAAGATGCTACCCGGTTAAAGGATTTATACAAAGAACCTATTAGGGTTCACCCTGATAGAGGGATTTGAATATGCCTTAACAGTATGAAAGTAATGATCTTAATTGACACTCTCTGTCTGATTAGATCATACCTGTTGACCTTACTGTTCTGCCTAGTTGTTGATCCTTTCTGCCTTTCACCTTTGTGACCGTAGCTTCTCTCAAACGATATCTCTCTCCTGCTCTGTATATTCAACAACAATCTTTCTGTAGCATATGACTTGTATTTATAAGAAATACATCTTGTTAAAACCTAACTCATAGAACCTCCAGGCTGTAAACTCATCCATAAATCATGCAGCAAAAAGCTTTATGAGATGATCTTGAGTTTACCTTGAAACATTCGCGTAGAAATAAAACTAACTCCTGTTAAAAAGCTAACTCCAGTTCTAAACGGTGGATGCTCCGTAAAATCCAGTTTTAAATCAGACAGCTCTGCATAATCAGCCGTGGATTATTATGTAGTCAACCGGCATCAATCTTATACCTGGTTCATCCCCTGTATGCACTATAAGACCAGTACTATGTACTATGTTTAGTCTACCGGTGCATATCCTCTATTTAGTCTAACGGTGTCTATAAAGTAATATGAGTGATGTACTGGTGTACCTTATACTGGTGGGGATGGTGTTTGCATCTATCTTCACTAATGACAACTTAAATTTTCTAACATACTTTCCTTGATTGAGAGTGATACCATCAAATTTATGTCAGACTTCCAATCCAAGGAAGTAATATAGAATGCCTAAGTCTTTCATGTCAAATTCTAAAGCCAAGTCCTTACATTGAGTGATAAGGTGATCTTCTCCTGTGATTAGCAAGTCATCAACATATAAAATAAGTATTAACATATTACCATTAATTACTTTAAAATAGAGGTTTGGATCTACATCGTTCTTGGAAAATCCTAGTCCCACAAGATAGTGATCAATCCTCTCATACCAAGTTTTGGGGGCTTGTTTAAGTCCATATAAAGCTTTCTTTAATTTGCATACATGTGATTCCGCATTATGTATCACAAAACCTTCAAATTGCTCTAAATAGACTTCTTCATCAATGGTCCCATTCAGGAATGTAGTCTTCACATCCATTTGATGGATCTTCCATCCTTTAGATGTTGCAATAGCTATTACTTCTCTGACTGAGTTATAGCGGGCAACAAGTTCAAACGTCTCTTCATAATCAATACCCTCTTTCTGTGAGAAACCTTTGGTAACAAAACGAGCTTTGTATTTCTCTATACTGTCGTCTGCAACATGTTTGATTTTGAAGAGCCATTTGGAAGAGACAACAGATTTCTCTTTTGGTCTTGGTACTATATCCCACACATCATTTTACAATGGATTGATACTCTTTTGTCATGGTGTATTTCCATACTTAATGTTTGAGAGCATCTAGAACACTAGTTGATTCTGAATTAATGATCTCGCTCATTAAGGCAACATAGCTGGAAAATCTGTGGGGTCTCTTACTTTCCCTAAAAGTTCCTTTAGGTGCTGCATAATTCTTAGCTTCCTCAATCATCTTTTTGGCCCAAAGTGGTCTCCTTTTGTTGTTGTTGGGTTCTTCTACTGGTGTAGTCTGATTTCTATTTATAGTTTCTTCAAGAGACTCCCTCTGAATCTCAAGAGCATGTTCCTCCTCCATGTCTTTAGGAGAATCTTGAATTTCTATCTCATGAGAACTCTTGGATCTCTTGAAAGCAATGTCTTCCTCAAAGATGACATCTCTGCTGAATTCAATTTGTTTTTGTCCTGGTTTGTATATTTTGTAGGCTTTCGATGTTTCACTATAGCCTAGAAATATCCCTTTCTTGCCACTGGGTTCTAACTTAGACCTCTTTTCTTTAGGCACGTGAATGTAGACAGGATATCCAAAAAAATTTAAGTGACTTATGTCTAGTTTTACACCGGTGAATGCTTCTTCGGGAGTTTTGTTATCTAGATGTGAGTGAGGACATCTATTTTGAATGTAGACAGTTGTCCTAGAGGCTTCTACCCAAAATGAAGTTTCTATGCTTTGGTCATACAACATTGCTCTAGCAGCTTCTACAATAGTTCTATTCTTTCTCTCAGCAATACCATTTTGTTATGGATTGTACGGTACAATAAACTCCCTCTTAATCCCAACATTTACACAAAATTCTTTAAAAATTTCTAAAGTGTATTCCTTCCCATTATCTGTTCTCAGTACTTAGATTTTCTTCCTGGTCAAATTTTCTATAAGAGCTTTGAACTCCTTAAACCTTTTAAATATTTCCTCCGACTCTTTATATTTAAGAAAATATATCTAGGTCTTTCTAGAAAAATCATCTACAAAGATTACATAATATAAGAATCCTCCCATCCAAGGTACAGGCATGGGCCCACATAAGTCAGAGTAAACTAATTCTAATACATTTTTAGTTTTACTAAAGCTATTTAGGAAAGTCCCCTTTGTATTCTTTCCTAGGGTACACCCTTTGCATGCTCCTTCATGGAATTGTTTTAATTTGGGCAACCCTATCACCATTTTTTTTCACTAAAGGGTAGGGCACAAAAATGAATATGTCGTAATCTTCAATGCCAAATTTCATTTGAGTGAGAAGTCTCATGGATTAGGGCTTGATTTAAATCAGTGCAGAGTTTGTAAAGACATCCTTGTCTTATTCCAATAGTTTGTGATTTCTTTATGGTGAAGCTCTTTGGCCATGCCAGAACTTTTCCATCCATAAAGGTAACCCTATATCCTTTGTCTTCTAGAGCAAAAATGGATACTAGGTTCCTTTTTATTCCTGGTACATATAATACTTCAATGAGTTGAAGGGAGATGCCTGACTTCAAATTTATGGTGCAAGTTCCAACCCCCTTTACTGGATAAGTTGAATCATCTCCAATAGTTACTTCTTCATCAGATTCTTCTACCATGGTGTCTACATGTTCTTTGAATCCTGTGATGTGTCTTGATGATCCACTATCAATTACCCAGGTGTTGAGTTTGTTTGAAACTTGGCTTGATAAGGCTGAGTAGAAAACAAATTTCTCAAAATCATGTTCTATATTAGCCTTTCAAACTTTAGCAAAAGATGCTAGTTGTTTTGTTCTATCAGGGCACCTGATTGCATAATGTCCATATTGATCACATCTAAAACATTGTATTTGAGATATGTCCTTCCTCTTCTTGGACAATCCCTTTCCATAAGTATTCTTCTTTCTTTTAAAAAATTTCTTCTTTCCTTTCTTATGAGAATTTGTGTTTAATACATAAATATCCTCATCTATGGGCTTTAGATTGTTTACTCTGGTCATCAATCTGGATTCTTCTTGTAAGCAATCCGTTTTCAACCTATCAAATTTAGGGAGTATTGACCTTGCACTTATTCCTTGAATAAATGACTCCCATGAAGTTGGTAGGCCACCTAGAGCTATTAATGTTAACTCTTTACTATCAATTTGATTTCCAACTGTTGAGAGTTGATCTCTTAGTTCAATGATTCTCATAAAATATGGGGTGATGGATTCTCCCTTATTTCAAATGTTCTTTCAAGAGAATTAAACATTAGGTATGCAGTATCATGTTTTGATAAGATAGGTACTATATGATCCCTAATTGCATTACTATAAGTTTCATAGCCTTTTCATTGTTCTCAATCCATTGAGTTTTCTCAGGATCATTTTCTGGTTGTATTTTGTTTTCCTTTACAAATGAGTCTGATTTATTTTCTTTCAATATCATCATGATTCTAAATTTCCATAATACAAAGTTGGTTGCACCTTCAAGTCGATCCTCAAATCTGATGACATTATGAAGAATGGAATGTGATTGCAATTTCAAGGGGGAATAAATATTTATGTTTTGGAGTAATCTGAATTCTCAAATCTAATCGGATCTTCCTTAGCAAGGCTCTGATACCGTGTTAAAGAAGATTAGATCTATTTCAGATTAGAATATAGATATCCTTTAATTTTCTTTATCTCTTGAATAGTGTTCTTATTTATCTTATAATGTCTTGCAGGTTGATATAAGAGTGAGGAGATAATAATACTTCACAAGTATTGTATATGATTCTGAAACACTAATGTTTAATTCTGATTATTGTATCGCAGATCTGAATATGAATAATAGAGAGGGATCGGTCTCTAAGATGCTTTGCACTATGTGTTTTTTGTACTTGCATCTTTGACCGATCAGACTTGATATGTATATAATCTGGGAGGACTTGTCAATGAATAGACATGCCTCCACGTAAGTGAAGAATGTCTCTTCATTGACATGTCACTTCATTTTCGGTTCCCTTTAGTTACCTTAATACAAGCCGATAATTATCGGCAATAGTGACTCGTAACTAATGCAGATTATATAAACCAATATCATCATCAACGGTAATATAAATTAGTCTTTATCAGATTCGTATCTGATTCATGATCAATGCTATCGATTTAATATCGATACTTATAAATGGCAATGATAATGTTAATCAATATCAACCAAAAATGCAGATCGAAAAATTTAGTTTATATTTGGAACAATATTCATGATAATCAGATCATTATGGATGATAATTGGTTTTACAAATATCATCAATATAATGATATATGGTTAAGCATTTAATATGTATATATGTATATCAATATACAAAACGTATATTGATATATATATATATATATATATATATATATATATATATATATATATATATATATATATATATATATATATATATATATATGCATATAATCATAGATCATTCTATTGATGATTATCATCCATGGTTATCTGACTGAAGCTATCATTTCAACATACAAGATTATCCTCACAACACTGGATGCTCCTGCATCAATTAGTCAATTCCATTTCCTCATAAGAATGTCTATTGATTTTTCTATGTTTAGGCCATCTTGAACAGGTCACCTTTTTGTTACACAAGTCCAACGGTCCATTAATGCAAATACTATAGGATTTCATATCACAAGTCCATTAATGCAGATATCAATAAGCTTGAATCTGCAATAACCACCCCATCTTACTGTTAGAAACTTAGACAACATCCTAACAGACTTAAGTTAGCATATATTGGCTATTGAGAGTATTGGATTGTATTTTTAGCTTGATAACCTTGGTTGAGGTGATTGCCCATCTTATCTTGGACCAAGAACATTCTTAAGGTTTGTGAACTTGGGCCATGCTGGAATGTATCCCATAGTACATCACAGCCTTGCCACATGCTAAGGAGACTTATGGGCTGCCTTATTGTGGCTAGCAGCATTTAAATCTGAGCCACTAGCATTATGAATGCAATCCATCACCAATACACCATAGCTCTTCGGACTAAGTCAAGTTGGATTCATAAAATTAGTTTTTATCTACAAATATGTTTTATCTTAAATAGAATTTTGGGGATCCTTGATTACCAAACTTATATGTGTAAAAATTTGGGTGAATCTTCATTGTGGATTGGCTCTATTGCTTTTGGAATACTTGGGAAGAATAGGATAAAAGGGCCATCTTGGATAAAAGGGCCATCTTGTTAAAATGTTGAAAGAAAGTATTTGGAAGATATATTACATATCATAGGTATTGTTCTCACATTTGACTAAAACAGAACCCATCTTTGAGCCCATTCCAATCAACAATGGCTATGTAGAGGATAGACTTTTGGGATTTTACCGTATATGACACTGGATCAGTTCCTCTTGTGAATAGGTGTAACCACCACATCACCCACAATCCCCTTTTTTGTGATGGTTAAGATAAATCCTGCTGGAGAGTTTATCTGCAGCTGAGATTAAAAACTCAGGTGACCTCAAAAGTGTGCATTAGTATTTGAGCTGATGTCCTACCAGATTTGGAAAAATGACCATTAGATTAAAGAAACTGAGGGTCTCTTAGGATAGGGTTTTGCTAGCTACCACAATGCTTAGTGGTTAGAATTCATTTTGGATTAAGAGAAAATGTCAAATTTTTTATTCTGTGACTGGTGAAAAGTAGATTTATGTCACTAAAGCTCTCATAAAGGTCTGGTCAGAGATTTTGCTCTGCATAATGTCAGGAATTCACTAATTTCATCATCAATATAACAGTTCTATAGATTTTTCAGGCTTGCCTTGCCACTATCATATCCATTTAGCAAGAATATTTCATGACAAAAAAATAGAATATCAGTAATTAAATAGAATACAGTAGGCCCAACTGTAAACTTGTTATAAGTGCTATAAGCCTCAGATCTAGATTCTTGCATCTTAGAACTCCGTATCCGAATTCAGATTATGTTCACTGAATAAAAAAATTGGCTTGTATACAGACTGGAAAAATAAAATTTCGAAAGACTGGAAATAGGAACAACTTTTGTATCAATAAAAATTCAGTTTGGATAGTTCATATAAGAGAAAGAAATTTTATTGAGAAGATATGGGTGCCAAGGCAAGTCGAAATGCATCCAAGAGAAGCATGGTTGCTTAGCTTCACCAAGTCAGCCTCTATTAAAATTTGTACAAAATCCCTTCCACTAAAAAAAATCCCTGCTGTATTGCCTAATAATAGATAATCATTTGGCTTTCCAATGTAGCATAACAGGGCTTCACATAAAATTTCATTAATGAGCAGAATATATTTCCCAACAGATTGTACCATTCGCAGTAAACCTAGACAGAAGGACTGTTAAGATATAGCTATGATCGGATATGGTAATACACACACACATACACACACACACACACACACACACATATATATATATATATATATTAAGATCATTTGATAATTGTATGTGTTACGATGCAGTTAATATTAACAATTGGTTATGAAGGGTCATGACCCTACATAGCATAAGCCACGTATGGTCATGGCTCTTCAAGACATGACTATTCAAAGGATATAAATGCATATCGATGGCTGGTGAAAAGATCAATCACAATGGTAATTTATTTCAGTACAGCACTCATATATGTTCTCTATAGGACGATCTTGATTCTACAACATGGTATCAGAGCCTAACCTATAAGAGAGTAAAATACATTCACAAGCAATCAGTGATAAATTGGCAGCAATATCTTTGATACTTATGCACCCTTTTCACAGTATCTATTGATTGCGAGAGACAAATAGGAAAAGAAACGACAAGGAAATAGATCACGGGAATAGCGTTCGACAACCAGGATATCATTCCTGATGGCATAATCATTCACTGCGATAGTCCAAACTCACAGATTAGACATTGTTGCCCATTCTTAAGTCACCAACCAGGATAGCAGACGGAAGTAAGGAGGAGATTCCGGGAAGATATACCAAGTAGATTCGATACTGCATCCTCTATCCTTCAGTGCCAGATTATACACTTAGAACAACTTAATAACTATTAACGGTGTCAACAGTGCCATTAAGGAACATTCACTGAGAGCATATAGTGATGAACCTGCAGATAAGGAAGCAGCGGATGGCAACATATGTCCCACTCGAAACAACAAATCAGATACGCATAAAAGGAATATGCCAGGGCAGTCTGGATTACAAACATGACCTAAGTTGGCAGATGAGAGGTGATAAGAACAACTATGCATACGCTGATAGACACCAAAACACCAAGTTACTATATTAAGCATTTCCTATGGACAGAATTGACGGTGACTACTTTGGTATGGTCAAACACATATATTGAACCTTATTTCAGGGAAATAGAAAACAAAGATTGGATATTCAGTACAGTGGGCAGTACTGGCAGCGAATAAGATCAGACACAGACTGTTATATACATATATTGCTATATCACGGGACGTTACACTTGTCTCCAGAGGCAATTTGAGTTCATATTTACCAAATGGCTGTACAAGAAGAAGATAGTTTCTCTTTCTCTTTTGTTCAAATGAAATGCAATTATTTAGATGGTTGAACAGTGATAAAAAGTCAGTGAAAGAATGATAAGATGTATGGTTTGAAGAGCAGCAATTTGTATCACTGGCAGCGCCTTTCTCAAGGCAAAAATAGTCAAACAAGTAATACGATTTGTATTATTAGAAAGTGACTTAATATCTCTATGGTTAGTTTAATAAAAATGGCAACTAAAGAGAAAGTCCAATCTATTTAAAATAAAGCGATCAATAATGAAGTGCGATCATAATTAAAGACTTCTGCCAACGATGTGTTAGAGCAGTGATTTAAAAATATCAAAATAGTTTCAAGTCTATGGTTGATCAGACTAAAGGTAGTGCTTTGTTAAGAAAAGCAACAATTAGTATTTGCAAAGCAAAGGGTACGATTAAGAAGAAAGGATATAAGACAAGTTATTTTTGTATTATTCATTAAAGAACAGTTAGCATATAATCAGCAATGCCACGTCACTTAATAGAAAGCAGTTATCATACCTTTTTAAGGCAGCCAGCATTAAGAAGTTGATATATAGGGTACAAGTGCTAGAAGTAGTGGAAATTCAGAGTGAAAGAATCACTAAGGAAAGGGTAAGGATTAGTCATCGATGAATCATCAAGATGACTAACCACTATAACCTCCAACGTTGGCGTATAGCCTTGTTTGGAGGTTATAGAAGGTTATAGGAAGATGTGGAACATCAAGGGAACCGATTCCCTTAATCATCAAATTTGAGAGAGCAATATTATCGTCAAACTATTCCATTAAATATATAGAAATATATTGTTCTTGAAAATACTATCATACCTTGATTATAAGGGGATCATATAATGTGAATTATAGAAAGTAGAGAGAATTTCAAGGTAATTGTCCCAAATTTACAAAGTAATCGAAAAAGGGATAGTACAAGTGGGATAGTAACCAATGATTAATATAATCAGATACCGATAATCTATGAAGTCAACATCTAATCGGTAGTTATCATAATGAGATGTGATTTGTAAAGAAGAAAATTAACATACGGATCAGAATGAAACCGATATGTTATGAAGAAGGATGATGGGTACGAGTATCATATTAATGGGCTCACCTTACGAAAGGAAATACTTGAAAATATTTGAAAAGATAAGTATCTCATGTTTTATTAATCCATATGAATTTGCAGTTTGTAATTCATTAAATAATAAATTTTGTATGCTTCTATCATTTTTATGTTCAAGATAGTTTAGCTTTATGAACTATTCGTAATCTATCCCTGACATCTTCAGAAAGGTCAAGAAGTTGGCGAAATTTAGCTTCTAAGGAAACAGATGATTCAGTCAACTTGAGCAAACTCGATCATATTGATTGAGAGGGAGTTCACTATTGAAGGTAAAACAATTCTGAGATTATAGTAGTGGGAACTAGTGGATAGAATCGGCGATGAGATGCACGTGGATAGAATCCCTGATTAAGGCATTCCTTACATTATGAGACTACAACTCATTGAGATAAACATCATACTAGAGGTCTTTATTATCTTCCCTCAAGTCCAAGAGGGAGTGTTAATGTTGTGGCCTTGGAAAAGATCATAATGCATCTTATGCTAGCCGATGTAACCTTATGACTATTCAGATTATTCGTATTGGTTCTCTCAGGAAGGAAGGTATGAAGTGACATCCTGCAGTGACACTGAGTTGAGTATATAAACAGTGTATGCCTCCGTGACAGAGGGAGAAGCTAAAGGATCTGCATCAGTAGACATTCGAGGATCTTGATTCAGAGGGAGTAGACCATCTTTTGTTGGTTCTCTAGTAATCAAGAAATTGTAGCAGAGAATTATGATTATTACCATGTGAGAAGGCTATATGTTAGAGGGAGAAGCTAGAAGATCAAATTAAGTTGGCACCACAGGATCTTGGTCATACAAATTCAGAGGGAGTGTACCATATCAAGATGGTGTATACTTTGTAAGTTCAGAATTCACCAAGACTATGAGACAGTACAAACAAATACAATTCAGTGGAGAACAAATGGCTGATATTCTCACCTAACCCCTTGCTAGAAAGGAGATTGTGTACTTTCAGATAACCTTGGTATGTTGAGGAGTAAAGCCTTAGCTAAAAAGAAGGTTTCAGCTTCTGTGATCCATCATTTTGTATCTTAAATGATTCTTGTCTTTAATAGACAAGTCTAAGGTGGAAGTCTTGGTTTCCACTCTCTGGGATGAGCCATGGTGGATCCACCCTCTGAGAAGAGTCAAGGTGGATGTCATATGTGTGACTTTATGGACCCATTCTTTTTGTGTTATATTATGAAAGGTGACGATCTTTCATATGTGTTGGGTTACTATTGCTAGGTGACAACTTAGACAATAGCTTAACCTAGTGTTAGGTATGACTATGTATTGTAGTCACTATTCCTGACATTGAATTTTGGAGTTGTTAAATCTAGTTCCGAATTGGTCGGGGATTATAACATGTGAATCAAGATTAGACTACATTAAGTTGTTGTACCGGAATGTGCCAGAAATCTTGATTGTTATCGCTAAATCTAGTTCCGAATTGGTCGGGGATTGCGATAACTCTTCTATCAGGATGAATACATTATAATAATGTCTCGAGCTATGTCGGATATCTTGATATGAAGTTATGTTTTAGTTATCACTAAAATCCAGTTCCAAATAAGTCGGGGATGATGATAACTAGTGCTTCAAGTTTTGATTCGGATTGCGCTGAATATCTTGACACTTATACTTATCACTAAATCCAGTTCCGAATTGAGTTGGGGATTGTGATAAATTTCTTCTATCGGGTTTAGTACATTAAACTTGTATTCTGAACCATGCCAGCAACCCTGATATCGAGTGATTAAGTGTTATTCAAAATCCAGTTCCGAATTGAGTCGGGGATTTCTAGAACACTTACATCTTGTGATAATCAATCCTCTCTTGCTAAGAGGGAGTGTTAAGATATAGCTACGATCGGATATGGTAATACACACACACACACACACACACACACACACACACACACACACATATATATATATATATATATATATATATATATATATATATGTATATATATATATATATATATATATATATATGTATGTATATATATATATATATATATATATATATATATATATATATATATATATATATACATATATATATATATATATATATATATATATATATATGTATATATATATATATTAAGATCATTTGATAATTGTATATGTCACAATGCAGTTAATATTAACAATCGGTTATGAAGGGTTGTGACCCTACGTAGCATAAGCCACGTATGGTCATGGCTCTTCAAGACATAAATATTCAAAGGATATAAATGCATATCAATGGTTGGTGAAAAGATCAATCACAATGGTAATCTATTTCAGTACAGCACTCATATATATTCTCTATAGGACGATCTTGATTCTACAACACGGACTAGGTTGACAATCAAGAGACAAAAGCCACTTATATCACCAATTAAACCAACCATACTGAAAATATTTAACACTCTTAAGTGTCATCCACCATGACTCAAATACAAAACTAACAATTTAAGGGAACATGGTCTCCTGCAAACAGAACTAGTTTACAAAAAAACTGGGAATCTAATCTAAATCCTTATTCTTACAAAATTTTGCTTAAGAACCTAAATATTATAAAAAATTAGTAATTGATGTTCATGAAACTATGTTTGAAGCCTCAAAAGTCAGCTCTTCATGCTCTAATTTGACCAATTTTCTTAATCCATATTTTAGGTACGGAGGAGTTGTCCTGAGGCCTGTAGAAGCATAGAGAGGAGGGTTCAAGACATGATTGCAGATGTGTCAACTATTTGTAAGAGGCTTGAAGACCCACCCCTGTCCTAATATGCCTTCTCCTCTTGTGGATTTTGAGACACCTGGTCTTGGAGCACAGGACCTATTTTTGTTTGAAGTACTAGTATTTATGGTAATAAATGGTTCCAAGATATCTGATACCCCAATTTGAATGATGCTTTGTTTATTGATACTTTGAGGATGCTTGTTATGGATCCAAAACCTCGTAGTAACAACATTGAATCCATTGGTTCTCCTTGCATGGACAGTACTTTTTGTCCTGATCTTATACTTATTTTTTAGTTCCCAGCTTGCATTTAATTGATTGATTCTAGTAGGAACCGTTTCCTTAGTTGAACCTGATTTTTATGCTGCTTTTCATGTCGACTCTTAAGTTGCTCTACATTTGATCACTTTTGACTCCAATATAAAAATAAATAGATGGGCATACTCTAATTAGAAACATGATAATGTTTCTTTTTGGTTGAAGAAGATGTAAACGTACTTATGGAACCACTGACTTCAGTGAGAATTTGTCTCCTCCCAATGCTCCAGCAGTAGATTGCACAAGCAAATACAAACAAGGGCATCCAATGATAAATTTTGGAAAAAAAAACACCAGGCGTTCCCATGGCTTTATAGAAAGACCTTATTTTTTTAAGAACCGGGATTACCTTCAAAAATTTCTGATCTATCTTCTTTAAGAGATAAAAGTAACTTTTTGGCCAAGTTTCATTTTGAAACTCCCTCTGATAGGCCAGTTCTTAGCTTTCCATGCATGGAGGTTTTTTTCTTTAGCTAAAGTTCAATTAGATTTACAGATTAATGCTTTGCATGAGAGGATATCTGCTTCCAAATAGATTTCTCTTGGGTTAGTTTTATCACTGCTCTGCACTTTGTTGCTTTGAAACATTGATTTGATTGAATAGATCTTTTTTTATGCCATGTATTTAGGGTCTGGGATATAACTCATAACTCCAAGCCTATATTTGTAGTCCTAATCATTTCTATGAAGACATCCCTCTTAGTGGTATGGAGGCTTCTGCTTTTGTTCAAAATAACCAAGGCAGGATAACGTCAGTTTGCTCAAGGGTTGAAATAAAGGCAGGGAAGCTCAGCTTGTCAATTTTCTTCTCTCTACTCCTATTTAGCTAAGGTTCAGTTAATTTTTAGTCTCATTTGAATTCTCGATTTTGATCTGAATTTTTATTTTATATTATTAGTGTTAACCTACTCTTACAGATGGGGGAAAAGCATAGTAAAAATCTGAAGTTATAGATGGAAAATGCATTTGTTGTGCACTCTTCTATGTTTAACCATATCCTAAGTTAAATCCTGTGTCCTGTGGATGGAGATGTTATTCTGTCTAACTGTTTTGTGAATATGGTACTAAGGGTAGTGCAAATTAAATTTAGGTTGTATGTTTGTAGCCATTTATGTATGGTGATTTCCTGGGTTCATTCTTTCTCAGTGCCTGCTTTCTATGACAGTGTCTTCATGACAGATTCCTCTTTTGATAGACCCATGCCTCGTAAGCTATTATTTTATTAGTATTTATAATTATTTTATTTGTTGCTTATATTTTCCTAACCTGTGACACCTTTTTCAAAAAAAATTATATTCTCGTTGGGAAAATAATGATAGGACCTACATAAGCTAAATTAATTAAAAGGGCACATTCCAAGCTTAGTTTATCTTTTTCTAATCTCTCAGGCTGTGATTTATTTGATTTAAGTGTGAAAGGACAGGATGAATTTTATGCGACTTGCATAACTAGAATCCTATTGCAGATAAAAAGACATGTAATATAGAGCACACCCAAAGAAAATAGTAGAGGGTCATTGACATAAGACAATTGTAGAGTGTACTAAAGAAAACAGAAGCAGGAGCATAAGTGTCCATCCTGAAAAAAAAAATTAAATATACCCATTAATGTATCATTCAAGGTCATTCAAATAGGGTTCTAAAAGAACTTGTGCATTACCAGTAAATTTTGTCTGAACAGTTATATTATGCAAAGACAACATTCAATGTGGAATTCACATTAATTTTAAAATGAGTATTCATCGATTTTACACACTACACATTTTTAAAATAGTTTAATCACCGCACCTTCAATATCCAAGAAATAACCCCTTTACAGTGCCACATATTCAGCAGAAGTTCGAATTCCTCTCCTTGTCATCATTCAGAAAAATGCGACATCTGAAAGAAAAATTTTAATCATAATAAGGTGTTAGCATTCTTATCACTGCCAATTAATATTCTCATCACTAAATGAAAATTTAGTGAACGGGGCATCGAGATCCCTTGAAAACAGAGGTCAAAGATCATGCTATAAAAGCCCTACATGAAAATTTAGTATTACCATTCTCATCAATAGCAATACTCTAAATGTTATACCAAAACAAAAACCAACCCATAAAATCAGTTTCCCTCAACATCATAAGGCCCCGCACTCACCAACTCTGCGCAACAAAAATCAGGGTCTGCTTCCCCAATCACAGTATTCTTCTTTTGCCTCACGTCTACAGTCACAGACTCCACCCCTGCAATGAAAATATCCATTCATCAGATTACATTGCCAAATAACTCTAAGGTTAGGATTTGAAAGCGAAAAGGAAAAAGCGGTATACCCTCCACCGTTGCAACTGCCTTTAGGGCATTTCTCTTACTTTTCTCGTCCTCAATCGTCATTTGCAATACCATTTTCTGCATATTTTGAATAGATACTATCCATCAGTTATAACTTCGACATGAATCCAAGAACCCAAATTATTTTTGAATAACAATCTAGAATTATAGACTTGCCTTCATTTTGATATATTAGAGATGTGGAGAAAGCTTGAATAATTTTAGTTTTCTGCTGTTTCACACGTGAAATCCGCTCCTCGCGCTACGGGATATTTAACGTGAGGGATGTGAATGTTTGCACCAAGGTTTACCGTTGGCGCGGGCATTTGAAAAAACGCACTTGTCAATGACCATTGTAACATGTAATTCAAAATTTAAGAAATTGTATTACATGAAGGGTAATTTTAGATTTAAAATTTGAAGGGTAATTTTAAATAATTTTATCAAAAAAATTATTTCAAATGTTAGGTTGATCAATTGATTTAATTTAGTTTAAATAAAACTAGTAATTATTTCATGACAAAAAAATAGAATATCAGTAATTAAATAGAATACAGTGGGCCCAACTGTAAACTTGTTATAAGTGCTATAAGCCTCAGATCTAGATTCTTGCATCTTAGAACTCCGTATCCGAATTCAGATTATGTTCACTGAATAAAAAAATTGGCTTGTATACAGACTGGAAAAATAAAATTTGGAAAGACTGGAAATAGGAACAACTTTTGTATCAATAAAAATTAAGTTTGGATAGCTCATATAAGAGAAAGAAATTTTATTGAGAAGATATGGGTGCCAAGGCAAGTCGAAATGCATCCAAGAGAAGCATGGTTGCTTAGCTTCACCAAGTCAGCCTCAATTAAAATTTGTACAAAATCCCTTCCACTAAAAAAAATCCCTGCTGTATTGCCTAATAATAGATAATCATTTGTCTTTCGCATGTAGCATAACAGGGCTTGCCATAAAATTTCATTAATGAGCAGAATATCTTTCCGAGCAGATTGTACCATTTGCAGTAAACCTAAACAGAAGGACTAGGTTGACTATCAAGAGCCAAAAGCCAATTATATCACCAGTCAAACCAACCCTACTAAAAATATTTTACACTCTTAAGTGTCATCCACCATGACTCAAATACAAAACTAACAATTCAAGGGAACATGGTCCCCTGCAGACAGAACTAGTTTAGAAAAAACTGGGAATCTAATCTAAATCCTCATTCTTACAAAATTTTGCTTATGAACCTAAATATTATAAAAACTTAATAATTGATGTTCATGAAACTATGTTTGAAGCCTCAAAAGTCATCTCTTCATGCTCTAATTTGACCAATTTTCCTAATCCATATTTTAGGTACAGAGGAGTTGTCCTGAGGCCTGTAGAAGCGTAGAGAGGAGGGTTCAAGACATGATTGCAGATGTGTCAACTATTTGTAAGAGGCTTGAAGACCCACCCCTGTCCTAATATGCCTTCTGCTCTTGTGGATTTTGAGACACCTGGTCTTGGAGCACAGGAAATATTTTTGTTTGAAGTACTAGTATTTATGGTAATAAATGGTTCCAAGATATCTGATTCCCCAATTTGAATGATGCTTTGTTTATTGATACTTTGAGGATGCCTGCTATGGATCGAAAACCTCTTCGTAACAAATTTTGAATCCATTGGCTCTCCTTGCATGGACAGTACTTTTTGTCCTGATCTTATACTTATGTTTTAGTTCCCAGCTTGCATTTAATTGATTGATTCTAGTAGGAACCCTTTCCTTACTTGAACCTGATTTTTATGCTGCTTTTCATGTCGACTCTTAAGTTGCTCTATATTTGATCACCTTTTACTCCAATATAAAAACAAATAGATGGGCATACTCTAATTAGAAACATGATAATGTTTCTTTTTGGTTGAAGAAGATGTAAACTTACCTATGGAACCACTGACTTCAGTGAGAATTTGTCTCCTCCCAATGCTCCAGCAGTAGATTGCACAAGCAAATAAAAACAAGGGCATCCAATGATAAATTTTGGGAAAAAAACACCAGGTGTTCCCATGGCTTTATAGAAAGACCACATTTTTTTAAGAACCGGGATTCCCTTCAAAAACTTCTGATCTATCTTCTTTAAGAGATAAAAGTAACTTTTTGGCCAAGTTTCATTTTGAAACTCCCTCTGATAGGCCAGTTCTTAGCTTTCCATGCATGGATGTTTTTTTCTTTAGCTAAAGTTCAATTAGATTTACAGATTAATGCTTTACATGAGAGGATATCTGCTTCTGAATAGATTTCTCTTGGGTTAGTTTTATCACTGCTCTGCACTTTGTTGCTTTGAAACATTGATTTGATTGAAGAGATCTATTTTTATGACACGCCTTTAGGGTTTGGGATATAACTCATAACTCCAAGCCTATATTTGTAGTCCTAATCATTTCTATGAAGGCATCCCTCTTAGTGGTATGGAGGCTTCTGCTTTTGTTCATGATAACCAAGGAAGGCAGGATAACGTCAGTTTGTTCAAGGGTTGAAATAAAGGCAGGGAAGCTCAGCTTGTCAATTTTCTTCTCTTTACTCCTATTTAGCTAAGGTTCAGTTAATTTCTAGTCTCATTTGAATTCTCGATTTTGATCTGAATTTTTATTTTATATTATTAGTGTTAACCTACTCTTACAGAAGGGGGAAAACCATAGTAAAAATCTGAAGTTATAGATGGAAAATGCATTTGTTGTGCACTCTTCTATGTTTAACCATATCCTAAGTTAAATCCTGTGTCCTGTGGATGGAGATGTTATTCCATCTAACTGATTTGTGAATATGGTACTAAGGGTAGTGCAAATTAAATTTAGGTTGTATGTTTGTAGCCATTTATGTATGGTGATTTCCTGGGTTCATTCTTTCTCAGTGCCTACTTTCTATGACAGCGTCTTCATGACAGATTCCTCTTTTGATAGACCCATGCCTCGTAAGCTATTATTTTATTAGTATTTATAATTATTTTATTCGTTGCTTATATTTTCCTAACCCGTGACACCTTTATTAAAAAAAATTATATTCTCGTTGGGAAAATAAGGATAGGACCTACATTAGCTAAATTAATTAAAAGGGCACATTCCAGGCTTAGTTGATCTTTTTCTAATCTCTCAGGCTGTGATTTATTTGGTTTTAAGTGTGATCGGACAGGATGAATTTTATGCGACTTGCATAACTAGAATCCTATTGCCGATAAAAAGACATGTAATATAGAGCACACCCAAAGAAAATAGTTGAGGGACATTGACATAAGACAATAGTAGAGTGTACTAAAGAAAACAGAAGCAGGAGCATAAGTGTCCATCCTGAAAAAAAATTAAATATACCCATTAATGTATCACTCGAGGTCATTCAAATAGGGTTCTAAAAGAACTTGTGCATTACCAGTAAATTTTGTCTGAACAGTTATATTATGCAAAGGCAACATTCAATGTGGAACTCACATTAATTTTAAAATGAGTATTCATCGATTCAACACACTACACATTTTAAAAATAGTTTAATCACCGCACCTTCAATCTCCAAGAAATAACCCCTTTACAGCGCCACATATTCAGCAGAAGTTCGAATTCCTCTCCTTGTCATCATTCAGAAAAATGCGACATCTGAAAGAAAAATTTTAATCATAATAAGGTGTTAGCATTCTTATCACTGGCAATTAATACTCTCATCACTACATGAAAATTTAGTGAACGGTACATCGAGATCCCTTGAAAACAGAGATCAAAGATCATGCTATCAAAGCCCTACATGAAAATTTAGTATTACCATTCTCATCAATAGCAATACTCTAAACGTTATGTCAAAACAAAAACCAACCCATAAAATCAGTTTCCCTCCCCATTATAAGGCCCCGCGCTCACCAACCCTGTGCAACAAAAACCAGGGTCTGCTTCCCCAATCACAGTATTCTTCTTTTGCCTCACGTCTACAGTCACAGAATCCACCCCTGCAATGAAAATATCCATTCATCAGGTTACATTGCCAAATAACTCTAAGGTTAGGATTTGAAAGCGAAAAGTATCCATTCATCAGGTTACTTTTCTCGTCCTCAATCGTCATTTGCAATACCATTTTCTGCATATTTTGAATAGATACTATCCATCAGTTATAACTTCGACATGAATCCAAGAACCCAAATTATTTTTGAATAACAATCTAGAATTATAGACTTGCCTTCATTTTGATATATTAGAGATGTGGAGAAAGCTTAAATAATTTTAGTTTTCTGCCGTTTCAAACGTGAAATCCGCTCCTCGCACTACGGGATATTTAACGTGAGGGATGTGGATGTTCGCAGCAAGGTTTACCGTTGGCGCGGGCATTTGAAAAAACGCACTCGTCAATAACCGTTGTAACATGTAATTCAAAATTTAATAAATTGTATTACATGAAGGGTAATTTTAAATAATTTTATAAAAAAATTATTTCAAATGTTAGGTTGATCAATTGATTTAATTTAGTTTAATTAAAACTAGTAATTATATTTTGGTGTGTAATCATATGTTGAAGAGGTGAGGAACGTCAATTAGTAAAAAAGTTATTTTCATGCATATATTTGTGTGGTTAATGAGGTCCATTACCAATAAGCTCATGTTGTTTGTGTGTCTTTGTGTGTTAGAGAGACAGATAGACATATAGAGACATGGAAGAGAGGCAAAGTGATGTAGATCTAGAAGTCTAAAAAGAGAGAGGGAAAGTGATGGAACAAGGGAGTCATTTCAAGAGATATAGGGGAGAGAGGAAGATAGGGGTAAAGATAAAAATATAGCAAGAGAGTGAGAGAGAGAGAGAGGGAGAGGGAGAGGAATAGATAAAGAGTTAGAGAAAGGTAGCAAAAGAGACAAAGGGAAATGGGGAGAGGAAGATGAGGAGGAAGAGAAAGATGAATGGACATAAATAAAGAGAAGTAGAATTAGGAAAATAGAGATGGAAGGAGATAAAAGTAGGGAAAGATAGAGAGAGCTTGAGAGAAAGAGGGAGATATTGATGTAGATGGGGACTACTGATAATCCCAATCTCCTGATCAATTCAATACAAGCCTATGTTAATTGACCAAGCAACTGAAAATCTTATTTCAACTTAACAAATTACTCAAACACTAGCAAAGTCATATCAAATAGCTCAATTCAATAACTATTCCAATTCATAAATTATGAATTCAAATCTACATCTCCATAATGTGAAATTCTTTCTATGTGGCCTTTAGAGCCCTTACTCAATCCAAGACTCTCCTTTTCTCTACTAAACACTTTCTCATTTTCTCTTTCTTTCTTATAAGTGTCTCAATAACTTTCCTTTGTATTCCTTCTCTCATTTGAATTATTACTAATATTTGTGCTTGACCATTCTCTCTTCCCCTATGTAGTTCCTTTCTCTTCCTCAATTGATCTCACATATTTTCATCTCTACTTTTGTTCCTTCTCCACACATTCACTTTTATTCTCTGCTCTTTTTATTTAAATTGTCAACTTCTCTCTTTTCATTTATTTGTTCTTTGTGCATCCATGCCACACATTTCCCTCTCAACTCTTTATCTTTATTTGTAAATTTTCACTATACTTTTATTTTCCTTTGCTTATGTGCTCCTTCCCTAACCATGTACTCCTCTCTCTCTTTTTCTTCACTTTTCCAATCTTCTAGTGTGTTTACTATCTCAATCTCTATTGCATATCCTCTTATTTTAGGTGTTCATTGTCTTTTCTCGTGTTACCCATGTACATAGGTGGATCCCCCCTTCCACCCCTCATCTCTTTTTCTCTACCACGTGTCTCCTATTTTCCAATGTTTCTTATCCCTCTTGCATTAATATTCTATTAAAATGGTAACCAAATCCTTTACTCCTTGTGTATTGGGAAGATTTGAAATCTCTACACAATATCATGTGCATCTTATCTATGGTCTTTGTCATTATTTTTATGTAAGCTCTTCCTCTTATTCATGTAGATTATCCTCTTATATCATCCTTCTCACTATAGTTTTTAATTGACTTTCTTTTTGTATGGCCTTTACTCTTTGTCTCACATGGCCTCCCTCTTTTATCTTCTTTCCAATGTGTTTCTTCAACTCTTCTTATTTTCCTAACTATTGTGTGGGTTTCTTTTCTCTAAGCCCCTCTTATCATATATGTGTCCTTTATCTTTCATCTTGTTCAATATCTCCAGTTAATTATTTCTTTTTCTATTATTTTTATTTCATAATATCTTTTAAACTTCTTCATTCTCCAACTCAAGCATCCCTCATGTGATCATTGTAACTCTGCAACAATCTTTCAAAATGGCATGCATTCATCTCTGTCTTATGTACTTTCTCTCTATGTTTCTATCTTATCCACATTTATAAATCATGTCTTGATGGTATCTCATACCAAAATAGAGGCAAATGATGTCTCACTACTAGCTAAGTCATTTGTCTTACTAGCAACCTCTCAGATGCTTATGCATCAAATATAGACATAAATGGGAAGAGAAAAAGAAAGAGAGAGTGATAGAGATGCATGGGCAGAGAAGGGGAAGGAGAGATAGAGATATAGAAAGAGAGAGGGGGAGTGTATACAAAGACGAGGAGGGATAGGGAAAGAGACAACAATAGAGGGAGAGAAATAGAGAGATGGGGATAACAAACATAGATAAATATATGAATAGAAAGAGAGAGAAATGAGTGAGAGGAAGACAAAGAGAATAGAAGAGATATATGGAAAGGAGTAACTATGAGAGAGAGAGAGAGAGAGAGAGAGAGAGGTGAGTGTGTGTGTGTGTGTGTGTGTGTACACATACATATAGACACACACATAGACACATATATATTATATCTATACATATATGCATATTTACATATATACATGTATGTGTGTGTCCATATGTGTGTGTGTGTGTGTGTGTGTGTGTGTGTGTGTGTGTGTGTGTGTGTGTGTGTGTGTGTGTGTACATGTATATGCACTATACATGCACACACACAATGTGTGTGTGTGTGCACATGTATATGCACTATATATGCACACACACAATGTGTGTGTGTGCATGCATATACACAAACATCTATGTATATACACATACATAAATATATACATATAAACACACACATAGACACATATATATTGTATCTATACATATATGCATATATATGAATCCATATATATGCATCTATTTACATATATGCATGTGTGTGTGTGTGTGTGTCCATATATATATATATATATATATATATATATATATATATATATATATATATATATATATATATATCTATATATATATATATATATATATATATATATATATATATATATATATATATATATATATATATATATATATATATATATATATATATATATATATATATATATGCTGTAAAGATTAAAAAAATGTGATTGGTTGGTTATGTTGTGATGTGTTCACCAACATGTAAATAATATCCTTTACATATAGAAGAATTAGGGAAGGTAAGATTCTCTTCTTAACCTCAAATTTCCAAAGGAAAGATCCGAATTGATTAACCACAAGAAAATGGTCAACGCATAAATGAATCAATTGATTAGTAATAAGAAGAAAGAGGAAAACCTTACATTCCATTTTGGAAGAGAGTGTTAAAATCTTAATTGAAATGAATTGAAGACAAATACTAACCTCAAAGTATAGCAGATCTGTAAATTATTATTTTCTAGTGTCTGTACTAGGTTTCTAGAAATTTTGTGACCTGCCCTAGCCTAGAAACAAAGAGATGGAGAAAACCCAAAAATCTTTTTCTTTTCTAAGCCAGGTTGACCTTGACCCAAATACGGGGGCGTAATCGTGCCCCTTTATGTTGACCTTGACCTACAATGCTCCGATAGAAATTATGTTTCTGAATCCTAAAATTTTGTTGAAAAGGGTATCCGAATTTGCTCTGTAATTCACTATTCTACACCTGCTCTTGCAAGAAAAATGGTTTTGTTGTTTGGATGAGGGTTTTTCCTTGGTCAAACTCTAGTTTTGGAATTAACCTTGAAATATAATTGAAATTGCAGTAATAAACAAAGTAAATAGAACAATTCACCTTGCTTATGTTGAATCCCTTGTGGAGGATTCAAATCCTTGAATCCACAAGTATGGATGCTCCAAATGGATGTAGAATTGTAGGATGTAGGATGTCTCAAATCAATTGCATTTAGATCTTCAACAACAATCTTGAATGGATCTTGGAATAGGAAGAAGCTTGAATGGATATGGATGGAGAAATATTCAACAAGAGGGCTCCATAGAGATTGAATCCTTCAATAGCTACCAATGGATCTCCTTGATGAATTGAATCTTGAATGCTTGAAAATAGATGATCACTTCAATAAATTATGATGCTAGATGGTCCTCCTTTTTCTTTCCTTCTCTTTTTCTCTTTTAAAATGAGAGGAGAAGGCTTCCTAATATACTAGTCTAGGACACCAACTTCTAGAGAGGTAGACATATGAGAAATAAATTCACATTAGGCTCATACCCTTAGAAGTGCGCATATATTAAATGTCTTTTAAGAGTCACCATTTCAAAGCCCGAAGCAGCCGACCTAGAAGCGGGAAATAATTCTTTACAAACCCCGACATCCAAAAATCTTTGGAATCTAAAATTTAGACCCTAGGTCAAGGTCGAGGTTGACCTTGACCCAGAAGGTCGACCTTGACCCTAAGGTCAAGAACTTCAAAATCAGAGCAAGATACCATAAATAGGTAGGAAAGAAGTGGAAAATAGGGCAGAACAGGGGAAAAACCAGATCCAAGTCGAAGATCCATTCAAGGCATTTGACATGAACCCAAACCACTTACTCAGAGGGCTAAACCAGTCCTAAAAGGAAATGCTTCCATTTTCTGGCGATACATTTAGCCCCCACTTTAGCAAGAGTATGGACTCGATGCAAACTCTTGGTAAAGGAGATCACAAAGAAAAATAAAATCTTATTGAAATCAAAGGGACAAAGCAATCCTCAAGCCCCCAGGGACTCGAGTCTTTGTCAACCCCAAGATTGTAATAAGAGAGACATCACAAAAAAAAAGAGAGAAGAGGGTGTGATTACCTCGCCTAATGAGAACATATGTCCCATTGTGAATCACACAAGGAAATAGTGCAACTAGAAAGATGGAGTTGAACCGCCTAGTGAATGTGGCTACTCACTAGTCAACCCATCAAGGATTCACCCTCAAGAATATTGTATTCCAAAAGAGAAAAGCCAAAATAACAGAGATCCAGTCTTAAAGACACCTTCCGACCTTAAGGGATCAAAACTTTGTAAATTGAAACTGGAGAGATCAAGAGATCCTATAAGGTAAAAATCCATGTGTGTGTGAATGTTTTACACCTTTATGAAATTAGGATAATCAACTACAATTCTATGAAAATACAATACAAATTTAAGCTAAGAATTGAAATTAACATCCATGACATCTCATGGTTCTCTATCCAAGCTTGGTAAGTAGAGCTCTCAGCCTATTCTCTACTAGTGACAATCCTAGAATGAGAAAATGATAGTACAATGCTTAATCTAGCTCTCAAACTCTCCAAATTGACACAAAGATTCAATTCAAGTACTCATGATACGCTCTCAATCACTCTCAATTGCTCTCAATTGCTATGAAAATGCCTATAATGATGATGCTTTGCAAATGAATTCTCTAGTATATTTATGCTCTCAAAATGACTCTTATTTATAGTAAAATCCCAAGGGTAGGGGGTAGAGTTATTTAATCATGATTTAGCCTTGGTTGAGTCAAAAACTTTGAAATGTTTTTAAATGGGGGGACAATTTAAATGTTTCTCTCAAAGGTTTGGACAAATAGACAACTTTGAGTGGTTGAGATTCAAAGTTGAAATGTGTGATTGAGATTCAACTATTTTGGAGTGATCCATGTGCTTTTGTTTCTCAATTCTCATTGGTTGCTCAAATGTTGTTGAAAGATATTAGGATTAATTAAATTTCATTAATTAATTAAATTAGCCATGCAAGGGAATAGGTTCAATTTGATTTTTTATTTAAAATTATACAATTAATTGATTAAAATCAATTATATAGTGTTTTTCACCTCTTTAAGCTTGTATTTAATTATTTAATGTCATCATTTAATTTTTCCTTTAATTTAAATGATTTTGTCCAATTTTGATTAATAAATGTCCATTTAAAAATTGATTTGATCCATTTTGATGAGAATTAGAGCATTTGGCTAAGATTTTGCGATTTGAATGATTTTAAGATACTTGCCCAATTTTTGATGTCTACAAATGCCCCTCTTTGAATTGATGTGCGTAGCGCATTGATTCAAAGAAACTTTTATGTCCTGATCACTAATTTGATACTTGATTGATTGATACAAAACTTGATTTGAAACCTGATTTGATTGATGATGCCACATGCCCCACTGATAATAGTTCAAAATTTTTAATGCCCCAAATTTAGTGATATTTGATGCCAATTTGATACTCTGATGATGCCCCCTCAAAAATGAAAATAGATTGATCACTGGATAGAAAAGGTTGATGAGATTGATTGATTAGTAGATCCAATATGCTTTTATTTTTGAAAAACATTGATGATATGCAGATTTCAACAAATGCCCCGGTTTGATTGATATGTTGATATAGGTCGCTAGGTCAAAAATTACCTCAAAATTAGGTCAAATTAGCATAAATAGGTTGAAAAACCCAAATTTACTATTCATTTGCACTTTTTGACTTGAGATTTTTTCTCTGATCCTGAGATAGCTAATCATGATGGTTGTGCCTATTTGAGAGCATCGGTTCGAGAGATGTCATCGCTATCAGAGACCTTTGGATTACGGACCTCCGGTAAGTGATTCTGACCTTCCTAGTGCATTAATTACAACTTTTTTCACATTTATTGCATGATTTTCTTGATTTTTAGTTGTAGTTTTGCAAAATGCCGCCTAGGTTAGTTTAAAACTCGCTTGTGAAAAATTTGATATCGCGTAGAACTAGGGCTTTTTAATCAAACTATGTATAAAACACCGCGTGAAAAATCCCTATGTTTTAAATGATGCCTAGGCGTGATGAATTACTGCTTAGGGTCATAAAGTGTCGCTTAACAAATGAAATATCACCTCTGGTCGATAAAGTGTTGCGTGTGAAAAGTTATTCACCGCCTAAGGTAAAATGTCGCCTCCGCATAGGCAAATGATGCCTAAAGGAATTTTGATAAATTTGATACTCAAACTTAATTTTTCTGATAAAATTTGATATTCTAGATGATTGATTGATTGATTGTCCAAGATAGATAGGTCTGTTGTAGTTAAACAAAACAAGTGATTAGGATATCAGGATAATGGTACCAATGAATGTGTGATTTCTTAATCTGATCTAATAAAAAAAACTCTGATAGTAGAACACTGATAGGTAGATAACTGATAATTCGCTCTCAAGACATAGAGACACAAACAAGATGGTGATAGCGCTCAAGAAGAGCAAAGATTGAATTGAAATTTGATTGATTGACTTAAAATAATCCACTGATATAGAATACTGATATGATTCCCTTGATTTTCCAAACAGGCACATTTCTATAAGTTATACATACAGACCGTTGCTTCCTGGATTTTAGACCTAGGTCAGGAGTTGACCCAGCCAGAGTATCATGTGATTGAGATGTGTGGGTTGAGTTTCCTTCTAGACATCTCATGGTTTCAGTTGAATCGTGGTCTATTGACAGTTGTGACAAAGTGTCGATACTCTGACCACAATACCTTCCATTTACCACTTGGGGAGATGATGATCACTCCCGAGGATGTTTATAGATTGCTCCGCATTCTGACCCAAGGTGAGATGGTCTATTATGATTCAGTATATGATGGCACTGTCTACAGACAGGTTTTTGGGGATAATACCATTGGTGATGGTACCATTACATGGGTACAATTTGCTTCATTTCCCACATTACCAACAGTATTAGGTGCGTTGATAGGTGGTTTACTACTTCCTGATAGGCGAGGTCGAGGTTTCTCTATTGGATGGGGCCACATTCTAGAGGATTTTCTTGCACAGCCTCGGCATTTTTATTGGGATTCTTATGTTCTAGCACAGTTATACCATGATTTTCATGAGGTGGTTTATAGATCGAGTGCCTCATTATCAGCAGGTGCAATGATATTATAGTTATGGGTATGGGAGCATCTTCCCATCACTAGGCCATTGTCAGATCGTATTCACCGTCATGGCTTTCCTTATGCATTTTTATATAGTGGCATGGTTGTCCAACATCATCTGGGAAAACTAGAGTTTTGGTGTCGCATGATCGACGATATAGATTAGGTCGCATGGAGACCATATCTGGGCTGCAAGGGTTGGCGGGAGGATGATGATGAGCTCCCTTATATGTTTGCTCCTTGATGGATGATTGGGCGATCACCCCTTGTGATTGAGATATTTTTCTTTGGTCGTGTTTCTAGACAGTACGACAGGTATCATGATATGTTGCAGGGTATGGCTTTGTATGCTCACGTCCATGTAGAGCGATCGATGTGGGGGGCACAAATTGATTTTCAGTTTACTTGTGACTAGATTTCTAGGATGATATAAATTAGATGGGATATATTAGAGCATGTGGCAGATGTTGTAATGTCTATAGAGTACAGAGAGTGGTGGTCTCAGAATAGATTTTTGAGATTTACAGATCCTGCAGAGCTGATCCCGGACAAAGATGAGCAATCAAATGATGATGGTAGGGATGATGGCGGGGATCATGGTGGGGATCATGGTGGCAAACCTAGATGATGTCGAGATCATAGAGGACAAAGAGCTCCTTGGATCATTGCTAGAGGATGACTTGGGCCACGGGTACGAGGTGGACATTTCAGGGATAGGGTTGTCAGACAGGCTCAGCCGGATCAGGGACCTAGGTTTTTCATCCTAGAGCTGCATTAGTACAGGGATAGCAGAGACAACAGAGAGTCAGGCGACAGGTTCACATTGATGCTACTAGATAGGTTCTTGGTGGATAGGATCCGTTGGTACAGTTACATCAGGCTTCAATAGCTTAGCATGGGCAGATTCTGGCACAACAGGTGCCTCCACAAATACCTATGTCTCAGGATATGGGTCAGACTTCTCAGGCTTCTCCTAGCATTGATACTCTGTCATAGGATGTGCATTCATTGCAGATAGGTTTATCAACAATTGTTGGTTGACTAGATCAGGTGGCTACTATGATGCAACAACTCATGACTATTATGGCTCAGAGGCTGAGTATTGCTAGCACTAGTCAGACTCCTACTCATGATAGATCAGGTGACAGGGGACCAGATGGATCAGGTGCAAGTGATGGAGCGGGTGGCCCGACAGGATCTTGATGATTGATTATGGATCTCCTTTGATTTGTATCATGTGATATTTATTGATTAGAACTTTGATGTACCACTTTGTTATTGACATTGTATCTTGCTATATTGATTTGATGGATCATTGGTGTTATGAACATTTATACGATGATATACGTTCCTTGATTCTTGTGATGTGTTGATGTGAGATCATCTTTTTATGCATCTCTATATGATGTTTATGATGCATTTACGTTGGAGTATGTTATGGATGCAATGTATCTCATATATGATATAGATAGATGAATGCAAATGCTAATGTAACTTTGATATATTTTTTTATTCTCAATGTATGGATGCAAATGTTTTATTATGGAAATATGGATATATGAATGCAACTATATTTTTTATTTTGTTGATGTATGAAACTCTTAATGAGCTATCCTTAACTAAATGTATGCAAATGATGTATGAGTAATGAATCTTTTTCTTTTTTTGATTTTTGATATAAGGATAATGAATAATGAGTGATGCTATGAATGAATGCAAAAGATAATCTCACATGATTGATTTGAACCAAGGATAAGTATTTGATTGAACCCCCTTTTAATGATTGATCAAGATAATGCTTAAACCCCTTTTCCCTTGGAAAGTAACTACAAACCATGCACTTAATCTAACATGCAATGCAATGCAACTAAATTGTCACTAGCTTTTAGCAAAGAAATGCCATAGAGAAATATTTTCATCATTGAGCATTGTAGGATCGGAAAGCAAGTACAACCATCACTGACCACATCATGATGATATGAATACCACTTTTTATCACATTTTGTAACCTTTAGGAAACTAGTACAACACTCACTAGTTGAATGACCAACTATGGGAGTATGAATATCGGTTTCAATAGATTCAATGTTGCAAGTGGATTTTGGTATTAAGATATGGAAGATCTAAATAGCCAAGGTATCCGTTTGCATAAACAAGCAAAGGTCAACCCTCCATTTTATATAAAAGTCCTCGATGGTTCTTTGATGACCATGTCATTAGACGAATTCACATAAGGTGTTGGATCTCCCTCAAGAGAGTCACTCAGAAAGAAGAAAAATCATATCATGTCTCCATCATCGCCAACCTAGTCGAAACATCATCGATTAGCTAAATAGACATGATAAAAAGCCAATAAAGATCATCAAAATTCTTCAAGTGTTTTGCCATGTATCAAGATTTTCAAAAATAATTTCCAAACATTCTAATCATTTAAGTGATCTCAATTTTTAATCCTGAATAATAAAGTCAATGAAGGTTCAAGGATAAAGTTGTAGGATCAAAATACTTGGTTGTGAACAATGATATCCATCAAAGGTTCAATAAAATCTCTCTCTTCTAAAGCTCTGATAATTCTCTCTGATGTGTGACCAAAAGTAGCACTATTGAATCCATTTGTACCAAAAATCCAATCCTTTCTTGCCCCCAAGTGATAAATGTGATTGTGTGACAAACTTAGGGCAATAGGCAATGCAACAATGCAGCTGAAAGGTTTTATTATGATTATGCACAAATGATGAATGCAATGCAAATTTACAAGTGAGATGATGGAAATGCAATATGTACACATGCAACTAGGAAAGACTTAGGGGAACAAAAGGCGCTTGATTGCCAAGTTTTCAACTTTTGGGTTTATTGCTCTTTTTCTCTTTTTTCATTTTTCATTTTTTTTTTCAATTTTTTTGGATTTTGATCTTTTCTCAATGTTTTTGATCTTTTTGATTTTCTCATGTACAAAAAGTGATGCTTGAGCCATTGGATACACACTCATCTAATACTCTTTCTTCTAATACTCTCTCATCTGATTAGGTATGAAACCTCTTTAAATGGATGCTATTATGGGCTCTTGTAATTCTTCCCCATCACAATTGGCTAATTTGTAATTCCTCGTTCCAAATGAAGAAACAATAATAAAAGGACCAAGCCAATTTGCTTCCCATTTACCCTTCTTTTCCCTTTCTGCCTAATTTTTAGGGTTCTCCCTTAGGACTAAATCACCCACTTGAAAGACTCTTGGTTTCATGTGCTTGTTGTAGTTTCTTGAAATCTTGTTTTGATACACTTTCAAATGTTCATAGACTTGTGCTTGATGTTCTTCTAACAATTCCAATTGTTGAAGTCGGGCAGCCCTACAATCCTCATTCATTACTAATCCTTGCAATGATAATCTTAGGGATGGGATTTCAACCTCCAAAGGTAGAACAGCTTCGGCTCCATAAACCAATAAATATGGTGTAGCTCTTGTAGGTGTCTAGATACTAGTTCTATAAGCCCATAAAGTCGGGTTGATTCGTAGATGCTAATCTCTTCCTGATTTGTTCACCTATCTCTTCAAGATTTTAAGGATATTCTTATTAGTAGCTTCGACTTGTCCATTTCCTTGTGGATAGTAAATGGAAGAAGAGTGATGTATAATATGAAAAGTATCACAAAGTTCATCCACATCTTTGATCTTGAATTGTTTTCCATTGTCGGTAATTATGGCATAAGGAATACCATATATGTAAATGATGTGATTAAGGATGAACATAGAGATTTGTTTTCTTGTAGCGGTGATCAAAGGAATGGCCTCTACCCATTTAGTGAAGTATTACGTAGCCATGATGATGTATTTGTGCCCATTGGATGAAGGTGGATAAATCACGCCAATCAAGTCAAACCCCCATTGATAAAATGGCCAAGGTGTAACAAAAGGATGTAATTATTGAGCCAGTACATGTATCATATCACCATGATATTGACATTTTGTGCATATCTTAACAAAGTCACAAGCGTCCTTTTCTAAGGTTTTCCAAAAATACCCCATGTGAAGGATCTTCTTAGCTAAGTTTAAACCACTTGAATGCAACCCACAAATGCCCTTGTGAACCTCATGTAAAGCTACCTTAGACTCTTCTTCCTCTAGACATCTAAGTAAGGTTTTGTCAAGACCTTTACGATACAATGTGTCAAAAAGGATAATATAACGAGCTGATTGTCTTATGAAGTGTTGTTTTTGGGCTCGGGATTGGTTTTCAAGTAATACTTGGTCTTTAAGGTATGTGTAGATAGGGTCATACAAAGGGGAGTCATGTCTGTCAAGTAACGTAATAATTTGGGTATCAAAAAGGTCAAATGCTGGTTTTGCCAACTCTTCCACCAAGAATTCGTACCTTTCATTTTGATTAGGCTTTTGGAGTAATAAATCCAAGGTAGCCATTGCATCGGCAACTCTATTCTTCTCTCTTGGAATTTGCTCAAAAGTTATTAACACAAAGTACTTTTTCCAAGCACTAATCATTATCTTGTAAGGCATTAACTTTTCATCTTTTGTGTTATACTCATTATTGACTTGATTGATCGCTACCTGAGAATCACCATACACTTGTAGCTCAGTAATATTCCATTCTAAAGCCATCTTGATACCAATGACTAAAGCTTCATACTCAGTTATGTTGTTGGTACATGGGAATAAGAGCTTGTATGATTTAGGAATAGTATACCCTTGAGGGTTAATCAACAATATGCCAGCTCTGGAACCTCCTTTTCTGTATGATCCATCAAAGTACTACTTCCATGTTTTGGCTTCTATATTGACAATCGCTACATTAGGAAACTCCACTTGAATAGAATGTGTAGAAACCAATGAATTTTCAGCTAAGTGATCTGCTATCACTTATCCTTTTATGGCCTTTCTATCCACATATTCAATATCAAACTCACTTAATACCATGACCCATTTTTCTATTCTTCCCGTTAGGGCAGTTTTGCTAAGCAAGTATTTCAAAGAGTCAATCTTTGCAATGAGCTTCACTTTGTGCATCAACATGTAGTGTCTCAATTTTTGGGAGGAAAAGACAATAGCTAGGCATGCTCTTTCCATGAATGTGTAGTTTAATTCATTCTTGATCAATGTTTGGCTCAAATAATAGATAGCTCTCTCTTTTCCTTGATCATCTTCATGTGCCAAAAGAACTCCTAAAGACCTCTCGTTTGCTGATATGTACAAAAGAAATGGTTTTCCTTTGATAGGTGGCATTAGAATTGGTGGATTGATTAAGTAAGTCTTCAACAAAGTAAAGGCCTTGTCACATTCTTCATCCCATATAAAAATGGAGTCCTTGTGTAGCAATCTAGTGAATGAGTGACACTTTTCAGCTAGTTGAGAAATGAATCTCCTTATTGATTTAATTTTTCCTTGAAGAGACCTCATTTGGCTGATGTTTCTAGGAATTTCCATGTCCATGATTGCTTGAAACTTTTTGGGATCCACTTCAATACCTTTTGCCGAAACTATGTAGCCTAATAATTTCTCAGATTGAACACCAAAGGCACATATTTTTGGATTGAGCCTTACTTTGAATTGTTCCAAGCATGTAAATATCTTCTCCAGAATTTGTAAATGATCTTCTCTTCGATGTGACTTAGCCAATATATCATCTACGTAATCTTCTAAGATGGTGTGCATCATATCATGAAAAATGGTGGTCATTGCCCTTTGGTAAGTAGCTCTAGCATTTTTGAGGCCGAAAGGCATTACATTCCAACAAAAAGTTCCCAAAGGGCATATAAACGCTATCTTTTCTTGATCTTTAGGTGCAATCTTAATTTGGTTGTATCCACTAAAACCATCCATCAATGAAAACATGGAGTGACCAATTGTTAAGTCCACTATTGCATCTATGCTTGGAAGTGGGAAATCATCTTTGGGACATGCAAGATTCAAATCTCTAAATTTTGTACATACGCGAATGGATTTGTCATGCTTGGTAACTGGTACAATATTTGAAATCCATTCCGCATAAGCAATTGCTCTTATAAACCCCACCTTTAACAATTTTTCCAATTCTGCTTAAACTAGAAGAGCTATGTGTGGATGCATCTTCCTCAATTTTTGCTTGACTGGTTTAACCCCTGGTTTGACATTCTAATGATGCATGATGAAGTCTGGATCTAATCCTGGCATGTTAGCATAGGACCATGCAAAATTCACTTGTTTTACTTGGAAAAATTTGATGAAATCCTTTCTCTCGAAAGGTGTAAGTGAAGCTGCTAAATGTATGAATTTGGGCTCCAATTCGGTTCCAATGTTGAATTTCTCCATTGGCTCTATAAGAATTGGTGATCTTTCTTCTTCATGTGCTGGTAAGGTATCCAACCTCTCTTCCTTTGGTGCCACAATTGGGTTTTCACCATAGGAAACATCCTTTATCTTTACTTTTTTTGGTTCTAGTGCTGCCACATGGTGGTTTTCACCACTAGAACTTTTCATTTTTTTACTTTTTTTCATTTTTTCTTTTGGATTAAGAGGTTGAAATCCTGCCTTTCTCATCATGTTGGGATTAAACTCTTCAGTGAAAGAGGGCTCAACCACATTTAGGTATTGTGTCATTGCTTGGTCATTGGGAAAGTATAATAACTCATTCATTTCGGTTAAGTCCCAATCAATAATTTCGGGATGAATTAAGGATAAAGGGTCAATTGGAAAATTGTCATTGGCTAGGTTTATGGACATGAACTCATTAGATGGTTCATACATTATATCATTAAGGTCAATAACATGAGCTTCCTCAAGATGATCCATGGAAGAAGGATCAAAGTCCTCTTCACTTGAGTCCTCAAAGACTTCTCTAGGAATGAAAACATGTGGGGTAAACCTACCATACAAATCATCCCACCACGAAGGTATCCAAGGTTCACCTACCCAGTGATAATTGTGTACTTTCCCTATGAGAGATTCTTGTGGATCGGGTTACATGTGTATAGGAATTATCTCCGTATCTTCACTATTTTGAGTTTGTTCTTTAGGCACATTAGTATAAGAATTCATTATGACAATCTCTTTGTAATGGCAAGAGTCTTCAGATAAAGAATCCCACTCATATTCTCTAGAATCATCACTATCACCATCGGATTCTACTACGTTCACTCGTTCATAAAAATCATGCATAGGGCTAGAACTTTCTCCTTTGTATTGATATCCTATTCCTAATTTTTCTTCTTTTGATCTCCATGAAGGTTCAATAGGTTCATTTAAACCTCTATTTCTTGTACCTAAGGGTCCTCTTCCCTTATATCCAATTTTTTGCATAATTTCAAACCCCTTTCCATATTGGTCAGTTTGAATATTAATGTGTTGAACTCTTTCCACGAGATTGTTTTAGGTATCACTTTCATCTTTGTAAAGCCATTGTATAACCTCATCATCTTCTTTCTCAAATGCTGATTTGTTACTCTCTCTTACAAAATGAGAGTTGTATTTGTCGGGAAGATTCTCCTTAGAAGGTTTTCCATGTGTCTTTGGGGAAGTAGGTAAATCAAATAGAGAAATAGAATATTCCCCTACTCCTTTAGAACCAATTCTACATTCTTTTTCGAACTTGTGCATCATCTCACTCATTTGGTTATAGTGATCTTCTTTGGCTTTGCCTTTCTTCCCTTTGGCAGGTTTAGCAAGTTCCACCTCTGGTATGGACATTTTTCCTGAATTCTCATTTGAACTTGGACCCTTATAACTCACTTTTTCCTTTCCCTTAGCTGATGTAGTTGAGTTAGTTTGAATAGGGTTTGATGTAGAGGTAGCATTTGATGTCAACTTTGGATCATCACCTTTAGGTTCTTCCATGGTAGTATTTGGAACAATCCCTTCACTATTATGACGAATAAATGATTCATGAAGAGGCTTCAATGTGCTGCAATATTGAAAAGGATTTGAATCCCCCCCAATTGTGATTTCTTCTCCCATGTATGGAAATTTGATACATTGATGGTATGTATAAGGAACCGCTTGCATCTCGTGTATCCATGGTCTCCCTAACAAGATATTATAAGTTAACTTCATGTCTAGGACTTGACATATGGTGTCCTTTTTTATAGGCCCAACTTGAATAGGTAAGACAATCATGCCTTTTGAAGATCTCTCCTCCTCATCATAAGATTTTATGGTAATTTTATTTTTAGGATCAATAGAAGACTCAGATAAACCTAAGGACATGACAAGGTTTAAAGTGCAAATATTCAGACCAACTCCATCATCTATGAGAACTCTCTTAACCCTATGTCTTTGAATGAGGACTTCTATATGCAATGGAAAATTTTGAGGATGAGTGATGGACATATCATCTTGATCTAAAAATGAAAGACAATGTGGTGCTATGAGGTGTCCCACCATGTTTTAAAACTTTTCTTCCTCCAAGTTAATAGGAATATTAGTCCCCAATTGGGCTTGTTCCAAGATCTCTGTATGATTTGGAGATAATTTTAACAACTCCAAGATAGAGATTTGAGATGGAGTCTTTTGTAATTGGTCCACCAAGCTATATGAATTTGTTTTTGTAGATGGTTTCTTAACCACAATACTTGATTGTGTAGGACCAATAGGTTTAGGATCAACCCCTTGTAGGGTAATCATTGAAGTTTTCCCCCTAGTAATGGTGTAAGATGCTTCCTTTTTGGGTTGTTCCTTGATTACAACAACATTGACAACATGCTCCTGTCCAGATTATGTATTGACAATGGTATCATAATGATGAGAAAAATTGACATTCTTGTTGCCTTGTTTATTTGAATTGGAAGATTCACCCTTATCATGGTTGTAAAAAGGTTGCTTAAATGTCGTGTGATCCTCATTATTTTGAGGCCCTTCTATCTGAATCACACCATTGTCAATCAAATCTTGTACCATGTTTTTCAATTGCAAGCAATCATTTGTGGTATGTCCTCTATTTCTGTGGTATTCACAACAACTAGACTCCTTCTACCAATTGGGCTTATTGTGTGGTTCATATGGTTGAGCTCTAGGCAAATCAATAATATTATTAGCAATGAGATTTCTCAATGCATTCTCCAGAGGTTCACCCAAAGGTGTGAATGTCATCTTAGGAGATGGTGTAAGGAATGGATTAGGCTTGTTAGCCCCTTGATTGTTCCTAAAGTTTTTATTATTGGTATTGTTGTTGAAAGGCACTTTGGGGGCTTGATCTGCATTATTCACTTGAGTAGGTGTTCATGTGAGAGTAAAAGGAGTGACTTTCAAATTATTAGAGTCAACAACCCCATCATTGACCACACCTTTGTTGTTGTTCCTTAACCCAAACCAGTTATAGTTATTAGAAAAATTCTTATTCTGATTGTTATTGTTGTTGGAGGTATTGTTGTCATTGTGATTCTTGTTATCCTTGTAAAGCTTTATTTCTCCACTTTTAACCAATACCTCCTCTGTAGTCACTCCATTTTCAATAAGATCTTGAAAAGACCTAGGACATTGTAGCTTCAACCAATAATTCATTTCATTACTCAAGCTATTTATAAAGATGTCCATCTTTTCCTTTTTTGGTACACTTCGAGGGTATCTAGCAAATATTGTCCTCCATCTTTGTAATAAAAGTAAGCATCCTTCTCCCTCTTTTGCTTGGTGTTACATAAGGTAATCATTGTAACTTCATGTTTGATATTATATGAATAATGTGTTACAAACTTAGCAGCTAGCTCTTCAAAAGTTCAGATGCTGGAAGGTAATTTTGAAAAACATTCCATGGCCATGCCTCCCAAACTTATAGGAAACAATCGCATTAAATAAGTAGTGTCATGCATGAACTCCAAGCTCAATGCACAAAATTCCCTTAAATGATCTTGGGGATCGAATGCTCCTTCGTATTTGTCATACTTAGGAAAGACAACATTGCTAGGGAATGGTATCATGACTAAACTCTTATCAAATGGGAATGGACACAATGCCTCTATTGAAAAGGGTTTTGGAGCCCTACTTTTCTTTATTGTGTCCAGTTGCGTTTGGAATAAATTAAATTGTTTGTTCATGATATCAATAGGACTATCTTCAACTTCCTTTCCCTTAAGTTGATTGACATTGTAGTCATGAGGGAGTTTAAGACCTACTCGGGCTAGGTCTAGAAAATACTTCTCCTTATCTTTTGCTAACGCTTTTTCCATGAGCTTTGTGAAGTATGGGCTTTGTATGGATTCATTAACCTTTTCATCAGTTGCATCTCCAACAGTTGGTTCACCATTTCCCCAATTGTTGGTGTTGTTAATTCCTTGATTGTTAGGGTCTACTCCTGATCCTCCATTGTTGTTATTTGACCTTGGATTGTTTGGGTCAATACCTCCATTGTTGGTCTAATCTGAACCCGAGTTGCCTGAAAAAATCATGTTGTTTTCTACTTCTTGGATGGGTTCTTGTGGTATTCTTGGAGCATTAAATGTATCACTCAAAAAAGGGAGTTCTTGCCTTAGATAAGTTATGTCTGCTTGCAAGGTTTTCTTTACATAATATGATCGAGTGAAGTTGGCATGAGCATAAAAGCTCTTGAAAATAGGCTTTCTCTCACTTGCTTGTGGCCAAATCCTTATAAAATTTTCAAAATTGTTCAAAACTAGGATTTCTGACTAGGCTGGATATTGGAGCAACTAAAATGGCCAAAAGGGTATCCGAATATGAAATCAAACATTTTAGAAACCCTCAAGAAATTCTCATTGTTTGCCTTTCTTTTTTTTTGGGCACACTTGCTAGTGTGTAGGTGTGACTTAACAATTGTTATGCAGTTACTAGAATATGCCTAGGCGATGCTTTGTAGGTCAGCAGGCGGCTTTTCTTTGTTGATAGGTGTTTCTTAACTTTTTCCAGGTGTTTCTTGAAATGTCACGTGTGACTTCCTTATTGACAAGCGTTTCCTGAATAGTCACAGGCATGACTTTACTATTTATAAGCAGTTTTTCTCTCTATATAGGTGGCACTTTGCAGACTAGGTTGTAAATTTCAAATTTTAAAAGTTGTAAGATCAAGTATGTAGAATATTCTTGCTTGAAAATGAAGTAGAAATGCAACACACACATCAAATTTGTACCATATCCCTAAAACCACACTAAAAGTGTATGTTCTCGGTCATTTTTCACAAGTATAAACAAGAATATCTTCCAAGAAATCTACCTAAATTAAGATTTGGCTTTTAAACATGTTTGGCTCTAAAAGGCAGATTACTACTTAGCAAGATTTTTAATGAACACCTCCGTTCTAAATCATGTCAAGCTCTTTTACCCACTTGCGGGCTTCCCACACGCACAAAAGCACGATTTGGTGCAATCCAAAAGGACTACTAGATGAAGTGAAGAACACTTGCACACAATCTAGTCACTCTCCTATTAAGGAAGAATGTATTTATTTATAGTGGGTCAGATAGTATCATGGCTAAAGTGATTGTCTCCCACTTGGGTTGTTCCCTCTCACCGTCCTCGTAAGGAAATTCTCGGGAGGCAGGCCCTCTAATGCTCTAATTTATCTAGCATGTATATGAAAACAAGAAATTGAACTTAGTTCAACAAGTTTGGGAATTTGGTTCACTTAGATAGTGAAGAGCATATCCCTATTGTTGTCCCTTGTTCCAAACACTTCACATAGATTTGTTCTTTTTCAACCTCTTGACAAGGAGATTCTTATAAACGAAATGTTTTGTTAATTCCTCCCTTTCTTTCTACCAAATTGAACTAACATGTTTGGCTTTTTGATCCACTTCGAAAAATGGAGAGCATATGCCTAATGCTTGTTCAATTTGACAAATAGTAAGGTTTTTCTATTAAGCTAGATCCAAAGAATAGCCACAATTTAAGCAAAGCAAGCTTGATTTGAAAAATACCTCTTTTTGTAGCTAGCAAAGGCTAGGCACTTTTTTTGAGGTTTTTGATATTTGTTTGCTTACTCACCTAGTGGCTATCATTCCTACTCCGACTCCTCCAACAAATTAGTCAACACAGCCATACAAAATGAAGGAAACCAAAGGAACAATTTGAAGTGCAATTAAGTGTTTTTGACAAGATTTTTCTTAGAAATTTCAACAACTTAATGCAAGCAAATTTAATTCAAAGTAGGGAATTTCTTCTTGTAAGCATCTAACACCTTAATGTAATTAGCATACAACTTTTCTTCTAATCCCAAACTTTCAAGAATTGAAGCACTATGAATTTCATTTTGACGTTTTATTTGGATTCTTACCTCTTTGCTTTCTTGAGTGATTCTGCTTTCTAGTTTTCACACTTTCCTATGTTTGCTCATCTGTAGGAAAAAACACAGATAGAAAGTAAGAAAATAGAATTTAATGATGTTCATGTGTGTTTCTGGATTTGATTGTGTAAGTTTTTAAGCAAAATATGCTAGGCGTCATTTATCAGCTAAAGAGCGTCAGTTAACAATTATCAGGCATGATTTTAAAATTCACAGGCCTCACTTTCCAGTGACTCAAGCGGCTTTTAAAGATCACTAAGCGTAACAATTTAATTGACAAGCGTAAAATTAGCTGAAAAATGCATAAGATAAAATATCCAAAGCGGCAAAGAACAACTACTAAGCGTCAGTTAAGAGATACTAGGTGTGACAAATCACTGCAAATTGCATAATAGAAATCATCACAGTTGGCAAAGAACAACTAATAGGTGTTACTTCTCAGATCTTAGGTGTCAATTTACACTCTCATGCGTAACACTTTATCTCACAAGCGTCAGAAGAATAAAAGATAGAAGAGAAAGAATCACTCTGGCATTGTCAAAATGCTCACGGGCATCATTAGATCTTGTGTAGGCATCATTTCTCCTATTTTCTACAAAATTTACATAAAAGTGAAGCCAAAAACACACAAAACTTGATAAAAATGATAGAAATGAGGCTCAAGGCCCCACGGTGGGTGCCATTTGTGTGTGAATGTTTTACACCTTCATGAAATTAGGATAATCAACTACAATTCTATGAAAATACAATACAAATTTAAGCTAAGAATTGAAATTAACATCCATGACATGTCATGGTTCTCTATCCAAGCTTGATAAGTAGAGCTCTCAGCCTATTCTCTACTAGTGACAATCCTAGAATGAGAAAATGATAGTAAAATGCTTAATCTAGCTCTCAAACTCTCCAAATTGACACAAAGATTCAATTCAAGTACTCATGATACGCTCTCAATTGCTCTCAATTGCTATGAAAATGCCTATAATGATGATGCTTTGCAAATGAATTCTCTAGTATATTTATGCTCTCAAAATGACTCTTATTTATAGTAAAATCCCAAGGGTAGGGGGTAGAGTTATTTAATCATGATTTAGCCTTGGTTGAGTCAAAAACTTTGAAATGTTTTTAAATGGGGGGACAATTTAAATGTTTCTCTCAAAGGTTTGGACAAATAGACAACTTTGAGTGGTTGAGATTCAAAGTTGAAATGTGTGATTGAGATTCAACTATTTTGGAGTGATCCATGTGCTTTTATTTCTCAATTCTCATTGGTTGCTCATATGTTGTTGAAAAAAATTAGGATTAATTAAATTTCATTTATTAATTAAATTAGCCATGTAAGGGAATAGGTTCAAGATTTTTGATTTAAAACTCTACAATTAATTGATTAAAATCAATTATATAGTGTTTTTCACCCCTTTAAGCTTGTATTTAATTATTTAATGTCATCATTTAATTTTTCCTTTGATTTAAATGATTTTGTCCAATTTTGATTAATAAATGTCCATTTAAAAATTGATTTGATCCATTTTGATGAGAATTAGAGCATTTGGCTAAGATTTTGTGATTTGAATGATTTTAAGACACTTGCCCAGTTTTTGATGTTTACACCATGCTTTAAGAATTAGTCTCTAATCCATAAAGGGAGATAAAAAAGATAGATTGAAGTCTGAAAATATTTTGGAAGTGCGTGTGTGCAAAAAGTGAGCAGAGCATATGCCCCCATGTTAAAGTCATTGCTAACACTTTAACATGAGAAATGGCTTGAACAAAAATATAAACAACTCCATTGATTATGTTTCCGCTACGAGATGCCCCCAAGCGAAGACAAATAAAGGGAAATAGCACATAAACATACAAAGGACACAGAAGGGATCTACCTACTGTGGGGTCAGTATGATCATGAGATTATCTCTGTATATATATATATATATATATATATATATATATATATATATATATATATATATATATATATATATATATATATATATATATATATATATATATATATATATATATATATATATATATATATATATATATATATATATATATATGATATTATTGCAAATGAATTGACATCATTCCCCAAAGAAAGTAGAACTACAATCACAATGGAGGAAAGAAAATGCAAGAGTTACGAAGAAGACTCTTTTCGGACCACAACATGGAGACCAAAAAGAATCAGTGCTACCAAATCGCAAATCCAAGCGGACTACACAAGGAAAACATTTATGAACAATAGCATAGGTACAACATAACATAAAAACAACATATAGAAGAATAGAGATACATATAGAGGAATAGTACAATAGGTTCGATTCCTTTATCACCTTGCACCAAAAAAGTAACAAGGGTCATATAAAATAATCTAACAAAGATTTAGCAAACACATTATGAGAGAAACACAATACAATAGGCAAACACACAAAAAGCTACCATGGAGGACAAGCCAATCAAGCACATTGCCTACTCTCCCCATCTTGGTATATATCATTTAGGGAAGGTGGGAAACTCGCAAGAGGGACTATATCCAATATGGTAGGAATAATAGCCAGTTCCAAACAAGGATCCTCTTGAGAATCATGATGTTCAATACTAGGTGTAATTATCAATTGTGTTGAAAGTATATTAGGTAAATTAGTATCAATGTCAATAGTCTCATATTCATCATTAGCATCATTAGGATCATCAAGAGTATCTTCTTCATCAAGATTAATCGAAATAGAATCTAAGATGAGAATATAATCATCATAATCATTCATCTTAACATCATTATTGACATTAACTTCTTTCAACACATCAGGAATAGGTAAAGAAATTTGAAGAATAGAGGCACAGGCCTTAGCTTGAGCCTGATGCTTCGTATGACGTTCATTGGCAGATCAGTTACATTTTGTCTTGTTTGAAATATGTTGAGAACTAGGAGGAACAACAATTGGTTCCTTCACATGTTATATAGGAGGATTAGTAGGATTCCTAGTAAGCTGAAAAGCAATACTAGGAGCTTGATTAACAAAACTAGAAGTAATGGATAAAGGAGGTATGGAAGGCGTAGGCAAAAGACCACAGTTAAGATCCATTTAAGGCATGCTTAACTCAATAATCTTGCAATGTTTATAGGCTTGATATGAGTGAAAAAAAGTTATCAGGTCGAGGAGAACATGAAGTAGCTAATGAAGGCCAAAAGAAGTCAAGGGTAGCACAATCCCTAGGCCTAGAAGGTTGATATAAACTATGATTAATTGTCTTCACTTCTTCATCATGAATGAATTTAATACACTTATGGATAGGAGAAGCAATGACATGGATGGCATTCAACCAAGGCAAACCAAGCTTAACTTGAAATTGATCAGAAGTAGGGACAACAACAAAGGTAGTGTCCACAACTTTACCACAAAGTTCAAGAGGCAAGTTAATAGAACCAACTGATGGATAGAGAAAACCATTACAAGTTTGGATCCACACATTAGATGTATCATAACAATCATGTTGTAAGTTATTCATAAAAAGGTTTTCTTTAGTAATGACATTGACTAAGGATGTAGGATCAACAAGACAACCACATGTAGGTATCTTAGAAATCCTAGCATAAATGTAGAGGGGACCATCAGGAGCTTTAATGGTCTCAGAATCATCAAAGGTGATCAAGAGTTCCCTAGGTCTTTTATTCTTAGGTTGTTTTTGAGATTTAGGTTGAGGTTTTAGTTTAGGCTTAGGTTGAGGTGGAACTTGAAGTTGAGGCTGGGGTGGAGATACAGGTTGAGACAAAACAACATGCTCCACATGGTTAACAATATGATTGAGATCATCCATCTTTGAACCATAAACAATATCCACAGAAGATGGTTGAACAATGGTATTAGTATCATGTGGCAAAGGATTCATATAGATTTGGAGGTTTTGATTAGGAGGAGACACATATTTGTTCCCACTACCATCAAAATCATCAACAGATAAAGCATTAGAATCAATTAAGTCTTGAACCTTATGTTTTAGAGAATAACACTTCTTAGTATCATGGCCATTCTGACGATGGTATTGACAAAAGGCTTTGGGATCAAAGGATTTGGTTGCCATCGTAGTAAGTAAAAGAGGTCGAATAGGAGGAAAAGTAATCATATTAGCATTCAATAATTTACTCATAATAGAATGTAAAGATTCAGAAAGAGGAGTAAACATACGATTCAGATAAAAAGCAGTGGATGCAGAAGTGGCATTGTTGGATACGATAACAACTTGATCAGCAACTGCATTTGCTTGATTATTTATCTTGACATAGTTGTTAGGTTTTTGAAACTTGGTGGGATTAGGAGCAGCGTCACTCTTATCAACTTGAATAGGAGCCATTAGACTGTTGCTCTCAAATTGACTCACTTGTAATTGATAATGATGAAGCATTGCACAAAGTTGTTGAAAAGAGGTAAATTCAGTAAGCAGAATCCTATCTCTAATATCCTTTTGTAAATTTGAAATAAACATATGCTGAATATCAATATCAGGAACGTGATAAGAAATTTAAGCATACAAATGCTTAAATCTACCAATAAATTCAGTCAATTTTTCTTTAGTAGTTTTTTACAATGCATCAAATCAGTTAAGGACACTTGCGAACCAATGTTATTTTGGAACTATTGGATAAAGGCATTAGCAAGTTTTGGAAAAGAATCAATATAATAAGGCAAGGAACAATGCCATTGCAAGGCCTTATCATGAAAATTTATAGCAAACAACTTGGCTAAAATCCTATGGTCATGAGCATAGTAACTACAAAGGATTTGAAATGTTTTAACATGAGTGACAAGATCTCCCTTACCATTGTAATTCTCAAAATGAGGCATATCAGCTTGCTGATGAACAGGAGCACAAATAATGTCTAGGGATAAAGGACTACCCATGTCACATGTAAGAATACTAAACTTGGATTGAGTTAAGAACATAAGTTTTTATTGTAAAGAGGACATAGTTTGAGTAGACTAATGATTGTGGAATCATTAGAAGAAATAGGAGGCATAGAAACATTAGAAATACTAGGGAAATAGTAGGAAGCGGTGGGAATGGAAGACACAATTGGTGGAACACTTAAAACCATAGTTGGAAGAGAGTTGGAATAGGTAAAAGGAACACAATGGTAAGAAGGTTGTGAGGTAGGTAGAGACACTATTGGAACACTCATAGGAAGAGATGTAGTCACTAAAAGAGGAGTATAAGTAGGAATGCTAGGTAAAGGAATGGAAGAAGGTTCCACACTAGTGACAGAAGGAGTGAATCCTATATCTTGAGCTTCTTGAGCTAAAGGTTTGATATTTAAATGTACAAGATGACTGATACCATGCAAGAGATTAACACCTTGATCACTATCCCGAAGAACTTTCTTAAGAGCCTCTATAGGCTTGAATAGAATCTTGATTATGGTTTTCTTGAATAAGCCAATTTTCCATTTTATCAAGTTTAGTTGAAAGTTTTTGGACTTGTTCAAGAGGAACTCTTAAAGCATCATCCTCATCATGAGATAAGTGAGAAGATTTATGCTTCATAGTATGATTGGAGTCATGAATTATCAAATTGTCATTTAGGATCCTAAGGAAAGGAGAGGAAGACTCAAGATTAAAGGAACTCACAAGTCTGCAACTTCTTCTAACCAAGATATTATAAGTAGGACTAGAGGTAGTAAAGCTCATACACCTATTGGTGTTTCAAAATGGCTTATGCTCTAAGGCTATCAATAGACCCTCAGAAAGATTTTAGGAGTGATTAGTTATAAAATGTAAGTGATCTTAGGGTAACTGGACCAACTGTAGGGACAAGACTACCCTCTTCACTTCTGGCTCTGCAAAACCAAGGCGGGTGCACCTAACCCAGTGAAAACTATACTTTACACACCAAAGATTGGGTTTGAATAACAGATTGATAGTAAGAAAGTACTAAATGCTAACCTCACATTCATTGACTCTCTATTACTATTGGGTAACACAACCACACAACCAAAGACCTAAAGCTTAGAAAGGTTATTGATTTTAGGATTTGGAATGTAATAACTTCAATCAATGTATGTTAACAAGAGAAATACTCATTTAGGCTAGTGCCTCATCCATTGGGCAAGATTTCTTAGACACAAAGACACACAGATTTGAGAATATTTGAGAACTAATAGCCATAAATACATTTATCCTAATCTTTACTGCTTGCAAAACAATCCTTACATAGACAAGGGCAAACTCATATCCCATTTAGAGCATTGTTTAATCCAATCCTAGATCAGAACTCAAGAATGAGGATACATATATAAAAACAATATGTAATGAGCTAGAAAACTCAAAGCTTACTTGACTTGACACAAAGGAGAGATAAGAATCAGATATTTATATTAGGTATGATGAATTCCTTCTGTGTATACAATGAATCACAAGACACCCTGCTTACAAACTACAGCTTAGACCTGCAACTTTCTTCTTTCATCAACAAACACTGAATCAAAAACTATTACAAACCTTGACTAAGAATAGGGCTCACCAAGAAAAAGTTTCGAACACCTAACTCCCAATCCTTTGAATGATCATGAAAAATCCTTTTATCTCAAGGATTGCAACAAGCACTGATGATCATTCAAAGCAACAATTTCAAAACTACCTAACTCAACAAAAAGAATGAAAGCCAGACAAGACAGGCTCCAAGCACAAGGCTAGTGAGATCAAGAATAATCATCAAATTCTGCAATAGATCTGACCCTGTACCAGCTCTAAGGACAAAAATTCATGCTAGAACAACCACCAGGACCTTCCTCATAAAATCTCACCCACAACCAAGCTGGAACGATAAAAAATGGTCCTGCAATACGGCTTCATTCGGCGCACTGTCTCCAAACCCTGCAAAAACATTTGAATTTGAAAAACAATAGATACATGCTCCAATTTAAAATGTGACCGTAGATCCTTTTATTTCCTGATAGATTGGGTGGCTCATGTTAATCTTTACAACAGTCATGAAACCCTTTGAAAAGTCCATAGCCAAGTCAGCACCCCGTAGCCAATGACAAATGCGCATGTCAGCTCCCTATGACATACAAGACCCACTACATCAGATGCCTGAGAGAAAGCAAAATCAGTGGTTGGCGCAAGATCTCATGGCTCTGACAAAACCCATGAGAACTTATGCCAACCGTAGATCCTCTGCGGATGTCAAGGCCCTCAAAACATGTCAGCAACTAGGACCCACTAACAACTCTCTGAATCATCAATGCCTCGACCAATCAGGAAAAAGCAAGTCAGCACCATGTGGCACATTGGACCCACCATTTGTCTTTAACATACTGGAAGATTGGACGGTCGACGTATAATCTCAAGGGCTCAAAAGATTCCTTGAGATCATGCACCAGCAGTAGATTTTGAATCTTCACACTGAGATACTGGGCCCGCCTGATAGAACGTCCAACTCATGGTCACGCAGACCAATTAAAAAATGCCAACTGTGCCAACATGGCAGTGGACTCGCTGCAATGAAAGGATACATCACAAAGTAGAATCAACGGCTGGCACAAGTTCACAAGCCTCTGACAAATTTTATAAGAACATACGCCCATCGTTAGATTTAGATGGTGTCAGAGCCGGGCCTAGGAAAGAATGAAGGCTGAAAGCATTAGGAAATATTAATGTCGGGACTTAGGGAAAACATTAAACCTGTCAGGCAATAGACTTAGGAAAGATTTAAAACACATGTGATTTTAAGAACTTAAGTGGCCCAAAAAGTAACACGAAAATAGATTTAAAACAGGGCGCACTAGGGTTTTCAAACAAACGGCTAGATTTATGAAATTTTGCCTAGGGTTTAGCCAGGAAACGGGAGAAAAAAGACTGCAGAGGCACAAAAACAAGATGAAACCATGGAAAAAAATTTACTTGTGCTAACAACACCAATGCAATGCAAATGAACTAAATTAGGAAAATACAAGGCATGAACAAATAAATGTTTTTGTATTTTTTCTTTATATGATTTTTTTGTTTTATTTGTGAAATGTAAATGCAATCACATAAAAGAAAGACTAATATAATATACATGCAAGATCTAACATGAAATGTAAATCTAACACCATAAAATAAAGAGTTATCGTAAGTGGGTTCACCAAAATATAAAGAATAAAAATAATGATTGGCTGGTTATGTTGTGATGTGTTCACCAACATGTAAATAATATCCTTTACATATAGAAGAATTGGGGAAGGTAAGATTCTCTTCTCAACCCCAAATTCTCAAAGGAAAGATCTAAATTGATTAACCACAAGAAAATGGTCAATGCATAAATGAATCAATTGATTAGTAATAAGAAGAGGAAAACCTTACATTTTGTTTTGGAAGAGAGTGTTAAAATCTTAATTTAAATGAATTGAAGACAAATACTAACCTCAAAGTATAAAAGATCTGGAAATTGTTGTTTTTTGGTGTCTGTATTGAGTTTCTAGAAATTTTGTGACTTGCTCTAGCCTGGAAACACAGAGACGGAGAAAACCCAGAAATATTTTTCTTTTATGAACCAAGTCAACCTTGACCCAAATATAGGGGTGCAATCGTGCCCCTTCATTTCAACCTTGACCTGCACTGCTCTGACAAAAATTATGTTCACGAATCCTGAAAGTTTGTTGAAAAGGGTATCCAAATCTGCTCTGTAATTTGTTGTTCCGCACCTACACCTGCAAGAAAAATGGTTTTGTTGTTTGGATGAGGGGTTTTCCTTGGTCAAACCCCAGTTTTGGAATTAACCTTGAAATAGAATTGAAATTACAGTAATAAACAAAGTAAATAGAACAATTCACCTTGCTTATGTTGAAACCCTTGTGGAGGATTCAAATCTTTGAATCCACAAGTATGGATGCTCCAAATGGATGTAGAATTGTAGGATGTAGGATGTAGGATGTCTCAAAACAATTGCATTTAGATCTTCAACACCAATCTTGAATGGATCTTGGAATAGGAAGAAGCTTGAATGGATATGGATGGAGAAATCTTCAACAAGAGGGCTCCATAGAGCTTGAATCCTTCAATGGCTACCAATGGATCTCCTTGATGAATTGAATCTTGAATGCTTGAAAATAGATGATTGCTTCGATAAATTATGCATAGATGATCCTCCCTTTTCTTTCCTTCTCTTTATCTCTTTTAAAATGAGAGGAGAAGGCTTCCTTATATACTAGTCTAGGAAACCAACTTCTAGAGAGGCCAACATATGAGGAATAAATTCCCATTAGGCCCATACCCTTAGAAGTGGACCTATATTAAATGTCTTTTAAGAGTCACCATTTCGAAGCTCGAAGTAGCCAACCTGAAAGTAGGAAATAATTCTTTCCAAACCCCGACATCTAGAAATCTTTAGAATTTGAAATTTAGACCTGGGTCAGGGTCGAGGTCGACCTTGATCTAGAAGGTCAACCTTGACCTTGAGGTTAAGAACCTCAAAATCTCAAAGAAAGATACCAAAAATAGGTAGGAAAGAAGTGGAAAATAGGGCAGGACAGGGGAAAAGCCATATCCAAGTCAAAGACCCATTCAAGGCATTTGACATAACCTCAAATCACTTACTCGGAGGGATAAACCAATCCTAAATGGAAGTGCTTCCATTTTCTGATGATACATATTCATATATGTATATGTACATATATATGCATTATATATATACATATATGTATGAGTATATGCATGCACACACTATGTGTGTATGTTTTATATACAGTGTGTGCATGCATAGACACACACACACACACACACACACACACACACACACACATATATATATATATGTATATATACATATAGACATATATATACATATAATACATATAATACATATATATGTATATATACATATAGACATATATATACATATTATATGTATATATATGTGTGTACGCATATATAGATATATACATGTATATGTGTGTGTAGATATGTATATGTGTATGTATACAATTGGAAAATGGGGAGAGAAATGAAACATATAACGTACTAAGTGAATTACTTCCCCGTTCCATGGATTGCACGTTAGGAGAGAAGAATGCCCCCAATAGACTCAAGAGGTGACTCAAGCACTAATTTAAGAACAAGACATGTCCTTCACTAAAAGATGTAATGAATGAAATGGGAATGATTAAGTGATGTAATTGATCTATTAGAGAAGCCACTAAAAGCTATCGAAAATAGATTGTAATAGATAGAGAATGAGCTTAAATTGGCAAAAATAGAAATCAAATGATGAAATGGACCTATGATAGAAATCTGAGTAGAAAATGGTTGAGACATAATAGGTTTAGAGATGTGTCCCAGGGATAGATCGAGTTTGGCAATGTGTCCCTAATGTTTTCAATTGGAACTTTCATAGAACCTGTAATTGTTCATGTACTTCCTAGATTTGAATGTGTGGTTCTGTAACCTATTCCTGCACATAGAAAAATAGAAAAAAGGTTGTGAAAAGGGGTCTGCCCTGGTCAAACCCTTGTTTAGGAATCAACCTTGAAATATGAAATAAATTGCATAAAGAAATGTATGTAAAAAGGAAAATTATTGATTTATCTTGCATAAACCCTCATAAATAGATGTATAAATCACTCAAATCCATAAAGATGCTTGAATGTGCTTGGAATCCAAAGAGTTCACATTGTAATACAATATAGAATCAAGGATGCGCTCACAAATGCATGGATCTATGATTGCCACTCCTAGATCTTGAATGTAGATATTGAGAATTCCTTTAGGTGTTCATCATGGGGGAGAAACTTGAATCACATGGAGAAGATTTCCTTGGATTTGAATGATCTTGAAGAATTGGAGACTTAGAGATTTTGAGCTTTGATGTTTGCCTTCAAATCTTGAATCCAAATTCTCTTGCTTACTTGAAATCTTGATAACTTGATAGCTAAAATTCTTCCATATGATTGTGTGTCAAAATGAGGAGTGATAAGGGGTTCTTATACTAAATTCATCATTTTAGACTTCAAATTTGATCCAGGTCTACCATATATCAAAATTTGGAAATAGGACCCCAGCATCGGGCCCCAAGGAAAGTTTGGGCCCAAAAACCTAGGGATAGGTTGCTATTGGTGACCTATCCTAGGGACATATTGAGTTTGGTGTTTTGTCCTAAGAAAATTGGGCTCAAATGTTAGGGGGATCTCAAAGATAGACAAAAGAAGCAAGCAACGAAAAGAAAACTTTCTAGGATCAAGCATAACAAACATTCCAACCTCAAAATCACCAAAATGGGGCCTAATAGTTCTTAAAGCATACAATTATGGATGCTAACTTTTTATAACTATACATTTAGTCCCCACTTTAGTGGGAGTATGAGACAATCTAATTAACATGGTAAAGTAGATCAATGTATAAGGATGATCTTATCAAGGTCAAGGAGACAAAGAAAAATCAAGCCCCCAAGTCACTCAAGTCTTTATCAAATCCAAAACCAAGATAAGAGAGGCATCACTCGAAAAAAAGAGAAGGAAAAAAATAGAGAAACATGATCACTATCCTAGTAAGGTATTGCCTTACTATGGATCACACACAAAAGGGAAGCATTGCAAAAGATTGCACTGAAGGTCTAGCAAGTTGTCTTATTCTATTTAATCTATCAAAAATGATTAGTCCTTAAGTAAAACATTATTTTTGGTAAGGGATCTCACAAGGGTGATAAGTCCTAAGGAAATCATTGTCTCCATAGGGATTAAGAAAAGAGATCGAGTCTAAGGAAATATTTTTCTCCTTAGGGATCAATGAGAGGGGATCAATCCTTAAGGAAATCTTTAAATTTATTAAAGGATCCAATGAAAGGATTAACACAAGGAAATCATTGCATCCTTGGGCATCTGCAAGAGAGGTTGCATTGAATCATTGTGTATGTGTGTGCAAAATGTGAAATATAGAGCAGATTATATGCCCCCACATTGAAGCGATTGCAAATGCCTTAATGAGAGTAATGGTTTTTATGGAGCATACATGCACCTAGAAGAAACATTTCCACTATGAGAGCCCCCAAGAAAGGAAAACTCAAGGGAAATGAACACATGAAAAAAGAGAGAATGGAAGATATCTACTAATCCTAGGGTTAGTATTATCATATGATAATACATGATATATTATATCAAAATGAACTATCATCATCCCCCAAAGGTAGTAGAACTACAAGCACAATGGAAGAATGTCATGTAAGAGTTACAAAGAAGAGTCTTTTTGAGTTGGCATCACAAAGACCAAAAAGAATAGGTAGATACCATTTTGTATCATCCCCAATCAAACAACACAAAGGAACATTTACAAATAGTGACACATGCATGACATAATATGTAATAACATATAAATGAAATTAGATACAAATAGAGGATTATTTACAACATTTTGATTCCTTTATCACCTTGTTCCAATAAAGCAAAAAGGGTTGTCTAAAGAAAACTAAACAAAACATATAATATGTAGCACATCACAGGGGAAGCACATTACAAAAATAAAATGCACAAAATCCACTACACAAGAGGAGCTAGTCAAGTCTATCACCTCCCGCCCTATCTCGATTTAGGGAAGGTGTGAAACATGCAAGAGGAGAAACATCTTGCATAGTAGATAGAACAATAACCATATCCAAACAAGGACCATGCTATGAAGACGGGTCACTTTTATCATGGGGGATTCACTTAGTGAACCTAAATCATAGCATGTACAATCATGGCATACTAAATAATCCCCCTATTGTTTAGAAATATTATCCCAAACTCCTTTTTTGTCACCCCCTGCAATACCCACCCAATACCCCTCACACCTATTTTCCTATATAAACCCCAACCCCCTCCCCCAAAAATAAATCTCTCCCCCCTATTTAGACAATATATGTCCCCTTTTTGCCCATTTTAAACCCCCTAATATGAAAACATGGGGTATGGTATTGGCCCTTAAGTGAAGACCCTATGACTTTGCTTATCACTAGGATTGAGAGATTTTTTTTTTGTAAAACATAGCTGGTAAATCAAGATTAACATCAATAAGCTCAAACATATCATTAGAATCACTAGCATGAATATCATCATTAGTTGCATTATGTTCATCCAAAGCATCATCATCAAGAGCATCTTCTTCATCCAAATTAATTGTAATAGAATCCAAGATATGAATAAATTATCATGTTTTTTTAATTTAATCTTTTTCAAGTTAACTTGCTCCTTCAGCTCAAGCATAGTTTCATCAAAGGGAATCAATGCATCAGTAGGTATTTTGGGTGAATCAATGTTTTGGGAAACACGTTGACAGGTGCTAACATGACATTTACGATGATGGTCACAAGCATGACAGTTAAATTTGATTTTGCTAGAAATTAAGTTTGGTTGAGGATCAATCAACATCATGTCCTTTTCTTCTATATGGGAAGAACAAATGGAACCACACTGGGCTAAGTGATAAAATCAATAGAATATTTATAAGATATGGGAGGTGAAATTGAATCATATATAGCAGGTGTAGGAAAAAGACCACATCCAGGACAAGGAGAGGGAATAGCCTAAGGTTTGGTAATATCACAAATCTTTTGGACTTTGTAGGCTTGATATGATCAAAAGAGATTATCTCTACGAGGTTGAGTTGGTTGAGCTATGGAAGGCCAAAAGAAATCAAGGTCAATAGACTCCCAAGGCACTAAAGGTTGATAAATATTATGTTAACAATCATTATTTGTCCATTAACATGAAATTTCAAACACTTATGAATAGGAGAGACCACAAATTTTGTAGAGGTAAGCCAAGGAAGACCAAGTTTAACTTGAAATTAATCAAAAGTTGAAATCATAATAAAGGTAACATCTATTTTTTTCACCAACTTCAATAAGAAATGAAATGGAACCATGGGAAGGATAAAGGAAACCATTGCAAGTTTGAATCATAACATTAGATTTATCATAAAAATCACATTGCAATTGTCTATTAAAAAGATGGTCTTTAGTTATCACATTCACCATACAAGTAGGATCTATAAGGAAAGCATGAGAATGAAGGCCATTAACCTTTACCACAATATAAAGAGGACCATTAGGGTCTTTAATTATCTTATTAGGGTCAAAGATAATGTGAAGCTCAGGTTTATATTTAGATTTTGGTTATTTTTTATCATTAAGGTTGACAATGTTATTGGTTTCATTACATTTATCACCATAGTCAACAACATGAGTGGAAGAAGAATTCAAAGGTTGAGTGAACTCAATGGTATTGGTAGAATGAGATGGAAAAGGGTTGGTATAGATTTTCAACTTTTGGTTGGGAGGTTCTACAGATTTGTTTCCTTGATCATTAATGCCCTCAAAAGAAATAGAATTAGAATTAATGAGGTCTTCAATAATATATTTCAAATGGAAACACTTTTCAATATCATGACTAGGTTGACGATGGTATTAACAAAAAGCTTTATGATAAAAGTGTTTGGGTAAAGGTTTGGATATGTCAATTGACTTAATAGGAGGGATAATTAAAAATTTAGCATTAGTCAACTTGAACATTACATTTTCATTAAAGAGTATCCTGTTGAAGAGGTAGCATGTTGAGAGAGGGCCTTTCCCTGTCTCAAATTTCATTGTTATTACGCTAAAAGTAGAGATAAAGGAGGAAATAGATCATAATGTTTCTATTTTCTCCATCCATGGTGTGATCTTTTGGTTTAGGGTTTTTTTCCCTAGCCTCCCAGAGCTGCATGCTTGGATCTCATAACATTGGGAACCCCTCCTTGCTAGTACTATGCACATTTACCCTATGGCTAGGGATTTTTTTTATTGCTAAATTTGAAGAGGTTAAGGACATAAATAAAATTTTGTGCAATCATTTTTTTGGATGGGAGGATAGATATTTGCTAATCTTAAAACCCTAACACTCTGATTTCATCCCTTCTTCTAAAATGTTCAATAAGATTCCAATTTGGGTTCAACTTCCTTATCTCCTCCTTCATCTATGGGTTGACTCTCTTTTACAGGAAGTGGGAGAAGCTCTTGGGGATTTTTTGATGGTGGATGATGAATTCTCTGATATTATTCATTCTACCTTTTCCTATATTATGGTTGATTTGGATGTTTCTAAGGGGCTACCTATGGAGATTCTAATCAAATCTTCTAAGGGTAGTTGGATCCAAACTTTAGACTATGAAGGGATTCCCTTCAAGTGTAGAAGATGTTTTAAAAATTGGTCATGTGGTGGCTCAATATGGATTAGAGAAAATGAAAATGTCTTCTTTATGGTGTAAAAGTGCTTTAGTACAACATTATATGGTTGAGAAGAAATCTGATACCCAAAGGAGTTTCTCCCAGGTGGTTTTGTAGAATCCTCGGTGAATTGTGACTTCTTCTTAGGCCATTCCAGTTACTAATGGAGGGATTATTGAGACCAGAGTACCTCAAGATGCTTTTGTAATTTCTTCATAGGCTGATTTGGTTACTTGAGATGTGGCTATGGAGGTTGATTTGCAGTCTCATGTACCTCCAATTATTTCTCTGGATGTGTGGGGGAATAGACCCTAGTATATACATCCTTTGATAGTGCTAATTCTTTCATTTTTGGAAGTATCCTTGATGATTTTGTGCATGTTGGGAATAATTGTGATGTTTCCTCTAAGACGATGGGTGATGTTGGCTTTTTTTCTCAGGTTGGTGAGGTTCTAGAGATGGGTTCACTGGATTGCTAGGATGATTCTTCTAAGGTGGAAGAGGGATGGATTGTTGTTAAAGGAAATAAATCTAATACGTCTACACCCTCTTTTAGCATGACACTGTACTCCCACAAGGGAGGTGCTAAAGACAAATCTTGATGGTTCCTTGTTGTAGGTGATTGGGTTGGATTTTTCTCTGGTCCTTTCTTTATTTTTTGGATGCTTGCTAGATTTTTTGTGTAGCTTTTGTTTCAGGTTATGGGATCCTGCTAGTAAAACCCATTTTGTGGTCTTGTTACATTCTTTCTTGATTTTAAGGGCTTGCATGGTATAAATTTTTTAATCATCTTGTATATAGTTTTGGGTCCCTTCAAAACCATATTTTACCTTAATCAAAAAATTGAACATCACATTATGTAAAGATTCAGAAAGCTAAGTAAAATTACAAGTAGTTCTAAAAACATATGACAAAGGAGCCACACCTTTGGATGTTGTTGCCACTTTCTCGTCAACATTGTTGGTTGAATTATTGATCTCAATAAAATTATTTGGTTTCTAAAACTTATTAAAACTGTTGGATGTGACATCATTCTTATCAACTAAAGTGATTGGAGTGTTTCTCTCAAATTGACTCACACAAAGCTGATAATTATGAAGCACTACACATAATTGAGTAAAAGAAGAGAATTCAGAAAGAAGAATCTTATCTCTAATTTCTTTTTTATAAATTAGCAAGGAAAATAAATTATGCATTAATATCAGGTACAAGATAAGAAATCTAAGCATGCAAATTTTTAAATCTACCAATGAAATCAATCACTTTTTCTCCAACACCTTGTTTGTAATGCATTAAATCATTCAAAGAAATCTTAGGACCAATGTTTTTTTGAAATTGATAGATGAAAGCATTATAATTTTTTTGGAAAGAGTTGATAGAATAAGGAGGAAAAGAACAATAGCATTGCAAGGCCTTATCTCGAAAGGTTCTAGTAAATAGTTTAGCCATGAACCTAGGATCATAAGAGAAATCACCACACAATATTTGAAAGGTTTTGACATGAGTCAAAGGATCAAATTTACCATTATAAGTCTTAAGATGAGGGATCTCCATGTATTATGTAATAATGTCATGGATGATATCCAAAGACAAGGACTAATAATGTCACAAGTAGGAATGTTAAACTTGGATTGAGTCATTGAAGCAATTTGTTATTGAAAAGAAGACACGGTTTTAGTCAAGCTATTAATGGTAGTTCAAGAATGGTATGAGAAGATATGTTTGAGATTTTTGGATCATTGTGAGAAAAGGAAGGAATGGTTTAATATAAAAAGGGAACACTATATTAAGTGGGCATTAATGAAGGTAAAGAAACAAATGGCACACTTGAAGGGATGGCAGAAATAATAGGGTTAGAATGATAACATGTGTAGGACTGAGATTTTGAATAGAAGTTGTTATGATAGGTGGAGCATAAATGGAAATAATAGGAATTGAGGTATAAATAGGTATAGAGGTCTAAACAATGGTGGTAGGTGGAATGAAACCTAGCTCTTGAGAACAATCTCTAATATGCTTAACATTGTTATCAATGAGATGAGAGATACTACACAAGATGTTAAAACCATGTTCATCATTATGAATTAACTTCCTTAAGCCCTCTACAATTGAAATGACTTTGGAATTAGGGTTTTCTTGTCCTAGCCATTATTCAAATTTCTCAAATTCATGGGAAATATTTTGGACTTGTATAGGAGGGACTCTTAAAGCCTCATATTCATCATGATAATAATGGTAAGAGTTGTTCTCCATAATAGGATTGATGTCACTAGTATTCATGTTGGTCTCATCAAGAATCATAGGAAAAATAGAAGGCTTAGGATAAAATAAAACCTTAAGTCTATGACTTCTAACCAAAATGCTATAAGTAGGACTCAAAGTGATAACACTCATGCATAAGGGTTTAAGAGAAAAAATGAGTGTAATTCAAAGATTTGAAAGAGATATGAAATCCAAGAAAAGAAAGTCTCTTTATGAAAGGCAAATCTAATTATCAAATTCAAAGCTATAATGTAATGCATTCACAAGGAAAGTCTAGATCCAATTATGAAAATAAGAAGCATGTAATTGATATAATAAGGATAATAATAATGAGATGTAATGCAATATAAATAAGTGGATTTAGACACTAAATGAGATTTATAAAGAGATAAACCTATAGATCTAGATGTATACAATGTGATAAAGATGAGATCTAATATAATGAACACAAGGAGATCTAGTAAAGGGGATCTAACCACCAAATCAAAGTATGTAAGAGATTCGGCTTCACCAAAATGTACAATTGGAAAATGGAGAGAGAGTAATGCAACATATAATGTACAAAGTGAATTACTTCACCATTTCATTGATTACACATTAAAGGAAGGAATAATTCCCCAAATAGGCTCAAGAGGTGACTCCAAACACTAATTTAGGAACAAGATATGTCCTTCACAAAAATATGTAATGAATGAAATGGGAATCATTAAGTGACCTAATTTATCTATTAGAGAAGCCACCAAAAGTTGATGAAAGCATACTGTAACATACAGAGAATGAGCTAAAATTAATGAAAACATAAATCAAATAACCAAATGAACCTCTGACAGAAATTTGAGCAAAAAATGCTTGGGATAGAATGAGTTTTGTGATGTGTCCCCAAGATAGATCTGTGTGTGTGAATTTTGTACCTGATCTGTAGACACAACACTTCAGTAAAACATTAGAGGTTAGCTTAAAATCAAAATCATGCAATAAATTGAAAACTAATCTAACCAGGTGATTTACTACCTTCTAGTAGATGCGAGTATGTATTCTTAGATTGTATCGAGATCAGTGACCTTGATGACACCTAAATGAAGGATTTGAATGCAAAATCTAGATATGGAATGAATGCAATTAATCTTTTTTTAAAAAAATTTCTATGCAATTATGATGAAAAATGGATATGAATCTATGATATGTAAAAACTGATATGATATGCTAATCTAGAAATGAAATTCTAATATGATATGCTATAATATGAATGATCTCACAAAGTTGTTTGATTTGCAAAAGAAGCTCCAATTCTTCAGACACCAATTCGCCAACATAAGTTTGCACAATTATGAGATGTTGATATGAAGAGCTGAAGCCTTAATTTATAGAAATCTAGGGCTTTGAGGATGCATGGAATAAAGCCATAAATCACTCAAATAACTCAGGTTGATTTTTTAGTCATTTTAAAATAAAGGATAATTAACTCACAAAAACATGCAAAAGTAGAGTTTAACTCAAAATAGAGTTTAGATTTAATTGATAATTGATAGTTTTCTGCTTTTCTTGATTGTGCATGATTTAATATGAATTAATTTAATAATAAAGTGATTTATTTCCAACTTAACTGATTTTGAAAAATAAAACAATTGATTTATGGGTTAATCAATCATTTTTCAAACTTTTATTCAAAAACAATATTATTAAAAATTGACAACTTGCTTTAATTAATTAAATAAGAATTTAATCAATTATTCATAGGATTTTGGATTTACTGTCAAAATTAAATAATACAATTTAGGAATAAATAGATTAACTTCAATTAAATAATTAAGTGGCAGAATTAAATCTAATTAATTAAATATTGAGAATATTCAATTAATCAAACTTTAGGATAAATAGGATTTATCGCCAAATAATCATTAAATTAAAGATAATTAAGATAATTAGGAATATTACCAGGAATATTCCCTGATGCAGAATTTATGATAATCAATTAGGATTCAATGATGTTTAGATGTGCCTTTGGTTAGGACTTTGATGTCGATTTTGTTCAATTTGAAGATGTAGGAGGTTAATGCACCTATAGCCCATTTTTGGGGTATTACAAAATCAAGTTTGGTGATGTGTCCCCAATGTTTCCAACTAGAACTTTCATATAACATGTAATTATTCCTATACTTCCCAAATTTGAATCCATGTCTATACATAACCTATTCCTATCCATAGAAAAATGGGAAAAAGGTTGTGGAAAGTGGTTTTCCTTGGTCAAAACCCTATTTAGGAATCAACCTTGAAATATGAAATAAATTACATAAAGAAATATCTATAAAAAGGCAAATTACTAATTTACCTTACATAAACTATCATGAACGGATGTATAAATTTCTTAAATCCATGAAGATTCTTGAATGTGCTTGGAATCCAAAGAGTTGACCTTGGAATGTAATGTAGAATCAAGAATGTGATCACAAATTATGATTTCCTCTCCTTGATCTTGAATGTAGATATGCTTGATAACATTTCAAAGAGGAGAGAAAAGGATGGATGAATGAGTTGATCTTCTTGCTTGATTTGAGAATTCCTCTACCCGGCCATCATGGGAGAGAAACTTACATAAAATGGAGAATATTTCCTTAGATTTGAATGATATTAAGGAATTGGAGACTTGGAGATCATGATCTTGGATGCTTGCCTTCAAATGTTGAATCCAGTTGATCTTGGTTACTTGAAATTTTGATAACTTCATTGTCTAAATGCTTGCATATGATTGTGTGTGTCAAAATGAGGAGTGATAAGGGGTTCTTATACTAAATATTTCATTTCGGGAATCAAATTTTATCCAGGTGACCATAGATTAAAAAAAAAATTGGAAACAGGACCCTGATATTGGGCCCCAAAACCTAGGGATAGGTCGTCATTGATAATTTTTCCCAGGGATAAATTGAGTTTGTTGACCTATCCCAGGCAAACTAGGCTCAAATTTTAGGGGGAGAGAAAATAAGTGGGAAAAGAAAAGACAACTTACTAGGATCAAGCATAATGGGCATTCCAACCTCAAAATCACCAAAATGGGACCTAATAGGTCCTAAAGCATCCAACTATGGGTGCTAACTTTTTAGGACTATATAGTATGTATATGTATATATATTAGAAGTAAGTATGTGTGCAAAATATTGTATCCATCCTACAAATACAAAACTTCAATAGATCATTAGTTCACTTGGTTTGTACATAGAAATCAATCAAAATCGATCATAAACCAAATTAAAAGTGACATATTTCTTCCTAGACATGAGTATTTTGATCTAATTATTAATTCTCTCAAAATTAGGCATGTTAGATCAGTGAATTGACACTTATGAAATGGAATATTTCAATGAAATGCATCTATATGAATGTAAATTTGAGTGAATTTGATGAATCTAGATGATGAATTTGGTCCTAAGATGATATTGATCTACGATGTAACCTAGATGAATTGAATTATGCTTCTACATGATTTGATTTGATAGGAATTATAATAGAATTGATCTACAATGATGCAAAAATCCTAAAAAGAATGATCAAAATGCAAATTAGCTCAAATCTCAAACTAGGATGGCCTAGGTGAAATTATGAATCTAGATATGAAAATGCCTTGATGTAAGTTGATTATATATATTCTCAATTGGAGGGAAAATGGTTCAATTTGAATTGGATGGTCAAGATTTCTTGTTGCCACCTAAATACTGCACCCATGCTAAGTAAACTCAAGCCTACTGGTGAACATGTGAAAACTTTCTTGATTATGGGCTCAAGTAGTGGAATCTAACCTCCAGAGAAAGCTGGTTCTTATGGTACTCACCTAAAATCACCTAATCTAAGACTTTTTGCTAAGGAAAGGGTTAGAAGGATGCATAAAAAATAACTTAAATCTAACTGCTAAAAGGTGATGCACCAAACTGTATCTTTGAGACTAGACATATAACCAACACACAACAAAATTAGTAACAAAAAAGCTTTCCTACACAACTCAATAATGCTCAATATTTGCATCAGTAATTTATAAGAAGGCTAAACAAAAATTCCTAAAAGGAGAATAAATTCCTCATAATTCAAAATTGATTAAGCAGTGAAACCCACAACCTACAAAGACTATAGGCTTATCCAAAAAGCATCAATCTGAGATACATAAACATGGAAAAAGAGAAGGCACAAGATATTTCATTGTTAAAAAGGTGTTACAAATCTATAAATTCTCTCAAAATGGGTTACAAATTACACTTTGCCTATGTCAAGAACTTAGGAAAAGTTACAAAATGAGCCAAAGGGAAGAAGAACCCCCTACAAATGAGCCTTCAACTCAAACTTATGCTTTTTTAATCCAACTGTATTACAAATGAGTGATAACTTCTGGGTCAAATGCAGTTAATCAGGTCATCTTTGACACCCTCAAACAACTTTAAAGAGGTAATTTGGTGACCCAAAAGTCATGCCCAAACAATAGTACCATAAATACCCTCCATAAATGAAACCTCATCCCTCAAAAAAACCCATAAATAACTCTAAACAACAATAACTTCATCCAACCTCAACAACTGCTTTTACTTAAAATCAAACTATTCATTTCACTTTGTCCCTGTCTTTTCAACTAGAGAAGTGTTGCTGCCATGGATGCGGGTTTGATAGAGTAAATCCAAAGAAGCTTCTGGATCTTTGATGGATGTGCCTCTTGTAGACTGCTAGAATTTATAGGTAGCCTTGAAGCTTCTATTTACTACTTGAGAAATTATGATCGGTGTATACACTAGAAGTCCTTTGCCTCAGCAATTCGAACTAACATGACAATAGTCTATCATTAGCACAGGTTTCCTCGACAAACATTCCTTCTTGGCACCATTGACATAACCCTCTTCTTCCTTCTATGAAGTGTTAATTTCATGTTTAAAATGACATAGGTATACCGATAGGTTCATTAGGGGTCGACAAGTCTATCTTGACATCATACTGATAGATATTGTTATGCTAACAACCTTCATCAAAGTAACTCTTGTCAATATACCACTGATTACATTGGTGTATGCTTATCTAATGATTTTCCTTTGCTTTACCCATTGGGATAACCATTTACATATAAGTCAATTATCTCTTTTCTACTTTTATTAGTATAGGTCAACCCAATAATCTTATTAGGTGCCAAGATAGCTGAGAAAATGCTTCAATGATGGCACCTACTATGCTAATGATTCCATCGGTGTAAATCTACTTGATGCATCTTCACAATAGTCATCTAAATCTTATGTCACCATAGGTTGTGTGGATATGCCCATTGGGAGTTGGTGGAACCTGAAAATACATACCTCGATGGCACTAGTTATATCAATGACTTTATTGAGATAACTCCATCTGATAGACTACTTCCCGTTTAGATTCTTATTAGTATAAGTCTTACTGATAGCCTCATCGACTATCGATAAGACAAAAAAATACCTTTGTTTCTAGCTCATGTCCTTTTGATGGAGCACATCAGTGTAAGTCTTACTGATCCCTCTTCACAATGGTCTCCTAAATCTTATGTCACCATAGGTTGTGTCAATATGTTCATCAGGAGTTGCTGGAACCTAAAAGCACTCACCCTAAAAACATTAGTTACATTGAAAACATTTATTGGTGATGCTCCCATCGATAAAAATATCCCTCTTTGGCATTCATTAGAGTAAGACTTATCGATAGCCTCATCGTCTATCGACAAGACAAATAAATACCTTTGTGACTAGTGAGTGTCCTATCAATGGAGCACATCGGTGTAAGTTTTACTGATTTGTTTCTTTCCTTTTGATTATCTGATGCTATCGACATAACACTCACTGACATGTCCTTTTCCTTAGTGCTCTGCTTCTCAATTGGTGTATGTTATTTCAATCACATTAGTTATTTTTCTTAAGTGTCATCATCGGGGGTTCTCTTGTTAATGACATTTATCTCCATTGGTAAATCTTTTTCCTTCCAAGTATGTTGTTTTTGCATCTCTGATTATATTTGTGTCATCCTATAATGTCATTTTGGGTTCCTATAGTTATTTTTTCATTTATCAAGTTGTATGTAACCACTTTATGACCTTTGACTCCATTATATATTATTTTCTATCATGTTGAATGATGGGCTCTACCCTTTTGGGAGCCACATTTTACCCTACGTGCTACAAGATAGACGCTTGTATCTACACATGAAGAAAACATGTTAGAAACTAAAAAGCCTATCTCTGGTGTATGTGATGATTCAGATGACCTTTTTTTCTTTGAAACTATATATGGCTCTACCTGAATTGAGTCATGGAAAAAAAATTATAACAATTTGGTGATATCTACTAAATGTATGCCTGCTAGACATCAAGACTAGTTGCCTAGGCTATTCATTAGGCACAGAGTCACTCTCATTTGAAAAAACCTTTGGAAAATACATCCCTTCTCATTTATGAAACTCACCTCTAGACTACAATCTCTCCTAATTCATCTAGTATATGAATATGAATTGTGATAGTGAACTAACTAACTCACTGTCATGAATAATAAATGGCTACTTAATGAACTGGGAGAGGGAAACAAGTATACCTCCATAGTAGATTGTTGTAGTTAATTAGAGCTCTATGAGGTGGGTGTTGATCCTAAAATTTCCATGTTAAGTCATAGTTCTTTTTTAAATATTGCCTTGGTGGTGTCTATTTGGTTTTAAAGTTCCTTCCCACCTTTTAGTCTTGAGCGCATGTCTTTTTGAAAAGTGGCTAAGTCTAGTTTTAAGTGAAGTTTACCTTTTTGCTTAGTCACTAACTCATCAATTGTTTAAAGTTTTAGTCGCTAGCTCGCGGTCTCCTTTATGAATGTTAAGTTAACCTCTGTGAGTGCACGATTATTTAAAGTTGAAGCCTTTGTCGCTAGGTCGTAGACTATCTAATAGACCTTTAACTAACTGTGGCGACCTAGCAAGTGTTATGTTTTAGCCTCATCACAAGCTCGCAGACCTTTGTAGTGGTTTATGTTATCCTTGGTGACCTGGAAAGTATTAGATTTTTATGATAATTGCTAACTCACGTATCCTTTTAATAACTTAAGTGTTTGCCTTGTGAGTTATGAGATTGTACCAGGTGTCCATGTTGTAGCATGATAAGAAGATTAGATCTACGATGGTCGTTGGCTTGCCAAGAATCTATAGATATTTCATTTGTCTTGGCAAGTAAGTGAAAATGTCACAAGTGGCAGTCATTTATGAAAGAATGATGGCTTCATCATCAGCTCACGAAATGATTGAACGGTTAAAGGAAATAGTTAGTGAGCCCACAATAAAAGAAAAGTGTTAAAGGAAATGGTTAGGTCATCAAATCATAGAAGTTTAGGGTAGTTAAGAGGAATGTTAGAGAGTTGGCGATAATAATTAAAGGTTAAGTTTTTTTCCTTTGGTTGCTAGGTCGTGAAGGTTTGTAGTAGTTAAGAAGAAATGTTGGCAACTAGTGAGTGTGTGTTTGGGATCATTCACCAACTCACTATGATTAATAAAACTTGACGAAAAGAGTTAGCGATTTGGTGAGACTTCCACATAAAGTGAAGAAAAGTAAAATGGCCTGGAAAATCATTGTTTGAAACATGGAGCTATCTGTTGAAACGTATGGTTATGATCCAAAATTATGACAGAAAAGACAAAGTTATTACAATATATCAACTTGGTAAGAATTTTATGAAGCAGAGATCATTATGGAGATTGTGTGATGATGATGACAGTGCACTAAGGTGACGACATGAAAGTAGCTCAAGAAGCTATAAAATAACATGTGTTGTCAATTGTCAAGTACTTTTCCCTTTGTGCTTTTCTAAATTTTTTGTGTGCTAAGATTTGATGGCAAAGCCAACATCTGAGCAATAGCTAAGGATTTTTTCTCATTTGTAGATTTTAGAAACATACCAAGATGATTCAATCAGCTACTAGGTTGCTTACCAAGAAGGAGACTGGCAATAGACTATTTGATGAATTTATCATATTGCTCCTGAGATATTCAAATTTGAATGTTGCAAATCAATTCCAATGGCATGATTCATGGGGCCAATGCAAGAATGTTGACACTCCTGGCATGAGTGGTGCATCTGTCTTCCATTTTTTCTAGGATAATAGGGTTAAAGAGATACCCATCTCAAACCCTTGGGAGTTGGGTATGGGAAAACTAATCTTCCCAGATGTATACATGGATGTGGAATTTTTAAAGGAGTTCACAAGGAAACACGATATTGTGACTGGAGTAATAAGAAAGAAGGATGTGTCTGAGCTTGTAAGAATTGATCAAGCCAGCATAGTGGAGGCTTTTGACATCACGGGTGTAATGTGTGTAATACCCCAAAATTGGCATCTTGAAACCCCAACCAATTTTGTCGCATTTAGTCTCATTTGATCAAATTTCTACATCATCAAAGTCCTATTGTACTAGGCAATTCTATCTTCCAAATTGACCCTACTCGACTTAATGTCAAATGTAGAAAAACCCCAAATTTGCATTAATCATACATCATATTTAATCCCTAAATATTGACTATAATTGGATAAATAAACCCTATGATCGATTAATTTATTAAAAAGTCCTAGCACTTTAATTAGATTAAATCCACGCCTTTTAGCTAAAACACATCAAGAGGAATTAAATAATATTTGGTTCTTTAAATGAATATCCTCATTTGAATTTAATTATTCAAACAATTGGAAAAGCCACCCATGAGGCCATATTTTATTTAATTAATTAAATATTCTCTCCAAAATGTTTCACCTCCCCCCAAGGAGATGAATGGTCGACCGTTTCTTTGCAAGAAACTCTTCAATCTCCACCAGGCTTTTCTATAATAGAACCCTCTCATTCCTCATTTGAGGAGGCAATTTTTGAGTATCAAAATACTGGCAAATTATTGTCTCATACTTTTGCACTCAAAGCTATTTTCATCTTACATATTAGAATAGTTTTCACTTCTTAGAGTAATGATACATTTGTTCTTAATTTAGTCTCTTTTATTACTATTAGATTCATTTTCTTACAAGCTTTTAGATTAATATTGCACTTTCATTTTAGCATAAATCTTAATTGCATCTTAGCTTAAATCCTTCATTCTAGACTAGTCTATGGTTGTTGGGCTCTCAATTCTGAGAGTTACTCAAAACCCTACCTAGATAGAAGGTAACAGGTCGAATCATACAGGCATACGAAATGAGTAATTTCATACTCATTCTTGTATGTGGCTAATGAATAATGACCATGTTGAATTCTATGGCTGAATAAGAGGTCAACATTTAGCTATAAACATTTTGGTGCCCACTGTGGGGCGGAAAATTAATTTCTGGCCTCATTAATTCTGAATTTTTGTCAAAACTCTACACTCTATTCATACGGCCGTACAACTATGTACAAAATCTTGCATGAGGTTTCCCACTGTATTGCATGAAGTTGTGCCTTCATTAGCACTTTATCATGCTACAAAAGTGATTTCTTGCATGGAGCTGTGCATTTGCTTGTGCGAAAACTTGCCATCAGAGTTTTAAAAGTTTTAGCTTCTATACTTTCCTATTTTTGTTTCCTGACATTTGTTGTTTGCTATGATTTTTCATGACTCTATTTTTCTGATACAACATAAAAGTGGGCTATAGGATGTTTGACGAAGACTTAAAAAAAACACAACTATGCATACTTACTGACATTTTACTTGCAAGACGTTTGTCAAAGTCGCTTGAAAAAGCTATATTAAAAACATTTTGTTTGTTTACCGCTTTATTCACATACTTTAAATAGGGCCTTGTGAAGATTTCTTAAGGGTCTTGATAGAAAAATAGGGTAATAGGCTCTTCATTACATGGAAGTGATGCCCATGGATGAATCTGAGACCCATATGTTGCTAGCATGATCGATACCTGGGGAAGAAAGGAAAGGTAACGAATCTTTAGCACATTCATTAGTTAGGGGATTATGCTCTTCTCTCTTTGAGAGAATCAAAAACCCAAAAGGTTGTGGATTGGTTGAAGAGGAGTTAGGTTGGTGATAGACATGTCTGGTGTGTTTGGGTAAGGTGAAGAGGTAGAGGATTATGCTCTTCTCTCTTTGAGAGAATTAGAAACTCTAACCCTTGAATCCAAGCCAAGTCCATGTCACCTTTAGAGGGCCTGTCGGAAGTTGAACCTCTGGGAATGACCCAAGTGAGCACACACCTTTTTCTGGTGATTCTACCTCATTATAATAAAGTAGCTTTATTGAGTCTAAAGACTCCAAAGCCATGTTAACTTCTTTCTCTTGATTCATGACTATCATCTTGAGAAAGCTCTGTCTGTTGTACTGAGCGGCGCCACTCCTAGCCCTGCTTGCGGGGGTGTAAAACTTTCAGGTGTCAATGTGGCTGAGAGGCCCTAGCCCTGTATTGGGGGCATTGAAGGTTAGTGTGAATGGAAGCCTATTAAACACTCTCTTAGTTAGTTACCTACTCGGTTCATCTCCGAAAGGGGACATAATCTTTGTGCAAGGAGGGGGAAGAATCTCTCCCCTAGATTCTCACCATAGGCATGCACCTGGATGTTTGAAGGTGGTATATGACACTGGCCCCTGCTTAAAGGGTAACCTTTGAACTCAAGGTTAACCTTTGAACATATATTATTGAGTCCTTGGAAACACCAAAAACACGGGTGCCCTCTAGGGGGTGACATGATTATGTGAGGTGAACGCATGCACATAAGTTGTGAGGCACAGATTTTGTCTTCTCTACCATTTTCTTTGTAGGGATAATTGAGTGTTTGTTTTGAGTCTTAAACTGTCCAACATGATCAAACTTGTCAAGACTCCCATGATTCTTCCAAGTTGCTTTGTCCTCGGTGGAACTATTTTCGACTACTGGTTGCTTCACTATTGCTTGCTAAGTCCAAACTCTATGCTTGTAAATGATTGATTTCAAACATTCAAACTGAGATTCACCAATTCAAAACCATCCTAAATCAATTTGAAAACTAGACATTTTACTAGAGAATAGCTCATGTTGTGTCTTGAAATCTGATTATGTCTCAAAAACTGTGTCAAACTATCAAACTTTGGTCTTTTCTCATGTGATATTTTAGTTTCCTATGTATTTCCTTGCATTAGACAACATATCTTCACACGCAGTTTAGCATTTCCTCACATGAGACAACACTTCTTCGTGTGAGACTGTCCCCTGATTTTTTAAACAGCGAGCTTATTCTTGTCAATTGGTCAATTTTTTGTCTGGTCTGGTTTTTGTCTGGGGTCCATCTGCTTGTTCTCCTATTGTCTACTATCTAAAACTAGATGTTTCAGGCTAAGAACCGAGTGATTACTACTTAAACTCACATTGTCTCTCTGTTGTTATCTATCCTTTCCTACTGTTCTCTTGTGCCTTGTGACATGATAGTCACATCTTGGTTGTTCTAGCCTTACTCTTGATGATTCATGCCCGGTGCATTTCACTCTTATCACTTTTGTTTTCTATCCTAGAGATAGAGTTATGAGCATAATCCTAAGTCCTCTCTCGTTACTTAATCTTTGTCTATGACTGTTACAACTAGAAGTGGCAATGTATTCCCCTTACATGGTACTAGACAAGGTAGAGGTAGACCTCACAATCCAAGAATAGGTCATTCCAAACCTGTCACATAATTTGAGTGTTGTGGGGGATTCTCACGTTTCTCCTCGTCAGGTGCATCAAAAGAGAGTCCTTCTCAATCCTTATCTCCTACCACTCAACCTTGCGTCAGGCATTTGTTTCGAATAGGCATCAGTCCAAATCATAATCCAGTGTTCCAAGAGCATTATAATTCATTATTTAAAAAACAACCTGACTTATTATTTCAAGAACAACATAACCCATTGTTTCAAGAACAACCAAACTCTGAAGGGTCACCATTTGAACTTGACCCTATTGACACAACAAAGGTTACCTTAGCCACGACCTCTCGGCATACTACACACACTCATACTAAGTCTATGCATGTTGCCCACTCACGCACTGATAAGATGGAAAGTCAATACCATGAGGGTGAATTTAGCAAAGGTCATGATCAATCTCAAAACAACCAACATATTTATCAATCTCAAAGCATTTTTGAAATTCTTGGTAATGACAATGAGGAGATAACCCAAAATGACATAGATGTCACAAAAGCCAATAAAAGTCTTCTCAAAATGATGGAAATACTCCTTGTAGAAGAGAAGGAGAAATACTTTCTCAAACTGGCCAAACAAGGGGCCAAGTTACCCCTAGACTACAAAGTAGAGACACTTGTGGTCAAAGAAGAGGAAATTGAGATCACTAAACTAAAAAAGTTAGTTCAAGACATGCAAGACCAAATCAGTCAACTTGTGAAGGATAAGGGTAAACTGACACAATAGTTCACACTGGAAAACATATGTCCTTTCCCATTCGATAAGAATCTTAACATGCCACCTTTTCCCAAGGTGTGGAACTCCCCAAGTACAACAAATATCTGGGTACTTCTAATCCCCAAGATCACTTAAGAGAGTTTGGTGCCCTATATATGGAGTTTATACATGACTAGACTTACCTCATGTGTCTCTTCCCATGTAGCTTGGGTAGATCTGCTATGGAGTGGTTCTCTCAACTACCCACTGGCATCAATTCTTTGATGAGATTGCTAATTTGTTCCTCCAACACTATTCGCACAATATCCAGCATCCAGTTAATATCTGAGATCTTTGCAATCTAAAACAATGACAAGGGGAACCTTTCTTGGCATTTCTCCAAAGATGGAGACAACTCTATACAAAATATCCTCATAAAATACTTGAGTCTAAAAAGCTCGACATCTTTTTAGATAATCTCATCCCTGCTTTTGGATATCAAGTACAACTACAAGGCCCCCTAACTTTTGATAACATGATTAAACAAATTGTGAGAATAGAAGCATTCATGGTCAAGAAAGGAGAGTTGACTTTACACAAGGATAACAAACAAGGGTCTTCCTCCACAAGCAAAGACAAGGCTAAGTTTGTCAACAAGAATCGGGATGTTGTGAATGATGGAGTTGTTGACAATGTGACCCCAAAGTCTTCGAAGGCTATTTTCAACCTTACCTCCAATATGCAAGTGGCCAAAGCCACTAAAAAGGCTATGACAGATACTCAGCCACCTTTGAGATTTTCCAAAAACAAACCTTGGGCCTCTTGACCCAAACGTGAGTTCACTTCCCTGGGAGAACCCCTTGACATGGTTTACAAGACTCTCTTGCAAAACCAAATACTCACTCCTCTAGAAAATTTGTGTCCTTATGATCCGCAATCACAACCTGCTTGGTGGAATGAAGTCACATACTGTGATTACCATCAAAACAAGGGTCATAAAACTTCCAACTGCATTCAACTTAGACATAAGATCTAAGATTTTATCGACAATGGTGATATTATTGTGAGCGGTCATAACAAGAACTCAGATCATCAGGTATTCAAAGACCCCTTTCCTCCTCATGAGAAGGGTGAGTCTTCTAATACCAAGAATGCCAACGCCAAGGTCAACTACACATACACTACCAACGTCAATGTCATTAATATGGTTGAACCTGTTGAGGTCAAATATTGTGCTGTGATCACCATTAAGGGGAGGGAGGATGCTCCTAGGCCTAAGACTTTGTTTGTCCTATGAGGCCCTGGGTCTCATTCTTCCAAACCAGAACAATCTCAGGCTTGTGCGAATGTTGTTACCCGATCTCATGTAAAGGTCATTCTTAAAGGTCCCGAGCCTTCTACATCCACACCGAAACAAACTATGGATAAAACTGATGTTGGTCCTACCAACAAGAATTTGAAATTGGTCCCCACACCTAGCACTGCTAATTACAACATCCTAGACTAGTTGCAATGTACCAATGCTCAAATCACTATCTTTGAGCTGTTAAAGATCTCGCCTACCCATAGGCAGATTCTTGATAAAGCCCTCACTAAGGCAAATATCCCAAAAGATCTGGATCTTGACCGGTTTCAATCCATGGTGGGTCACCTGAACTCACCCCATTATATTTCTTTCTCTAAGGAAGATGACCATTCACTGCACCATCCGCACAACGCCCCTCTGCATATTGAAGTCATGATAGGCCCAAAGCGCATCTGCCGCGTCCTCATTGATAATGGTACTGCCCTTAATATTTGCTCTGCTAACCTACTCACCCAATTAGGCTATGATGAAGACTGCATAGATGCCCACAAGAAAATCACCATCAAGGCATATGATGAAGAGGAATGAAAATCCAAAGGTCTGGTTGTGCTGCCAATCCGAGTTGGACCTATTGAGAGGGATGTCACTTGTCAAGTTCTAGACATTCCCCTTGCATACAATATACTGTTGGGAAGATCGTGGGTCCATGAAATGTAGGTGGTTCCATCCACATATCATCAATGTATCAAGTTCCCATTCCATGGAGTAAAAGTAATAGTACATGCCAATATGGGCTATTCTTGCAATACGCTCACACAATCTGCTAACAGCTTTGTCCTAACTAATAGAGAGTCTACTGAATTCTTCGATGCCAAACTCAAAGAAATGGAATAGACTCTAAAGATCAAAGATATAGGCATGGGGGGTATCAGATTGAACCTATGTTGTCATTAGCAGCTCTGCCTCCATCTATGCGTTCTTATGGGAGACCCTCTGAGAACAATAAACCTTCTATCATTTCTCCTCAAATAGTCTATGATGGTACCTTTATATGGGCCCAAATGCCACTAGAAGGTGAGGATGAGGACAGGGATATTTTAGCTTGGGTTTATAAGGGAAAGGACACATCTAAAACAATCACTCCAACTCATGATATAGACCAGGAACCATACAACAAAGGATTCAAGCTCATGAAATGCTTTGGTTACAAAGGGAGTGGCCCTATAAGAGTGAATGAAAATGGCTTACTTGAACCAATTGAAGCCACAAGTCACCGAACAAAAGACACCATAGGTCTAGGGTTCAAGAAGATCCTGTTTCATCTAGGGATTAATAAATTTATACCAGAACTAGAATGCCAGCCAGAACCTAAAGGCACTGCTTCAACTGACAAATCAGAGGATAGCTCTAATGAGGATACCTTTCCCTATCCTATTCCTCCAAGTCTTGTTGCATTCTTTTTAGAGCTAGATGATCCTATACCACATGTCAGTAGAGCAAAGATTGATAGTGATTCTAATGATACCACCTCAATCACCCCACTGACATACAAGCGATTGAGAGAAATAAAAACTGCTAATCTTAATTATCCGAGTGAATTGTACATGTCATCTCCTTTCAAAGAATGATTCAAACAAGAAAAAACCATCAATACTACAAGGGATGAGAGTGAGTCAAATGGTACAACAAGTATTGATGGGGTTCCTATATCAAGCATCATTGATTCACATAAGTATGAGTTTGACTCTATGTCTGATGCAACTTCCAACAAGGACATAGATATTGTACACACATTTAAAAACCTTCTCAAAGTAGGTGAAGGGTCTAGTGTTAGGACAACTGAATATGATCCCACTAACACTAACATACCCTCTACGTCTGACATGAGGTCTCAAAGGGACTCAAACACACCTTTGGATGAGATTTCTTTAAGTCTCAACTTGCTTGTCTGTGTTTTTTATGACTATACTGTGAACGCACTTGAACCTGCCACTTCTCTTTCACTCCACCATCCCAAGCTCATCAGCTGGAAGTGTCCCTCCCCATCTAGTGAAGTCCTTACATTCCAGAATGACTATACTCTTGCCTGTTACCTTAAAATTGTCAAACCAGTAATGTTCTCCACTAGTGAAGATAGTGTCAACATGACTGAAGCCGATATCAAGTATCTTAGTCACAAAATTAAAAGAAAAAAGAATAGGTGCTCTGATGGTGAAAACCACATTGTGGCAGTGTTAGAGATGAAAAAAGTAAAAAATAAAAGACGTATCTGAGGGTGAAAACCTCTCTGAGGCACCCAAGGATGGGAGACTTGACATGCTTTCAAGTCATTTTCAAGAAAGATCATCAGTGCTGATTGAACCAACCCAACCAATGAATCTGGGCATAGAAGCTGCACCTCAAATCATTCACTTGGTGCAGTTACTATCTACAGAAGAGAAAGAAGAATTCATCAATTTCTTTCAGAGCAAGAAAGTCAATTTTGCATGGACCTATTCTGATATGCCTGGATTAGATCCTAATCTAATCATGCATCACCTATCTATTACACCAGGTGTTAAGCCTATTAAACAAAAGCTTCGTAAGATGCATCTACATGTGGTACTCTTAATCAAGGTAGAGTTAGAAAAACTTCTCAAGGCTGGTTTCATCAGATCCATTGACTATGTATAATGGATTTCCAATATTGTTCCAGTTTCTAAGCATGATAAATCCATCCGAGTCTGCATAGATTTCTCGGATCTGAATAAAGCATTTCCTAAAGAAGACTTTTTGTTACCCAACATTGACATGATTGTGGACATGACAGCTGGCTATGAAATGTATTCTTTGATGGATGATTTCTCTAGTTACAATCAGATAAAGATCACGTTACAAGATCAAGAGAAGACTACCTTCACATGTGCTCGGGGAACTTTCTATTGGAATGTCATGCCCTTCAGACTTAAAAATGCTGGAGCTACATATCAAAGGGTTGTCACCACTATCTTTCATGACATGATGCACAAAATGATGGAAGACTATGTGGATGACACTTTGGCTAAGAGCATGCAACAGAAGGCACATCTTATAGATCTAGGTCCTATACTGGATCTAATGGAATAATTTAGTTTGAGGCTTAACCCAAAAAAGTGTGCATTTGGTGTTACTTTTGGCAAGCTATTAGGTTACATCATTTCTGCGAAGGGCATAGAAGTTGATCTAGAAAAAGTTCAAGCCATCATGGAAATGCCTTCTCCATGAAACATCAGTTAGATGAGAGGGCTCTAAGGCTGGTTACAATCCATTAGGCACTTCATTGCACAACTGGCTGATAAGTCATAGCCCTTCACCAAGACTTTACATAAATGTGTGACTTATGAGTGGAACGAAGACTATGACAAAGGGCTCACACAGATCAAACAATACCTTGCAAATCCACCAATATTGATGCCTCCTATTCATGGGAAGCCACTCATCCTTTACATCTCAGCTACAGATACATCTCTGGGTGCCCTATTGGCTCAAGAAGATCAAAATAATAGAGAATGAGACATTTATTACATTAGTAGAACACTCATTTCATATGAAGAAAAATATTATGTCATAGAGAAGGCTTGCCTAGTAATGTTATTTGCTTCACAAAAATTGTGGCACTACATGCTTGCTCACACCACATGTCTCATTGCTAAGATTGATCCATTAAAGTATCTACTCAGCAAAGCTGCCCTCTTAGGTAGACTAAAAAAGTGGGTCATGATACTCAGCGAGTTCAACATTGAGTATGTAGAGAGAAAGGATATCAAAGGACAAGCGATCACATATCAGTTGGTAGAAGCTCCTCTCAAGGATCATCAACCATTGAACATTGAGTTTCCAGATGAGTCCATAATGCTTCTTACACATCAAACATGGAATATGTTCTTCGATGGATCATTCACCCAGCAGGGGTCAGGTGTTGGGATACTGTTCATCACACCACAAAGATATTCTTTACCCAAAGCATACAAGATGTTGTTTCCTTGCACAAACAACATCATTGAGTATGAAGCTTTGATCAATGGCATGAAGATAGTTGTTGAATGACATGTGGATGAACTTAAAGTCTTTGGAGACTCACGGTTGGTCATCAATCAGGTCAATGACATCTATTAGACAAAGGATGATAAGCTGGTGCCTTATAAATGGATGGTCGATGATCTAAAAAAGTACTTTGCACATATCACTTTCCACCAGATTCCAAGAGCAGATAACAAAGCAGCCAATGTAATGGCTACTCTTGCCTCTATGTTACAGATGCCAGAAAATGACTTCTGACATGAATTTCTGGTGGAAACATTACTCTACCCAGCCTACAATACCCCTAAATCTAGGATGATCTATTTAGTCATTGGACATGATTCATCCCACTACCATCATATTTACTCCTATCGCTATGACCAGATTATTCCTGACACTTATACCCAAAATGAGAAACATCACCTAATCCATAGTGCTTCACTATGTTATTGTAGCTAACGACTTGTATCGGTGAGGTCTAGATGGTACTCTCCTTAGGTGTTTAGAGCCCGACAAGTCTAAGCATGCATTAGCTAAGGTGCATGAAGGCATCTATGGTTCTCATTCAAGCAGCCTGACACTGGCTCGTAAGCTTATTAGATCTGGTTACTATTGGCCAGATATGGAAAAGGAAGCTATACAGTATGCCAAATCTTGTAAATAGTGTCAACTACATGGAAATTTGATTCACGCTCCCACCAAGGAGCTCATTCCCTTCATCAGTTTCTAGCCATTTTAGTAATGGGCCTTTGATTTGGTGGGTCAGATTCATCCTTCTTCCTCGAAAGGACACAAGTTCATCATCACTGCTACAGATTATTTTACTAAATGGGTCAAGGTAGTGCTTCTGACCATAGCTGATGGCAAATTTGTAGCCATGTTTATATTGAATTACATCATCTACAGGTATGGTGTACCCTCCTCAATAATCACTGACAACAGGGGTAGTTCAAGAACAAGGATCTGAAGGATTTGTGCACTAAGTTCAAAATCATTCAGCACTGGTCTTCCATCTATTATCCCCAGGGTAATGGACAGGTGAAAGCATCCAACAAGACAATTCTCAAGATCATGCATCGCACAGTTCACAAATTTGGATGAGATTGGCATCTCTAGATTAATATGGCTCTATGGGCTTACCGTACAAGTATAAGAACACTGACAGGGGCCATGCCCTTTGCTTTGGTTTATGGAGCGGAAGTTGTGCTACCAATTGAGGTTGAGATTCCTACTTTGTGTGTCTCTCTTAAAGGCCTCATTACTGATGATGATATTAGAATATCTCGACTATAAGATCTAGAACTACTAGATGAATGTTGAAAAGTGGCATTCAATCACCTTCGAACATATCATAAGAGGATGTCCAAGAGCTAAAATAAGAAGGTCAAATTAAGGGACTTCCAAGTGGGTGATCTCGTCCTGAGAGAGAAGCCCAAGAATCAACAACAACAGATCTAGAAGGGAAAGTTTGAACCAAATTGGCTTGTTCTGTATAATTATCATTACAGTATTTGGGTTTGGTGCCTACCATCTCTCTACGACTGAAGGAGAACATCTCAAAGAGCTGATCAACTCTCTGCATCTAAAACAATTCTACAGCTAAGACATCTTCAGAATGCTCCCATACATACTCATATTCTGAAAAAATCCTTAAAAATTGCAAAATGTCCTGAAAAATGATCATCTTAATGAAAACCTGGTAAACAGGTGCTTTGATGCATCTATTATCCTAGTGAAAACTTAGTAAACAGGCGCCTTGATAATACAAAAAAAAAATTGAAAATTTGAAAAATACAAAAAAAATTCAAAAATACAAAAAAATTGAAAAATCAAAAAATACAAAAAAAAGCAAAAAAATAAAAATACAAAAAAATTGGAAAAGAAAAAATGTGCCATTGATGAAAGCCTGGCAAACAGGCATCATGGTAGCAAAAATAAAATCTCTGCCAAGATGGTGAAAACCTGGTAAACAAGCACCTCTTGTTCCACAATGCTATACCTATCGCAGCACCACTTGGCTCTATACAGTTGCTCCTTGCTTTCCAGCTTTAGTTTGCTTTCCCATCTTTCTAGCTTTAGTCTACTTTCCCATTTTTTTCCTGCTTTAGTTTTCTATCTCATGCATTTTCTCTCAGTTATCTTTGAGATTACGCTCGAATCTACATGGATTGAAACTAGTCATACTTGGGGGCACCCTTCCTGGTCTAGGGGGCATTGTCCTATCACTTTTGGAGGATCCTCCTCGCATCAGTCACCAGTGGTTCTCACTGCGTCTACCTGCTGATGTTTCATTCGTACTCAGATCTCTCTTCTCAAAGATTTTCCTTGTATCAATCACCAGTAGTTCTCACTGCGTGTGAGAACCACTAGTGACTGACATGAGAGAGAGTCTCAAGGAGTGATCATAGTGCTAACGAAGTATCAGTCACCAGTGGTTCTCATTGTGTCTTCTTACTATCACCATCCTATTGAGACTTCTCGCGCTATATACTTCTGATCCGACATCAATCCACTCAAATTGAAACTGAATGTTCACTTGCTAGATTTGTGACTCTCTAAAGCATGCTGAGCTTTTCATTTGAGTGCTTGCCTTTTTTTTCTTTATCTTTCCTCCTCAAGAAACTCCAAGATGTCTATCTTTACTGAGAGGAGCGAAGACTGGGGGCATGATCTTTTTTTTGCTTTCTATTTGTTGGTTTAGTTCCAATGATCCAAGGTATCCATACAAAATGGGTGTCCACTATGAGAGCCTCTATCTCATGTTAGATGGCCATGTGTACCTTGACTCCTTTTATATGGAAACTTTGGTGAGGTTGGTTCTTCTCCTTGTCTATTTGAGTGACCTCTTTCTGCTACAAGTGAACTTTCAAACGCTTGTCCTGTGAAGTGAACGTAAGGGTCACTGCAAGAATTCTTAGTATGCTTCTCAATCACTTAGAAAAAGAAGGAACTCTCATTTATCTTGCGTGTTTGTACATAAGCAACATTCAAGTCATCCTAGCAATTGTGCTTTGATTCTTATGTTCACTTGCTAAATCAAACGGAATAGGTGTTCAGGTCATTCTAGCTGCTTGTGCCTTAATGCTTGCACCTCATTCCGACAAATCTAAGACTAATGTCATATTCATATTCTCATGATTGTAATGTTAGTGAGGGTTGTATGACATCATATGATCATCTGGTACTAAAAACTCTATGATGATACTTATCTAATGGGTCCAACAACTAAGTTCTAGGGATTGCATCTAGCTTAGGCTTGCATTTTCACTCTAGGCTTGCATAGCGATAGTATTTTGATGCTCACTTCATTGCATTCTCCTAGATTTGTATGCCAAGGGTTCTCATCTCACATCCTAGGTTCATCTTGATTGCACAAGTTTCTGATCCTCGCTCTCAATCTTCAAAAACATTCTTTTGGTTAGTACTTGTCGTGTATCGCAATATCCTGCATGAGATGATTAGTACCATATACATTGCATTTCCATTGCATTCACAAAGTGCATTCTTATAAACTCATATGCAAACATTCTACACCTACATATTCATATACATGTGCATCCATCATAAGCATAAATAAAATCATACATTGCATTTATCTATCATTACATTTCACATTACATACATATATACCAATAAAACATGTGCACATTCATTTGCATATTCATAAAGGAACCATGTACATCTCAGATCTACTCATCTAATCATATAGGAAACATCTCATAAAGCATAAACAAATCCAAAGCAATAAATGAAAAGTATAATGATATCACAAAGACGAGCTCATATATATATATATATATATATATATATATATATATATATATATATATATATATATATATATATCAAATGTTAGTGTACAAAATGGTGCTACTCGAGCATAGTCTATAAAAAATGGGCTACAATACATCATGTTATATCATCAATCCTAATCTAGCCTTGTCCATCTCCACTTGGAGGAGGTGGAGGAGGAGGCATGTCTCCCTATGGTGGTGCCTATGGCGGAGGTCCTGTGGTATCTCCAATGCCCCAGCATACAGTGAAAAGTGTAGAACCTGGTCTGCTACCTCTGTAACTGCACTGACATATGCTATGTAATAGTAGGTTGACTAGGTGGCCTCATATTGAGTCTCTATCTAAGCCCTCGCTAATGCCTCCCGTAGCTCTCTGATCTCTTGATCTCTCTCAGCCACTAGGGTATCTCGAATGGCAATCTGTATGTCAAAATCACTCAACTCCCTCTGTACCTACCACACCCTCTCTCAGCTCCTCCATAGCGCATCCTACAGTTGAGTGACCTGATCTCCTGGGGGTGGTCCCTGTGCAGCCTGATCCTACATGACTACATCATCAAACTGTGCCTCCTTTTCAGGAGACTGTTGTTGTGTTGTATCATTTGTCCTCTATCTCATCGATCTCTCCTGACCCCCACTGCTACCTGCACCAGAATCTATACCCATCTACCTAGGAGGAATGGGAGTCTGCCTAGTCCTCTGTCAGGGCACCTACTACTGCTAAGGTACATGTTTTTGTTGTAGAGGTAGTTGTGCCACCTGTTGCTCCCACTGATCCATACCTACTAGATCTATAAACTAAGTGAATGGATGTGCTAATAGATGATTTTGGTATGTTGGTGTCATCCCTACATCAACAACTACCACCATGTAATCCCACCGAGCTGGTGCTACCCATGCCTCAATCATACACCTTCCCTAATCTGGCCTCACTAGCCATCCCTTCTTCACCTCATCGGTGAAGTGAGCATATGCACAGTACTCTTGAGATATGTCATGTGGCCTACCACACTGCCTTAGGACCTGTGATAGTGGGAAGCACTCAATAATGGATATAGTGTGGCCTATCAAGGGACATGAACAAAACATGTGTGGAAGCTCATGCTTGACATCATCCTAGACCTCTGTCCCTATCAATGGCTGCCATGTCACTGCAACCATGTCATCTTTCAATTTCACTCCCGAGGGGGAAGGAGGATTGCATCATTGACTCCTATCAAATCAATTCTTGAATTAGTCTAATTTAAATCAAAAGTCCTCATCACTAGGAGCATCTCATTACTAGGGGCATCATTGAGCTTTGCATCTTGTCATCATACTGCTAGGTATCTGAGCAATCTAACTCAGATTCCTGGGAATCAAGATTCATTCTGGAGATGGTTCTCAAAATTCTATTAGGTATTGGGGAAATCTAACCCTATTTCCTGAAAGTCAAGCTTCGTTTTGGAGATGGCTCTCAAAAACTCTTTCACTGGTATTTGGGAAATCTAACTTGGGTCTCGAAGGACTAAGCTTCATTCTAGAGATAGTCCTAAAATCTACATCAGCTATCATTTAATCAATGGGTATTGGGCCAATCTAACCCTGACTCCTAAAGATTGAGCCTCATTCTAGGGATAGTCTTACTAAAAGTGGTAATATGACTGATGTCTTCACAATCTAACTTAGGCTTGGGAGAATCAAGCTTCATTCTAGAGATAGTTCTACAACTCGATCTAATTGGTGTCTTGGCAATCTAACCTCGACTTCTGAGGGTTAAGCTCTATTCTAGAGATAATCTTGAAAACCTCATCAATTGTCATCAGACTATTTTTTGAATCAATGCACTTCTCTCACATCAATTCAAAGAGGGGAAAAATGTAATACTCCAAAATTTACATCTTGCAACCCTAATCAATTTTGTCACATTTAGTCTCATTCGATCAAATTTCTACATCATCAAAGTCCTATTGTACTAGGCAATTTTGTCTTCCAAATTGACCCTACTCGACTTAATGTCAAATGTAGAAAAACCCCAAATTTGCATAAATCATACATCATATTTAATTCCTAAATATCGACTATAATTGGCTAAATAAACCCTATGATTGATTAATTTAATTACAAAGTCCTAGCACTTTAATTAGATTAAATCCACGCCTTTTAGCTAAAACACATCAAGAGGAATTAAATAATATTTGGATCTTTAAATGAATATCCTCATTTGAATTTAATTATTCAAACAATTGGAAAAGCCACCCATGAGGCCATATTTCATTTAATTAATTAAATATTCTCTCCAAAATGTTTCACCTCCCCCCAAGGAGGCGAATGGTCGACTGTTTCTTTGCAAGAAACTCTTCAATCTCCACCGGGATTTTCTATAATAGAACCCTCTCATTCCTCATTTGAGGAGGAAATTTTTGAGTATCAAAACACTGGTGAATTATTGTCTCATACTTTTTCATTCAAAGCTATTTTCATCTTACATATTAGAACAGTTTTCACTTCTTAGAATAATGATGCATTTGTTCTTAATTTAGTCTCTTTTATTGCTATTAGATTCATTTTCTTACAAGCTTTTAGATTAATATTGCACTCTCATTTTAGCATAAATCTTAATTGCATCTTAGCTTAAATCCTTCATTCTAGACTAGTCTATGGTTGTTGGACTCTCAATTCTGAGAGTTACTCAAAACCCTACCTAGATAGAAGGCAACATGTCAAATCATACAGGCATGTGAAATAAGTAATTTCATACTCATTCTTGTATGTGGCCAATGAATAATGACCATGTTGAAGTCTATGGCTAAATAAGAGGTCAAAATTTAGCTATAAACAATGTGCACCAAGATTGAATTGCATAAAGAGAAATAATACTTTGAGAAGTTTCAGAAGTTTATCAAGAAGAATGTCATAACAAAATTCATTCTTAGGGAAAACAACAAGAGGTTGATCATCCCAGAAGAATTGATGTTGCCCTATGATTTAACAAAAATCCACCACTTCTTCCAATGTACAGTCTATGGCTTCTGCAAGGTGTTGGGAATTGAGGCTGACAAAATTGTGACTATAGACCTATTACAAATGTCCATGGATATTCAAAATCCACATTTCAACAAGGATTATGACTATGTTGGGTGGATAGTGAGTGAGATTCATGAAGGGCTGAAGAAAATAGCTGCAACCGAGCAACCTTCTAAGATCAAATTCAAGCATTGCTCACTCCTAATGCACCTAATCATGTTCTACAACCACGAAAGTATGGATGATGAGATGGAATTATATAGGTATGAATTTCATTATTTACAATTAGTTCAAAGATGGACCCAGGTTTGGGATAGTTCTTCCTGCTTGTCAAATTTCAATTGTTTTCAAAATTAGATTGTTCAACCCCTTTACGTTATGTTAGTAACCCCAATTGAGAGGTTAGTGGGGGGACTTAGAAGAGTTTTAAGGCCTAGGCAATTTGTTGATAATTGACCTCTTCTGCATAATTGGAGGGATTTATATTTGTTTGACAATGTCACCATAATCAAAGTATATGGGTGCCCTCAACCACCTCATATTTTGCCAAGAATAGTGCCACCTAGAATAGCGCAAATTAATTTTATTTGGAAATTAACCTTAACAGATAAAGACCTACTAGAAAGGAACAAGAAAGACACCTTTTTACCTAGGTTATGGGGAGTCCATTATTTTACAATAGGGAAGAAGGCCCTAGATCAAATATATGAGTTCTTAAGGTAGTTTAGGATGCCTTGTGTTGTGTCTAGATATTGTGACTTAGAGGGTTTTATTAAGCATGAATGTAAGGAGATTATTCCATTCTTTTAGAAGGTAAAGGATCATGATCCCTTGGAATATGAGGATCTAATTAGAAACAAAATAAATTTAAATGAAATTATTGAAAGAATTTAGAAGTGGGGAGACTTCGTGAGAGTGGAGAAGGAGTTGAAAGATATGGATGAGTCATTCTCTATTTTTTTCACTGATACTCCATACTTGGATAGATTTGAAAAGATTATTGATGCCTATGAGAAATTGATGGCTTAGATGCCTAAGGAGGTTGTGTTACAGGAGGTATCAATTGACAATGATTCTTAAGAAGAAGTTGGCAGCGGGAAAGAAGAAGAATCAACCTCTCATGACCCAATGACGGATATAGAGAAATTAAGGGTAGAAGAAATATTTCTAAAGAATAGAGCTAGTGCATTAGTCCCTAGATAGGGCTCTTATTTCAAGAAGATAAGAAAACAACTAACTAATATCCTTTTTGAGGAAGAGAAGATATCGGATACAAAATTTCCATTGGCTTTAAGGCTAGATGAACGGGTGTTGGAGGCCCAAGAATTCATGAAATATGATCAGTTCATCAAAACTCCAGAATTCAAAAGTTTGTTGTACAAGTTTAAGGAAAAGGAGTTGAAGTCTACTCTCACTTTTGAGGGTGATGAGGAAGAAAAGAAAGAACAAATTATAAAGGCCTTGTAGGAATATGATCCAAAATCTAAGAAGATTGATGAGGATCAAGCTAGAGAGATGGTGAAGAGGAGTGGCATGCTATTGCTACCATACGAGGACTTACAATCAACATTTTTAATTGACTAGATCAGATAGTAGCCAGATCCATTGTTCATAACTGAGGTGGATATTGGTGATATAGTCATAGGATCAGGATTTGATCCTAAATCAAAAACCTTTGCATTATGGAAATTAGCACCTTCTATCCAAAAGCCTCATGTAGTCAACATCCAACAAGACAAGAGAGCTGATAGAATAATTTTGAATTTGGAGAATACATGTGACATTGAGGTTGTCTCTACCCTACAACTGTTATCTTTCCTAAATTTGGCAAAAATAGAGCAAATTTCAAAGAGGTATACATAAACATACCATCAATTGATTTTTATGGGCAAAAAATATGAGGAGGTGATAGTGAAGTATGCTCATACTTAGGAACAATTGGATATATCCAAAGAAAAAATCAAGGAGCTGAAGTAGTTAGCACAACATAAGGAGGTGAGAGATGCATCAGTAGATGCACAAACTGATCTAGGTTTTGTTGTATAAGTCCTCTCCAATGTACAACCCATGCAAGTGGATGATCCATAGGAAAAGAAGACATCAAATGATGAGAAGAATGAGGTTTCACTTTTAGTGCTAATGGATATATTGCATCATAGGATGCAGATAATCAAGACAAGCATTGATGTTGTACATAGTTCACACATCACATTACAAAAATTGGAGAAGGACATCATAGATGCTCTAGATACATTGGAGCCACATTTTACTATATGGTTAGGCATGGCAACTTTGTTTGAAACATCGGAGGTTGTGCAGCAATAAAGGCCTGATTTGCCAAAGATAATCATAGATACCAAAGAGATGATTGATACAATCAACTCATCTCTCTCATTTTTCAAGGGTGAGGCAAATCAGGTTAAATTAAAATTAAATGTGTTTGTTTCTGGCTATAGCCCACATGTACCCCTGATTTATGATGATAGCAAAAATTTGAAGGCAATGATTGTATCGAATGGGGATTTTGATGCCAGGATAGGAAAAAGGGAATCATTTTTGGCTGTAGGTGGCACTTTAGATATGGAGGCCTTCAACAAAGTGTTGGATGCTATGTTTAAATTTGAGATGGGTTTTGTAAAGTTCATAGTTGATGCTAATGCTATAACAGACTCCGGATGGGACAAATTAGTTAAACAATTGAATGAGATCAAGTATTTTGATTGGCCATCTGATGAGGAGGTGGTGAAGTGGGATAAAAACCTAAAAAAGAAGAAGAGAAAGCCAGTTGTCGACGACCCACCATTGGAGGCAGAGGAGTGAGGTACACATGGTGCCTAGTCATTAAGCACATGAAGGTTAGTTATTCAAAAGTGATTGAGACTGTTCATTTCAATCATTGAAGCTCTCCTGAATATTTTTATAAAAGGTGCCATCATGCTACCATATGAGGTTAATGCAGACCCATTTTAGGCATAGTAGTTTTGGCATGGTTTTTTGTGAAAATGATGTTTCCTTTTGTAATTGTTTTTTGTCGTATCCTAGCAATTTGAAGCTTGTTGCATCCTAAGTCATAACAAGATTCCAAGATTTCTAGTGATATATATTGTAAGTTGAAACAATTGTAAGATAATAAAATGAATGCAACTTTGATCTAGGACTTTTTTCTCTAATTTGAGTGTAATCAGTTTTTCTTAATGTACTAAAGAAAAATATATCAATGAAAATACAACTTGAACCTCTTTTCAATATATGATTGTCTTCATATGTTTTATTTGAACTCTTGTGAATTATGATTATAATGCATTTCTGATTCATCAATTTATAAGGTAAATTGTGAAATGGCTTTTTAGGTTGCTTTCAAGGGAAGTATAAGTCTTGAAGATGATTTCATAGGGTTTTATGGAATACATATGAATCTGATGATCTTGTAGAGAACTGTGGGAAGTTCTATGTAAGGCATAATTATCTTAATGGGTTTGGAATGATTTTTAGTGATAAGTTTTAGTGGATGAATGTTTATTTAGACTCTATACCCTGGGATTTTAGCATTGGTCACGTTCCAAAATTGTAGGAAAATTCTTAAAATTAATTCAAATCCTTTATTTATAAGTTTTGCATAATAAATGTTAAATATCTATGTTAAGAAGACACATATCCACAGTATGATTTACTAAGGAAGGGTAAATCAGGAAGGTACACCCACCTGAGCCTATGGAGCTCAAAGTGAAGGAGGATCTCATCCTCATTAAGTTAGATCTTTTCTTGATAGATTTGGAGTTGGGTTATAGAGAGTCATAGGCATTATTTTTCATATAGAGATTTGCAAGAAAAAGCTCCAACAACAGGTATGTATGATGTGCAACAGTGAGTACACATATTCATTGTTTCATATAATTGATGTCTTCCTCATTCAATTGTGGTTCATTACAACAACTTTATCTCTCCTAAGAAACAAATAACTAAAATGTGCAATCAACACTTGGGGAAAATAAAAATTACAACTAAACTGTTGTGCCACAACACTTATTTACTAATTAAAAACTACTCCAGTAAGTACAAGGATAGATCCTACCTCATAAATAATGCTTGAGGTGAATCTCATTTACTAGGATTCACTCTGTGTTGCCATCCAAACTTGATAGTTGAAAGGCATTATGTTATTAACACTCTTAGATAATATAGGGCCCACTTGAGAATTCATCTATACTTGATGATGCTCTATGTTTCTCAAGGTCTTTGTTCTAGTCTCTTCCAACTCAAAAATTTGAGCCAACCTTATAGTCATTGGTTCTTCATCCAACATATCAATCTAATTTTCCAAGTCTAGAGTTGGAAGCTCTAATGAAATAGGCAATCTAGCTTCTTTTCCATAAATAATCCTAAAAGGTGACTGTCTAGTTGATATTTTTTTAGTAATTCAATCAACCCACAAGGTTGATTTTAGCTGGGTATGCCATTCTCTCTAGTTACCCTCCATAGTCTTCTCGATAATTCTGATCAAATTCTTCTTAGTGGATTCTGCCTGGCAATTGCCTTGTGGATAATAATTGGAAGACGTGTTTAGATAAATTACATTCTATACATCCCAATCAAAAAATTTAAAATCAATAAAAGCCAAAGCATTATTAGAGATAATGGATTCAGAAACTCCAAACTTTAAAACCATCTCTTTATAGAAATTTAGGACAACAACTTCATTAGCCTTCTTAAGTGCCACCACCTTAGTCCACTTAGTGAAATAATCTATAGTTGTTAGGACTCACTTGTGGCTAGCACTAGATGGGGGATTTATAGCTCCAACAAAATCTATCCCCCACCTTATTTAGGATTGTTCAACCTGAATGGGTTGTAAGGGTAAGGCTACCAACTTCTATTTACCAATGAATAATGTGTATTCCTTATACTCTTTAATCTATATGTGTGCATTCTTAAATAGGTTGGGCCAATAATAGTCTCCTTTCATGGTCTTGAGAGCTAACCCATTGTGGAATTCATGCAATGATTTATCTATTTGGCCAACTTTAATGCATCTAAGAAAAAATACACTAAATTCATTTATGAAAAGAAAACCATTTAGTAGAACATAAGGATTGGACTTCAATCTAAACTAATTCATTTTGGCTTTATCCAAGCCTTGTGGACATTCTCTGATTTGCATAAAATGAATCATTGTTGCACCCAATCAATGACAGAAGCTAGAAATTCTTGTTCCTCATCTTGTAAAACTAGAATAACGTCCTTATAATTTTTCTCTTTTCTTCTTATAGCATTAACAAGTTGTTCACACAACCCTCTTCCCCTGATCATCTTGGTGACCTTGATCTCCACATTGTACTCCATAACCTTAGTCACCCAATCGACTCTCTTATCACTTAAATTCTTACTTAAAAGGAACTCTTTCATGCTTAGATGAGAAGCCATTAGAATAATTTGGTTATTAGACAACATGTACTTAAATTTTTCAAGCATCTTATAACAACAAACAAATGTTTCTCTACAAAGGAATATATTATTTTTTAGTCTTTAAGCCCTTGACTAAAAAATGCCACAGGCTAGTCCAGGTCTTCATCATTGCATTGCACTAACATAGATAAGATAGAATCAATATCTCCATAAGAATCTAAGACAAAATCCTTAGAACAATCAGGATTTATAAGTGTAGGTACTGTTGCAAGTGCCTCCTTAATCAACTCAAAAATCCTCTTTATGTCCTAAGTCCATCTAAAAGGGATGTTTTTCCTTAACATAACTATTAATGGACTCAACAAATCTACAATATCTAGAATAAACCTCCTAATAAAGTTTATTCGACCAATGAAACATTGCATACCTTTTTTGTGTGCCAGCAAAGGAAGGGCCAAAATTTTTGTTATTCTTTTGTGGTCAATAGTAACACCCCACTTTGAAACAACATAACCAAACAATCTTCCCTCATGAACAACAAAACCACACTTTTTAGGATTTAGGGATATCCCAAACTCTCTACATCTTTGAAAAACATGTCTTAGGTGCTTTAAGTGATCTTTTGATTCCTTGGAAAAATAGTAATGTTATCCAAGTACACCAAGACAATTGTTTACATTAAATTACAAAAAGAAAAGTCCATGGCCTTTTGAAAGGTTGGCTCAACATTGGACAAACTGAAGGGCATCTTTTTATAGGCCATGGTACCCCACTTGGTGGTAAAAGATATCTTAAACTAGTCTTCCTCCCCTACTAAAATCTAATTTTAACTAGAATACCCATCTAACAAGGAAAACCTCTCAGATCTTGAAACAACTTGAAGGATCTGCTTCATCGAATGCAAGGGGTGATGGTATTTCAATGAGGCACTATTTAAGTCTCAGAATCAACACACATCCTTATCTCCATATTCATTTTTATAATTGGTAGAAGGTTTGAAATCCATGAGGTATGCCTAATAGGGAAGATAATACTACTTTCAATCAATTTATTCAACTCTTTTTGCATAGATGGTTCTAACTTTGGGTTCAAAGGCCTCTATTTCTACCTAACAAGTTTGGCATCAAGTTCAAGATTGATAGTGTACTAAGAAAGTCGAGGATCAAACCCCTTAAAATCACTATATTCCCATGCAAAAACATCACTAAACTCCTAAAAAAGTTGAATAAATGAATGTTGTTCTTCTGTTGTACATACCTTATTGAGTTTGAGCATCTTTCCTTTAAAAACCTCAACTTCCTCATAGTTCTCCTATTGAACCTACATGCTTCCCTTAGATCTTCTGGTCTCATCATTAGTGTCGAAGATAGATTCAAGGGTGACCAAACCCTTTGGCATTTTGTCATTTTTTAGTTGAATGATATGGCCATCATATTGATGTTGAAACTTCTCCTGGTTGGCATGCGAGTATTTAGCTTCCTTTCCTAAAAAATTGCCTATCTACTAGTCATTCTTGAATACCTACCAATGTGTGTTATTATTAGGTACTGTATGCACCCAAAAATGGTCGCCTAGACTTTGGGCCCCATTTATTCAATTTATCAATCCTGAATCAATTTTATCAATAATCAATATTTTTCAACATTATCAATTTCTTGATCAAATCTTAATTTCGATCATATATTGGATTTTTATCCTTGGGCTAACCATTTATCCTAAGTCTTTATTTGATTAAAAGGAATATTTCCTCCCCTTTTGATTAAATAAAAAAAACCCCACTTTTCCTCTTATCCTAAGTTGCACAAATAAAGCATTATTCCTATTTTATAAAAAGAAGAAAAGCACTTTTTGTCTCATATGGACATAAAGTCAACTCTTATTTTCCTATTGGAGGATACTTGTGCACATAGATTTCTCCTCTTTCAAGCTCCACCGCTGATTAAGACTTTTTGCCTCTTAATCTCCATGGTCCATTTCACCTCATTTCTTATAAAAGGAGAGCTCTCTCCTTCATTTGCATATATCCATATTTTATGCTAATGTTATGCTGCAGGTTTTGGTGCATTTGGAGTTTGAAGACATTGAAGAATTGCTTCATTGCATCATCTAGTTCATATTTGCTTTCATAGTTGCATAATAATGGCATTATTAGTATAGATTTCCTTTTATGCAATAGATTTAGCTCACATAGTCTAAATAGGAGGCATTGCAATCCATTGCTATTCCCTTTCATAGATTAGTTGCATTGTACTTTCCTTTCCATAGTTTAGATTGCATCATCATATAGCTTGCATTGCATTGCATATTTGATTCTTGGAGATATTGGCATTGTTGCCCTTGTCTTCACTTGAATCTCTCATTGTGTGGTTGACTAGCAAGGTCACAAGTTTGTAGCTCTAGCTGAGAGCCATTTTCAACCTTGCAACTCCATGCATAGAGAGCTATGAGCTGCTTTGTGAGGCCTCATTCTTGAGCAACCTTGCATGTAATGGTTCATAGAAGTGCATATTTTAGTGTGTACAGGTACAACAGGAATAATAATGACCCTGACATGTTGATTGGTTTTATCACTGTTGATTTCTTTTGGAATGTTGAATTTGGCACCAATAATAGCCAATCTATAAATATGTTTTTTCTTATTTTTGGGTATGGAAATTAGATTAAATTCATTGAAATTGTCAAGAAGATCCCATACCCTATGTATGTAAGACTTAACAAGCTCATTTTTGGTAAAATTAAGGCTTCTTACCTGATTGACTATTAGCTCATTGTCTCCATATACCTTTAAATAACCAATGCCCATTCTTATTTGCCATTCTAATCCATGGATCAGGGCCTCCTACTCAACATTATTATTGGAACAATTAAAACATAACCAAAAAGTTGAATAATACATTTCATTACTCAGGGAAATTAACATGAAACCTCCACCAACCCCAATCTTGTTCCTTGCACCTTAAAAAAATAACTCCCACCCCTCATTAACTTGCTACCCAAACTATGATTTTGCACTTTTTTCCAAGTTGGGCATGAATGAATCAGCCTCATGAATTAAGTACATGCCTAAACTAACATGTCCTAGATGTTCATATGGACCTTCTGCTTGATTCCAAAAAGCCATCTCATCAAGAAGAATATTTTGAATATCCTTTATTTGAGTATTACCCTCTTGAATAATCAGTTTATCTTCCTATTCACTTATAGCAAGTTAGCATTGATAGGACTTGGGGAATAAGGTTTGATATGATCCTCAGAAATGGGTTATAATTTTATGGTAATCTTGGTGCTATATCTTGATAAGCATACATAAAAGTAGGGAGGCAACTTGATGACATAGATATCCTATGGGATAGGGAAATTTGGAAAAGCCTAAAGGGTTAAAGAAAGATTCTTAATGACCCCTATAGTATTGGTAAAAGTACCATCCAATTGCACAACCCCCTTTTCAAGTGGCCCAAACTTGATACCCAGCCTATCTACAATTTGTTTGGGCATTACTAAGCTAGTTTCACCCAAGTAATCATGCAATTGTGAACTAAATGATCTCCTATTATAAGAGACACATAAAAAGGTAGGGGTTCACTAGATGAAACTTGGCACTCCTTTTTATCTACATCAACATTAGTAAAGACAACCTTAGGCTCTTCTTTATTAGGCTGATTAGAAACACTAAGTATGATAAGGTTGACTATAAAAGGTCCTTTTGACCTAGAATAAAAAAGAATCCAACATAGAAATAGATATGTTTTCCTTTTTCATGTGATCCATAATATTGAAAGAAGCTAAACTAACCTAAGGTTGGGCCTTCATGGTAGCAACATCAATATTAATAGAAGCTCATTGCAGTAGGACCTTAATTTGATCCTTACATGCCACTAGTTGAGTAACATTACTACTTGAAGGGTCAACACTAATAGAAGTCCCTGACCAACACCACTTTTCTTTATTTTGGAAGCCTACATTTCTGGCATAGAATCATTAACAAATTGTTACCCACCATCCATTGCTCTTTTTTTGCTTCTTGTTTTATCTAAATGGAAAGGATAACTTGGTTTACACCACAAAAATATTCACACTACCAATTAATAAGCATTGCTTTAGGTTGTTTATCTTCTTGTCATTGTCTAGAAGATCCATCAGAGGTACTTGCCTATAAAATTGGGCTATTTTGCACCATTAAATCCTAGTTAATGATAACATTTGTATATGCATTCTGATTACATAGAAAACACCATTCATAATCTTGAGCCAAATTATTTTGGGTGGGAACAAGCTCTTTTGAAGAGTTGTCAGCATTGGGGTTATTGGTCACCTAGACTTTGGGCCCCCATTCAGCAATTTATCAAATCCCTGAATCAATATTTTCCAAAATCAACATTTTTCAATCAAACCAATTTTCCTTGATCAAATCCTATTTTATCATTTATTCGATTATCTTCTATGGGCTAACCATTTTATCCTAAGTCTTTATTTATTTAAAAGGAATTTCCTCCCCTTTTATTAAATAAAAAGCCCCCACTTTTCCTCTTATCCTAAGTTGCACAAATAAAACATTATTCTTATTTTATAAAAAGAAGAAAAGCACTTTTTGTCTCATATGAACACAAAAGTCAACTCTTATTTTCTCATTGGAGGATATTTGTGCACATGGATTGCTCATCTTTCAAGCTCCACCCTTGATTAAATCTTTTGCCTCTTAATCTCCATGGTGCATTCCTTTTCAATTCCTTTAAAAGGAGAGCTCTTTTCTCATTCTAGGATCCCAACTTTTTATGCTAATCTTATGTTGCAGGATTTCTTGGAGACTTTGGAGCTTTTGGAGATCATTCTTGTATTCTAGTTTCATTTCTTACATCATAGCTTTCATGGCATCTAGCTTAGTTTCTTTATGCTTTAGATTAGCTCACATAGCTTAATTAGCAAGGGTTTGAAATACTTTTCTTTCATAGCTTAGCTTGCATCTTCATTCTTAGCATAGTTGCATTGCATTGCATTTTCATTGTTTATTCTTGAGGATATTGGCATTCTTGCCCTTGTCTCTTTGAATCTCCCATTGTGTGGTTTACTAGCAAGGTTGCATGCTTCAATAGTTCTAGCTAAGAGCACCATCAACATCCTTGTGACTCCATGCCTAGGGAGCTCTAGGTCGCTTTCTCAAGGTTTCCCATTCATGGATTCCCTTGGAAGTAATGACTTAGAGAAGTGCACTATTTAGTGTGTACATTTTTGGCACCCACCGTGGGGCAGAACATTCTTATTTTGTCCTTCATTTCTTGCATTTTTGTCATTTTTTCGTAATATTTGCTTGTTCTTTCATCAAAATTTGCTCTTTGGTTTTTTCTGACAGAATTATCATGTGACAGTTTTCCAGTATTGTATGATAGTTTATTATATACCAGTGCGATATTTTACCAGTTAAAATATTGCATGCTTTGGCAGATTATATCGCACTCTTGTTATGTTCTCTGTCACACACAGGTATCAGGAATTATCACACAGAGATATAATATCGCACTAGTACAGGATGAAATATCACATGATTCTTTCTTTGATAGAAATATTGCCCAGGCCTGGTAGTGAGCAATTTTTGTCATTTCTTTGCAAGATTTACTTGGTTTTGATTCGGATTTTTGATTTGTTGTTGTAGAACAGGGGTCTATTTGCAGATTTCATTTGGTTTTTGATGTGCTAACCCTTGTAGGGCTAACAAGTAGTGCTTGTAGGTGCTCCTATTGCTTGATTATTTTCTTAAAAGAATGCATGTCAAAGCTCCAAATGCACAAGGGCTACTAACGGTTTTTGCAGGGCTACCCAAAGCATAAAAACCAATCAAGTGCTTGTTTAATTACTTTTTTTTAAATGCAGCATATACTAGTTTTTTCATTTATTAGGCACTTAATATCTTGTTGTAGGGATCTTTGGGTGGTAGGAGAAGTATGCTCTTCACCCTTGTGGTGAACCAAACAATCTTGACCCATCTTTAGATTTTGAAAGCAAGAGGGTAATTGAACCTTTGCTTGGTGTGTTTGGGAGATATTTTTGAGCTAGGAGATTATGCTCTTCACCCTTGAGGTGAAACAAAAATCCTAACACTCAAAGGTTGATCCACTCTTTGTTTAGCTTTTAGAATCCTTTAGCAAGCCTGCTCTTGAGCAATCAAGAGGAACGAACCAAGTGGGGACAAACTTTTTGCCAGCTATTTCGACCCACTATAAACTCAAGACTATCAAGGACACAAAACCTTGGTAGACATAGTACTTGTCTGCACTTGATGTGAATACTTGTGGGATTATGACCATGAGAAAAATGTTGAGCAAGAATGCTTAAGGTACTCTTGTGGCCGCGAGGTCCGTTACTTGCCGCAAGGTAAGGAGTCCCTTTGGGGAGCAAGAGGGGTATTACGAACAGAAGCCCTTATTAAGAACCATAGATAGAAGCCACCCTATTTTGCCTCTTAGCTTCTTGGTGCAAGGATTGATCCTAGTGGACTAACCTGGATCACCCCAAGATTACTCACCATCTGTGTTCTTTTGGTTGTGTCATTGGCACTTCCATGACAAAGCCAATATCTATTGTGGGCAACCACTTTGTGTGAGGCAATGGGACATCAAGTGTGGGCCAAGTTGTTAAGTATTGAGCCATTGTCTTTTTAGGCTAATAAGTGCTTGAAGTGTTCTCGCTGTGATCTACCTGTGTAAACATTCTCAAATATCAAACTTCACGGTAGCATTCATAGGATTTTATTGCTTTGATATCATAATTTCTTGTCTTGGAAAGGTTGATTTTGCCCTTGTGCAAGTGTTTTATGACATGTTTGATCACTTACTATTTGCAAACCAGTCTATTTACTACTGTCACTGTGCTTGAAATTGAAAAATCCAACCTTCAAACTAAAATTTTGACCAAACTGCCCTTAAAATTGAGATTTTTAGCACTCACTGGTCAGGAGTCGTATGATCTTGAAACTATATCGCACACTGTACTAAGAATTATCATGTGATAGTTCATCACTGGAAGACTATCGAACTGCTTGCCTGGAAAGTATTACATAGGATGCCTGGAAACTGTCCCACTACTTACTGAGAAATATCACCTGGTAAGAAATTATCATACTGTTAGCCTGGAAAATGTTGCACAGAGTCTTTTTGCTGCCTGTTTGGGTTATGCAATTTTCAGCCTTTCCTTAGTTGACTAGATTTTAGTAGGTGACTTACTCTACTGCTAGAAACCTATTTGTACCTTGGTTTCCTATTTTTAGACCCCTTGAATTAGTGTTCTATGATTTTACAAAGTAGTCTTTCTTGGCATCAATAAGTTAGAAATTATCCTTGTTGAAAAAGTACACCTTTAGATTCTTTGGTAACACGCTTGGAGAGTTTCAGTACTCTTTTGTCCAATTCACTTCCATCAAAATTCAATTTCAATTATATATTTGGCAAATCCATCCTCCTGGTCCATATGTGTTAGGATACTCATCCTTTTATTATACACCTCTATGGTAGTGTTGGTTTGCACCTTTTGCAGCTTTCTATCTTACCATCTCTTTTTGGACAATTGAACACTTTCATTATCCTAGTTTGATATTGACATTTCATAAGGTCATCTTATCACCAGGGGTCTTTTCTTTCATGTCGATTACAACAAGGTACCAAGTTAGTCAAGGAAAATGACCTCAAGTTGTCTTTGAATAGTTACCCTTAGTCCAAACTCATCAAAAATTGAAAGGGAAAGAAACTCGTCATTGATCAATCACCTAGGAGCGAGTCTAAGGCTTGGTTTGACCCAAAGAGAAATCCTAGTGAGTTGAGTACCTCTTTACCATCTTCTCAATCAAATATGGACATGAGCTACACTTTAACTAGAAAACAAAGAGAAGCAATGGATCAAACTCTTGATGACATTTTCCAAACACATAGGGATAACATGTTGTTTGGTGATGACAATCAACTTGAATCACCCCCTATTAACTCAAGATATTTAGAAGCTCATCAAAGAGCTGAAAGACATTATGGGAAAGCTCACCAAGATGCCAGGTCACAACATGAAGACCAAAACAATAAAATCTGGTGATGCTCATGTGAATGCCACATTCACTAACGACTTGTTCAAACACTCAAGGTCCAACTCTCTGCTCAAAAAAGCCTCAAGATATGCTAATGAAAGACTTAAAAGAATTGAGCGTGAAAAGAAAGCCTTTTTGGACGAACAAGCCACTAAAGAAGAAAGGTTTAGACACCTAGAGGAAGAGAAACAAGCCTTGTTAGAGTTGAGAAGAAAAGCATTCCAGGAGGAACAAGATAGGCTTTTAGCACAACAACTCAATGACCAATTCAACAAAGGGGGTACCAATAGTGGAAACAACTCTCCACCCTCTACTCCCTCAAGAACCGCAAGAAGTAGAAGGTAGTCAAGGACCCCTTCAAGATCTCCTAGTCCTAGAGGAAGGAGGATTTCACAACATAGGAGATGAACACCTCCTAGGAACTCAAGACAACCCTCCCAATGAGCTCATCATGGATCTCAACATGGAGGAAGTAGTGCAAGTTTTGATGATCAAGATTTTATGAGAATGCAACAAGATCCGATATTCCAACAATATGTGGAGAATTATCTTGATCAAAACAAAGATAGGTTCCTAGAGAGTTTGATTAACAAGGGTGCTAGAGTCCCTTACAACTTTGATGTGGATAGGAGAATCAAGAAACAAGGACCCTCTGAAGAGGAGGAAATCAAGAAATTCAAACGTATGATGGAAAAGGTTTTGGCACCTAAAATTTTATTTTCACTTGATTCTATTTGTCCCAATCCTTTCGACAAAAGTGTGACTATGATGAATTTTCCTAGGAAAGTTGAAATCCCCCAATATGACAAGTATGATGGCAATGGTGACGCACATGATCATGTGTGTGAGTTTTACATCATGAGTTTTGAGTTTCACCAAGATGACTCCTATCTTATGAGATTATTTCCAAGGAGCCTCGAGGGCCAAGCCATGGAGTGGTTTACCAACATAACTCATCATGTCAAAACTTACAAAGAACTCGTCCACAGATTCATTCAACATTTTGCATACAACTTATCAAGATCAGTCACTATGTTGGAGATATGCAATTTGAAACAAAACCAAGGGGAATCCTTTGTTACCTTCTTGCAAAGGTGGAGATGATTGTGCTCCCGCTATTCTAGGATGATTCCTGAGCATGAAAGGATTGACATCATTATTAGTAATTTGGTGCCTGAAATGCATTACGAGGTTCGGAAGATGGTCTTTTATTCCTTCGATACTATGGTAGAGACCGCATGTCGAATTGAAGATGTCTTGAAGGAACAAGGCATTTTGGCCAAACATAGCAATAACAACAATGGTCAAAATCCTAACAATGCTAATAAGGACAAAGGCAAACACTCGCACTGGAACAAGAATAAGCAAGTAGTCAATGATGGAGTTGAGGACTCTTCCCAACCCAAGGATCAAGGAGTCCTCCATTTGTCTAGTGATGTCTAGGCTATGAAGCTCATCACATCCTCCAACCAACAAGAGCATAAACCTAAGTATCAAGAAAAGCCCAAGAAAAAGTTGCGACAATTTTCTAAACTTGGTGACTCCTATGAGGATGTTTTCAAGACCCTTATTGCGAATAATCTTGCACAACCAAAAGATCCAAAAAATTTCCACATACTTGACATTAAGCCACATTGGTGGAATGAAAAATCTTTCTACAAATTCCACAATGGCATTGGACATGACATCGAACATTGCTGGAAACTTAAACACCTTATCCAAGATCTTATTGAAAGTAGCAAAATTTAGATTGATGGATTGAATACAAATGCAGACCACAAGGCATTCAAGGAGCCTTTGCCCAAATATGAAAAGGGGGAAACCTCTAAACCCAAGAATGGCAAGGCCGAAATCAAATATACCCACACAGGTGCAAAAAATGTGATTAATATGCTTGAGATTGTCAAGGAAAGTGTCAACATGATGCAAAACAAAGATTCTTATGGTCATGATGTGGGCTCTCCTCCTATATTTGATGAAGAACCTGTGGTGGTGCGTAGGGGTCCTCACTCTCAAAGGTCATCCCAAACTCTTAACGCTGTCACGAGAAGCCAAAGTCAAGGTCCTGTGGTTATTAGAGGTCCTAGTTCCAATTAGTCTAGCAAACCCAAGCAAGTGACATCCAAGAATGTCACCACCAAGTTAGTAGTCAATCCTAAAATGAGCTACAATCTTGTTGACTAGTTACAAAGAACGCTAGCTCAAATATTAATCTTTGAACTCCTGGAATTATCTACAAGACATAAGTGTGTCCTTGAGGATGCTTTGCGTACAACCAATATTCCTAACAACATAGATGTTGACCAATTCCAACACATGGTTAACCACCTTGCTAGCCCTCATTACCTAACATTCTCAGAAGAAGATGAAAAAGCCTTGAGCCAGCTGCATAATCTTTCCCTTCATATCAAATTCATGATCCACAAGACCCATGTCAGGTGTGTGTTGATTGATGGGGATGCTAGGCTCAATATTTGTTCCTTGAGTTTGTTGAAAATACTAGGTTATTCTGAGAAAGTTATTGATACCCAGAAGAAAATCACCATTAAAGCCTATGATGAAGCAGAGAGAAGCTCCAAAGGCTTGGCCATCATTCATGTCAGGATTGGTCCTATTGAAAAGGACATTTTATTTCAAATTATTGATGCTGGTCCTTTAGCATATAATATCCTACTTGGTAGACCGTGGATCCATGACATGCAAGAAGTGTCGTTTAGCTACCACCAATGTGTTAAGTTACCCTATAATGGAGTAGAAGTTTGTATACCTGGGGATAGCACATTATCTGTTAATGCAATTTCAATAGGGACTCATGTTCCTCTCAACAGAGAAGCAGAGGATTTTGATACCACTTTAGCACAATGCTAGAATAAGTTCAAAGCCATAGACCTTGGTATGGGGGGATATCAAATTGACTCCTTTACAAAACTACCAGTCTCACCTAGGTCCTATGGTAAACCTTTACAAGAGATGCATCCCTCATCTTCATCAATGAATCTATTTGGTACACTTGTAGAGTCCTCAGTGCCCATCCAGGATGAAAAAGAAGAGGTAGTTGTTAGAGATTAGATTTACAAGGAGGAAAAATACAATCATAATGAAAATTTATCCCCATCTCCTAAGGCTTATGGGAGAGGATACACTTGGGTCAAAAATATGGGCTACCCAGGCCATGGTCCTCTCAGTCATAGATTAGATGCTAAGGCTAAACCACTCAATCATGCTCTCTGTGGCCGTAGATCTAAGACAATAGTTGGCCTAGGTTTTGAAAGTCAGAATAACAAAACTGCTCCTATCCTTGTTGCGATGGATAGTGATGATGAATCAAACTACATACCCAATTTTCAAAATCAACAAGATAGGTGTGAAGATTGGGTCCCTTCCACCAATCTCCTTTGGGGAGATTTAGATGCTCTAGTTATCAATCCAATAGTTTCAGACCTAGAACCAGAAGTATCCATTGTTGAAGATCATGTTGAGGATCCTATTCCAGAAACTCAATACACAAATGGCATCCAAGAAGGTGTTACCCTTGATGACATCAAAGCCTCTACCTCAAGACCTAAAAAATATGCCTGGTGTAAACATCCTAGCCAGGATTTAGATACAGACTCACATGAGTATGAATGGGAATCTCTTTCAGATTGTTCTATAGTTGACATGGACATCGATGTTGTCCATACATATGGTTCCCAACCTGAGGTAGCTAACGAGTCTAGTGTAGGATTAGAAGATTTGAATCCACAAGTCACTTTAGTGGATGATGCTTCACTTGGTAGGATAAGTCCTGATTTGGGTACCTTAGCGGGATACTTGACAGATCCTAACTCTACAATCACTAGAGATGATACCATTTGCATACACAACATTGAACCAGTCATTGACCCACCCCTTGCCAATCCTCACTTAATTGATTGGTCTCAGTGCTATCAAGAACCTTAGCTCCTAAATTTCCAAAATGACTATGAGATAGCATGTTACCTAAATGCTCTTGAACCTGTAGTCTCTTCCACTAGCGAACCAACTAAAAGCATGACAGAACCAAATATCAAGTACCTTAGTTGCAAAATGAAAAGAAAAGAAAAAAAGAAAAAGAGTTCTGATGGTGAAAACCACTGTGTGGCAGTGTCAGAACCTAAAAAAGTAAAAATAAAGGACGTATCTGAGGGTGAAAACCTCTCCGAGCCACCTAAGGATGAGGTACTTGATCATCTCCCAAGTTACTTTCAGGATAGGTCTTCAGTGCTTGTTGAGCCTACACAGCCAGTCAATTTGAATACAAAAGAGGCTCCATAAATAGTGCATTTAGCTTAGTCTCTGTGAACACAAGAAAAAGAGGCATATACCAAGTTCCTACAGACCAAGAAGATTAATTTTTCTTGGACTTACTCAGACATGCTAGGATTGGACACTAATCTCATTATGCATCACTTGTCCATAGCTCCAAGTATCAAACTAGTAAAATAGAAGTTGAGGAAAATGTATCCTCACATACCTCTTCTTGTCAAAGTTGAACTAGAAAAACTCCTCAGTGCAGGATTTCTCAGAGCCATTGATTATGCTGAATGGATATCCAATATTGTACCAATTTTAAAATATGACAAATCAATTTGTATCTGCACAAATTTTAGAGATCTTAATAAAGCATACCCAAAGGATGATTTTCCACTTCCAAACATAGACATGATAGTGGACATGACTGCAAGCTATGAGATCTATTCCTTAATGGATGGTTTTTCTGGGTATAATCAAATCAAAATAGCTCCTGAAGACCAGGAAAAGACTACATTCACTTGTGTATGGGGAACCTATTGCTGGAACATCATGCCATTTGGATTAAAGAATGCAGGAGCTACTTATCAAAGAGCTATGACTACTATCTTCCATGACATGATACATAAGAATATGGAAGATTATGTGGATGACACTTTGGCAAAATCTAAAAAAAGGGATACACACCTAGGTGATTTGGAAGTCATTCTAGATCGTATGGAATATTTTCAATTAAGATTAAATCCCAAAAAGTGTGCATTTGGAGTCACCTCTGGAAAACTCCTAGGATTTATCATTTTAGCTAAAGGAATAGAGGTGGACCCAGAGAAAGTTCAAGCAATATTGGATATGTCACCTCCCAAAAACATCAGCCAAATGAGGAGTCTTCAAGGATGCCTTCAATCTATAAGGAGGTTTATTTCACTACTGGCTGACAGAGCTCAACCCTTTAATAAGACTTTGCACAAAGGGGTTAAATGTGTCTGGAATGAAGATTGTCAGCAAAGCATGGACCAAATCAAGCAATACTTGGCCAATCCTCCAATCTTAATGCCTCCTATCCCAGGAAAACCACTCATATTGTATGTGTCAGCAACAAAATCTTCCCTGGGGGCATTATTGGCTCAACTTGATGATACTAGAAAAGAAAGGGCTATATATTACATCAGTTGTACTCTTGTGTCATATGAGGTCAATTACACTAGTATTGAAAAATCTTGCCTTGTAGTGGTGTTTGCTTCCCAAAATTTGTGACATTACATGCTTGTGCATACAATACACCTCATTGCAAAAATTGATCCTCTCAAATATTTGCTTGGTAAGGTTGCTCTCACAGGTAGACTTGCTAAGTGGATGATGATCTTATCAAAATTTGACATAGAGCATGTTGAGCATAAGGCTATAAAAGGACAAGCCATTGCAGACCAATTAGCTGATTTTCCAATTTGAGACAAAGCACCCATTCAATTTGAATTTCCAGATGAGCACATAATGTACATGACTGCAAGAACATGGAAAATGTTCTTTGATGGCTCTTTCATGCAAAATGGTTCAGGAGTAGGAGTGTTGTTTGTTTCTCCTCATGGGTACACAATTCCTAAGTCCTACAAACTATTATTCCTATGTACAAATAACATTATTGAGTATGAAGCCTTGAAAAATGGACTAAAAATGGCTATAGGGTGGAGAATCACAGAGCTGTATATCTATGGGGATTCACAATTAATAGTCAACCAGGTTAATGAAGAATACCAAACAAAAGATGAAAAATGGTACCCTACAAGAAAATGGTTGATTCATAGCGATGATATTTTACTTTTTTTACATTTCAACAAATCCCTAGAGTAGAGAATAAAGCAGCTGATGCTATGGCTACATTGGCTTCACTTCTTCAAATTCCTATTGGAAGAGCTACGCTATCCTATCTATGACTCCCAAGAAAGCCAAGTTGTTTGTACCCTTATTGGCCATGAGTCATCCCACTATGGTGCCATTTAATCATACCTCTATGATGGTACTATTCCCAAAACCTTCAATCATTCTGAATGAAGAAAATTAACTCAAAATGCCTCTCGCCACACCCTTATCTCTGGTGATCTATATAGGAGGGGTTTAGATGGGATACTTCTTGGGTGTTTAGAAAAGGATGAGTCCAACCAAGTGTTAGCTGACATTCACGAGGGAATTTTTGGAGGACATTCTAATGGTCTTGCCATGGCCTAAAGGTTGCTTAGGGTGGGGTACTATTGGCCTACCATGTAGACAGATGCAGTAGCTTTTGCTAAATCTTGCGAAAAGTGTCAGAAACACGGTAACCTGATACATGCTCCATGCAGGGAGCTTATTCCATCTATTTCTCACTAGCCATTTCAGCGCTGGGCCTTTGACCTTGTTGGGAAGATTCATCCCAACTCATCAAGTGGACATAAATTAATTATCACTGCTACTGATTACTTTACCAAATGGGTAGAAGCTGTCCCACTTTCTGTTGCCTTAGGCAAGATAGTTTCTTTGTTTATTTTGAACCATATCATATGTTGGTATGGAGTGCCTTCTAAAATAATCACTGACAATGGAGGTTAGTTTAAAAATAAGGACCTTAAAAATCTCTACAAAAAATTCAAGATAAAACAACATTGGTCCTCCATTTACTTCCTGCAAGGAAATGGACAAGCAGAGGCTTCGAACAAGACCATTCTCAAAATCCTCCATAGAACAGTTCACAAGAATGGTAGAGATTGACATCTACAGATAAATCTGGCCTTGTGGGCCTATAGAATGAGTATTTTTACTCCAACAGGGGCTACTCCTTTTTCCCTCACTTATGGTGTTGAAGCAGTGTTACCTTTAGAGGTGGAGATTCCTTCACTTAGAGTTTCCCTTAAAGGTTTAGTGATAGATGAAGACTACCGCGCCATGAGGCTACAAGAACTAGAACTTCTAGATGAAAAGCATAAAGCATCCTTTGATCACATGAGAGTCTACCAAAAGCATATGTCCAAAGCATTCAACAAGAAGGTTCGCCCTAGAGAATTTCAAGTGGGGGATCTTGTCTTAGGAGAAAACCCTAAGAACCAACAACATAGAGAGCAAAAGGGGAAATTCGAACCTAATTGGCTTGGACCATACATCATTATTGCTGCTTTTGGTACAGGTGCTTATTTACTATCTGATCCAGAGGGAGAGCAGCTCCATGATCCTATCAATGTGTTGCACCTAAAGAAGTTCTATCCATGATGCCTATTCTATCTGGGGGCATTCTTTGTACATATTTATTGACCCTAAAAAAATTCCAAAAAAAATCATATATGATGCTGAAAAAATCCTTAAAAGCATATAAAGTCCTAAAAAAAATACAAAAAAAAAAAATAATGCAAAAAAATTCAAAAAAATAGAAAAAGTGCCTTGGTGAAAACCTGGAAATAGGTGCCTTGGTAGCAAAAATATGAAAAAAAAATTAAAAAAATAAAAAAATCTCCAAGTGGTGAAAACTTGGAAATAGGCGCTACTTGAGGCCTTTGTACCCTTGTTTTTTAGCATGCATCCTTGACACTTAGCCTTTCTCCATCATACCTTGACCTTGTCACCTTAGTTTGGAATTGGTCTTTTTCTTTGTCTAGGGGGCATAACTGTGTTAGCTTTGGTCTCTAGGATGTGTTGGTCTTTAGGACATCTTGCAAATGGTGTTTTTCAACACCACCCCAACTGTGTTTTTCAACACTACCCTAGCATCAAGTGTTTCTCAACACTTATCAAATGTCTTACCCATAGTCTAGCATGATATGGTATTTCTCATTCACAGATGTGATACTCAAAGTTTGACTCTATGACCTACACATACGCACTTAAACACTCGACTCATTGAGACTTGTTTGACTTTATTTCTTTGTGTGTTGTCTATGATGATTTCTTTGATGAGTGTTCTCTCCCTAATAGTTTTCGATGATGCTGAGCTAGAAGACTGGGGGCATGAGGACATGTTTTATTGCTTTTTCTGCTTGTGGGTATATTTTTTTGGTCCTAACTGTCATTAGCATTTATGCTTGTTCCACTTGACATTGGGATCGATAGGGTATTATCCTTGACTATTTTCGCAAGTGCATACTTCTAGCCATCTTGACTTTCCTTGTGTCTTGATGCAAGTATAATCTTTCCATATAAAACTTAGGTAATCTCACTACACTAGTCATCTTGACCTATATGTCTTTGATGCTTAGGTGGGATTCTCACATTCCTATCTGATATAGATCATATTCAGATTCACATAGTCATACTAGTGTGCATTGTATGATCTTGCGACACTACCAATAACGCTCAATGATGAATATTAGAGACTAATGGTTTTGTAACCTTGCAAGTAAACCACTTTTCATAGTAGCTTGCATTCTTAGGTTCATGTTAGTTTAGTTTTTCATCTTGCATATGGAGAGAGCTCTCCTTTCATCTTTCGTGGACCTATTAGTCAACTGTGCTCACCTTTCCTTTTCTCGATCATGTCTTTCACTCCTTGTCTTTCACATCACATCCTTTTCCTGTCATCACAAGGGGTTACTCTTATCATCATATCTATATCCTAAAAAGATCATTTTCAGAAACATGAGTCTATATCATACACATGATAAGTAAACATACATCTATGAGAGAGATTATACATGAGCATATATATCATACATTTTGAGTAATATGACAAGACAATATAAAAATTGAAACATCCATCACAAGTGGAACAAGTACACAAGATATATCACCAATCCAATAATCTCATATATATAAATGTCATGATACAATGTGGGATCCAAAAATCTGGATAAAGTCCCATGATATGTCTCTATACATCTATCCTAAACCTAGACCTAGGACTCGCTAGCACCGTCATGTGGAGCTGGTGGTGGTGGAGGTGGTGCTACCGCTCTGTTTGGTACCATGTCAAACCTCCCAGCTATCGCAAAGTAGGGTGGTTCTCTTTGTCCCTTAGGTATAGCTTGTATGTAGAGCCCATGATAATAACTAGTTTGTGCTACCTCTCATCAGATCTCTACTACATCGGCCTATGCCACCCTCTCCCACTGCTCTATCTTGGCTCTCAGATCAGTTAGTTGCTAGTCTCTGATGGCTATGGTGATCCATAGCTACTGCATCTATCTCTAGAGCCTAGATCCTCGCTCTCAAATCCTCTCCTCCCGTAGGCTGATCCTGCCCAGCATCCACTTGTCAGCGAGATGGCCTCGCTGCGTCATCTCCCTCATCAGCAGAACCCTATCCCCGTGACCATTTCCAGCCACCTGATCAAGAGCTCTATCCTATCTCCCTAGCTCTCCCTCTCCCTCCTCCATCCCCTCCATCCTCATCATCTCCATCATCCCCCTATGTTTCCAGTTGTGCATTAGGTACAGTGAACCTAGGGAAGGGCTGCCTCCTCCGCTCTGCCTTGTATGCTACATCAACACCTACATCTGCCATGTCTGGGAGATAGTCCCATGGCTTGCTGCGTATCACTGTTGTGTCCTGTACTACCTGATAGTAGTCTAGCATCGGCAACCAACCCTGTCCCTCCTTGTCTCTAACCTGAGCATAAGTGGTGGTCTTGGTGGGCACTCTCTACTATCACCTGAACTATCTCCAGACCTGGGTGATCATAAACTGCTCTATGATATCTGAGTGCTGACCTACCAGTGGCCAACTGCATAACATGTAACAAAGCTCCTCCTCCCAATCACCCCACTACTCATAAGCTCTATATGGCCTCCACTGAAAGGAGGTGAGCTCATCCAGTACCCTCATGTAATATGTCACATCCCCACTATGTGGCTGTGATAGGAACCCTATGTACCTATAGATATAGGGGCATCTCCACTCCCTTGGCTACACACGTGGATGCATAATGACGATGTGCTCCCACGCCCATACATGTGCTAGGATAGCACCACATGCCCAAGTCCTACTCTCCCAGTAGACGATCTCATAGAGCTCATGGTACATATCTGCAAGGATGGCTGGCCCCCATGCCATCCGTCGTGGGTGTGCAATCAAGTCTACTACTAACCTACCCCAGCCTAATGGGAAACCCTTCTAACTCCTGTCAGTAATAAGGGCATGTGCTACTATGGAACATACTATACATGGCACCAGAAAGTCCCTGCCAAACTCATCCATTAGTTGATCCCAGCTGAGGTGTCTATCCACAAATGTGACATCCTGAAACATGTCCTGCATAATCTGCCGCCCCTCAATCAGATCCTGATCGTAGTACACCTATGCCAACAAATAATCATGTCAATTTCTATCGTATGGAAACTTTACATCTATGACTATCTATAAACATGATTATACTTACAGGATCGTCGTGGCTCGAAACTCACAGAATCTGATAGACATCCTCTAGGCTAATGGTAGCCTCTCCAATGGGCAAGTGAAAGGTGTTATGCTCACTGTGCCACCTCTCAGCCAATGTTGTAAGTAATCCATGATCTACCCAAATGTGGGGCATCTGCAACAAATAACTAAAGCCCATCTCCCTCACGTCTACCTGTCTCGGATCGTCTAGATCTCGGACGCATCGTAGCCCAGTCACTCTCGGCGCTCTAATGAGCAGCATAGGAAAGTTCTCCTGCAAGCCATTTTAACCCAAACTAGATGTCAGAACATATAATGATGGATGTATAAAATTAGCACAAAACATCTTAAAAGAAAACATTGTCTAGACCCATGTCATTTTGCTCAAAAACATTAAAACATGTCATTTTTCTATACTGTGTGATACTATTTTTTGACTAAGTATCCTGCGATACTTTCCTCAATAGCTGTGCGATAGTATCTTTGCCTACGATACTCCACATAGTATCGCATGATATTTTATCTGGTATCGTGTGATACTAGATTCAATATCAGTGCGATACTATTTTGACCCACAAAGTATCACATGACAGATATCCTCAAAGGGTGCGATACTTAGGAAATATCATATGATATTTCGCACAAGGAAAATTTGAAAATTTTTAAAAACCTTAAAAACATGTTTTAAATTGAAATAAATGCTCATAAATGACCTACAAGGTGAAGTTTTTCTGAAAACATACTGGGGCACCATACTGCGAAGGCCAGTTATGCAACTGGGCGCGCTCAAATCGATGCCTGTGGATCGAAATCACTGCTTGCTGGGCCATTTTCTCTCTCTAAGCTCTCGAGATTCTCAAATCACTAAAAGACAAATAGTTTTGAAAATGACCTTTTTACCCCCTTTTATAGCATTTTGACTTTTTGACCTAATTTTCAAAACACCTTGGAATTGCGCAAAAATTGCACCCCTAGCTAATTTTGATGTCTTGGATCCATTTTCAGGATCGAAATCAAAATTCAAGTTCATCTTGATAGTCAAAATTGCATTTCAAAACTTTCACCCTCTTCTGTGCAGTTGGCTAACCATTTGAAGCCTGATCCTTCGATCTTCATTGGGGCACCTTCATTTCTTCATCCCCATCTCTTTCGAACTCCTAGTCTTTCATTCACCTTCATTCGATTCATCTCTCTAAGGTTTTATTTTATTTTTATCCTATATCTTTCTTAGTCAAACCTAGTCAAACTGGGGCATATCTTCACTACTTGATGGTTATCCTATCATCCTCAACCTTCGATTATGATTTCTAGTGACTTGATCAAGTTTATCAATTTACTGTTTCTCCTCTACCTGATTTTGATTTCGATTCCAAGGGGGCAGTACCTACCAGCTTTAATCTTTAATTCAGCTTATCAATCAACTTTGCTTGGGATTCTTATCTCTTATTTGATACTTGATTATCACCTAGCTATAGAGGTGTTGGTCTTGTCTTTCAGCTTATCTTTGTCAGCTTATGCTTATCTTTGTCCTGATATGTTCCCATCTGTCGAACACATGTCTAGATTGTTTTGTGATCCCAAATCGATCTCACATTTCAATTCCATTCTTTGACTGCATGTGATGCCAAATCGATCTCACATTATTCAAAGAGGGGCAAATGTATGCACCCTAAAATGGTCGCCTAGACTTTGGGCCCCCATTCAACAATTTATCAAATCCCCGAATCAGCATTTTTCAATCAAACCAATTTTCCTTGATCAAATCCTATTTTATCATTTATTCGATTATCTTCTATGGGCTAACCATTTTATCTTAAGTCTTTATTTATTTAAAAGGAATTTCCTCCCCTTTTATTAAATAAAAAGCCCCCACTTTTCCTCTTATCCTAAGTTGCACAAATAAAACATTATTCTTATTTTATAAAAAGAAGAAAATCACTTTTTGTCTCATATGGACATAAAAGTCAACTCTTATTTTCTCATTGGAGGATATTTGTGCACATGGATTGCTCATCTTTCAAGCTCCACCCTTGATTAAATCTTTTGCCTCTTAATCTCCATGGTCCATTTCTTTTCAATTCCTTTAAAAGCAGAGCTCTTTTCTCATTTTAGGATCCCAACTTTTTATGCTAATCTTATGCTGTAGGATTTCTTGGAGACTTTGGAGCTTTTGGAGATCATTCTTGCATTCTAGTTTCATTTCTTACATCATAGCTTTCATGGCATCTAGCTTAGTTTCTTTAGGCTTTAGATTAGCTCACATAGCTTAATTAGCAAGGGTTTGAAATACTTTCCTTTCATAGCTTAGCTTGCATCTTCATTCTTTGCATAGTTGCATTGCATTGCATTTTCATTGTTGATTCTTGAGGATATTGGCATTCTTGCCCTTGTCTCTTTGAATCTCCCATTGTGTGGTTTACTAGCAAGGTTGCATGCTTCAATAGCTCTAGTTGAGAGCACCATCAACATCCTTGTGACTCCATGCCTAGGGAGCTCTAGGTCACTTTCTCAAGGTTTCCCATTCATGGATTCCCTTGGAAGTAATAACTTAGAGAAGTGCACTATTTAGTGTGTACATTTTTTGCACTCACCGTGGGGAAGAGCATTCTTCTCTTATCCTTCATTTTTTGCATTTCCATCATTTTTTCATCAATATTTGCTTGTTGTTTCATCAAAATTTGCTCTCTAGTTTTTTCTAACAGAATTATCGTGCGATAATTTTCCAGTATCGTACGATAGTTTATTATATACCAGTGCAACATTTTACCAGTTAAAATATTGCACGATTTGGCAGATTATATCGCACTCTTGTTATGTTCTTTGTTGCACACAAGTATCATGAATTGTTGCACGAAGATATAATATCGCACCAGTACAGGATGAAATATCGCACGATTCTTTCTCTGACAGAAATATCACCCAGGCCTGGCAGTGAGCAATTTTTGTCATTTCTTTGCAAGATTTACTTGGTTTTTATTCGGATTTCTGATTTGCTATTGTAGAACAGGGGTCTATTTGCAGATTTCATTTGGTTTTTGATGTACTAACCCTTGTAGGGATAACAAGTGGTGCTTGTAGGTGCTCCTATTGCTTGATTATTTTCTTAAAAGAACACATGTCAAAGCTCCAAATGCACAAGGGCTACTAACAGTTTTTGTAGGGCTGCCCAAAGCATAAAAATCAATCAAGTGCTTTTTTAATTACTTTCTTTTGAGTGTAGCATATACTAGTTGTTTCATTTATTAGGCACTTAATATCTTGTTGTAGCGATCTTTGGGTGGTAGGAGAAGTATGCTCTTCACCCTTGTGGTGAACCATAAAATCTTGACCCATCTTTAGATTTTGAAAGCAAGAGGGTAATTGAACCTTTGCTTGGTGTGTTTGGGAGATATTTTTGAGCTAGGAGATTATGCTCTTCACCCTTGAGGTGAAACAAAAATCTTGACACTTAAAGGTTGATCCACTGTTTCTTTAGCTTTTAGAATCCTTTAGCGAGCTTGCTCTTCAGCAATCAAGAGGAACGACCCAAGTGGGGACAAGCTTTTTGTTGGCTATTCTGACCCACTATAAACTCAAGGCTATCAAGGACACAAAACCTTGGTAGATGTAGTACTTGTCTTCACTTGATGTGAGTACTTGTGGGATTGTGACCATGAGAAAAATGTTGAGCAAGAATGCTTAAGTTACTCTTGTGGTCGCGAGGTTCGTTACTTGCCAGAAGGTAAGGAGTCCCTTTGGGGAGCAAGAGGGGTATTACGAACAGAAGCCCTTATTAAGAACCATAGATAGAAGCCACCCTATTTTGCCACTTAGCTTCTTGGTGCAAGGATTGATCCTAGTGGACTAACCCGGATCACCCCAAGATTACTCACCATCTGTGTTCCTTTGGTTGTGTCATTGGCACTTCCAGGACAAAGCCAATATCTATTGTGGGAAACCACTTTGTGTGAGGCAATAGGACATCAAGTGTGGGCCAAGTTGTTAAGTATTAAGCCATTGTCTTTTTAGGCTAATAAGTGCTTGAAGTGTTCTCGCTGTGATCTACTCGTGTAAACGTTCACAAATATCAAACTTCACTGTAGCATTCATAGGATTTTAATCCTTTGATATCACAATTGCTTGTCTTGGCAAGGTTGCTTTTTCCCTTGTGCAAGTGTTTTATGACATGTTTGATCACCTACTATTTGCAAACCTGTCTATCTGCTACTTTCACTATGCTAGAAATTGAAAAATCCAACCTTCAAACTGAAATTTTGACCAAACTGCCCTTAAAACTAAGATTTTTAGCACTCACTGGTCAAGAGTCATACGATCCTAAAACTATATCACACACTGTACTGAGAATTATCATGCGATAGTTCATCACTGGAAGACTATCGCACTGCTTGCCCGGAAAGTATCGCACAGGCTACCTGGAAACTATCACACTACTTACTGAGAAATATCGCCTGGTCAAAAATTATTGTACTGTTAGCCTGGAAACTGTTGCACAAAGTCTTTTTGCTGCCTATTTGGTTTATGCAATTTTCAGCCTTTCCTTAGTTGACCAGATTTTAGTAGGTAACTTACTCTACTGCTAGAAACCTATTTGTACCTTGGTTTCTTGTTTTTAGACCCCTTGAATTAGTGTTCTATGATTTTACAAAGTAGTCTTGCTTGGCATCGATAAGTTAGAAATTATCCTTGTTGAAAAATTACACCTTTAGATTCTTTGGTAACACGCTTGGAGAGTTTCAATACTCTTTTGTCCAATTCACTTCCATCAAAATTCAATTTCAATTATATATTTGGCAAATCCATCCTCCTAGTCCATATGTGTTAGGATACTCATCCTTTTATCATACACCTCTGTGGCAGTGTTGGTTTGCACCTTTCTATCTTACCATCTCTTTTTGGACAATTGAACCCTTTCACTATCCTAGTTTGATATTAACGTTTCATAAGGTCATCTTATCACCAAGGGTCTTTTCTTTCATGTTGGTTAGGACAAGGTACCAAGTTAGTTAAGGAAAATAACCTCAAGTTTTCTTTGAACAGTTACCCTTAGTCCAAACTCGTCAAAAGTGAAAGGGAAAGAAACTCATCTTTGATCAATCACCTAGGAGCGAGTCTAAGGCTTGGTTTGACCCAAAGAGCAATCCTAGTGAGCTTAGTACCTCTTTACCGTCTTCTCAAACAAATATGGACATGAGCTACACTTTGACTAGAAAACAAAGAGAAGCAATGGATCAAACTCTTGATGACATTTTCCAAAGACATAGGGATAACATGATTTTTGGTGATGACAATCAACTTGAATCACCCCCTATTAACTCAAGATATTTAGACGCCCATCAAAGAGCTAAAAGACATTATGGGCAAGCTCACCAAGATGCATGATCAAAACATGAAGACCAAAACAACAAATCTAGTGATGCTCATGTGAATGCCACATTCACTAACGACTTGTTCAAACACTCAAGGTCCAACTCTTCACTCCAAAAAACCTCAAGATATGCTAATGAAAGACTTAAAAGAATTGAGTGCAAAAAGAAAGCCTTTTTGGATGAACAAGCCGCTAAAGAAGAAATGTTTAGACACCTAGAGGAAGAGCAACAAGCCTTGTTGGAGTTGAGAAGAAAAGCATTCTAGGAGGAACAAGATAGGCTTTTAGCACAACAACTTAATGACCAATTCAACAAAAGGGGTACCAACAGTAGAAACAACTCTCCACCCTCTACTCCCTCAAGAACCCTAAGAAGTAGGAGGTATTCAAGGACCCCTTCAAGATCTCCTAGTCCTAGAGGAAGGAGGATTTCACAACATAGGATACAAACACCTCCTAGGAACTCAAGACAACCCTCCCAACGAGCTCATCATGGCTCTCAACATGGAGGAAGTAGTGCAAGTTTTGATGATCAAGATTTTATGAGAATGCAACAAGAGCCACTATTCCAATAATATGTGGAGAAGTATCTTGATCAAAACAAAGATAGGTTCCTAGAGAGTTTGATTAACAAGGGTGCTAGAGTCCCTTACAACTTTGATGTGGATAGGAGAATCAAGAAACAAGGACCCTCTCAAGAGGAGGAAATCAAGAAACTCAAATGTATGATGGAAAAGGTATTGGCACCTAAAAGTTCATTTTCACTTGATTCTATTTGTCCCAATCCTTGCGACAAAAGTGTGACTATGACAGATTTTTCTAGGAAAGTTGAAATCCCCCAATACGACAAGTATGATGGCAATGGTGACCCACATGATTATGTGCGTCAATTTTACATCATGAGTTTTGAGTTTCACCAAGATGACTCCTATCTTATGAGATTATTTCCAAGGAGCCTCAAGGGCCAAGCCATGCAGTGTTTTATCAACATAACCCCTCCCGTCAAAACTTTGAAAGAACTTGTCCACAGATTCGTTCAACATTTTGCATACAATTTATCAAGATCATTCACTATGTTGGACATATGCAATTTGAAACAAAACCAAGGGGAATCCTTTGTTACCTTCTTGCAAAGGTGGAGACAATTGTGCTCCTGCTATTCTAGGACGATTCCTGAGCATGAAAGGATTGACATCATTGTTAGTAATTTGGTGCATGTAATGTTTGAGGAGGTTCAGAAGATGGTCTTTGATTCCTTCAATACTATGGTAGAGACCGCATGTTAGATTGAAGATGTCTTGAAGGAACAAGGTATTTTGACCAAACATAGCAATAACAACATTGGTCAAAATCCTAACAATGCTAATAAGGACAAAGGCAAACACTCGCACTGGAACAAGAATAAGCAAGTAGTCAACGATGGAGTTGTGGAATCTTCCCAACCCAAGGATCAAGGAGTCCTCCATTTGTCTAGTGAAGTCCAAGCTATGAAGCTCAACACATCCTCCAACCAACAAGAGCATAAACCTAAGTATCAAGAAAAGCCCAAGAAAAAGTTGCGACAGTTTTCTAAACTTGGTGACTCCTATGAGGATGTTTTCAAGACCCTTATTGCCAATAATCTTGCACAACCACAAGGTCTAGAAAATTTCCACATACCTGACGTTAAGCCACATTGGTGGAATGAAAAAGCTTTCTCCAAATTCCACAATGGCATTGGACATGACATCGAACATTGCCAAAAACTTATACACCTTATCCAGGATCTTATTGAAAGCTACAAACTTTAGATTGATGGGTTGAATACAAATGCAGACCACAAGGCATTCAAGGAGCCTTTGCCCAAATATGAAAAGGGGGAAACCTCTAAACCCAAGAATGGAAAGGCCGAAATCAACTATACCTACACAGGTGCAGAAAATGTGATTAATATGCTTGAGATTGTCGAGGAAAGTGTCAACATGATGCGAAACAAAGATTCTTATGGTCATGATGTGGGCTCTCCTCCTATATTTGATGAAGAACCTATGGTGGTGCTTAGGGGTCCTCACTCTCAAAGGTCATCCCAAGCTCTTAATGCTGTCACCAGAAGCCAAAGTCAAGGTCCTGTGGTTATTAGAGGTCCTAGTTCCAATCAGTCCAACAAACCCAGGAAAGTGACATCCAAGACAAATGATCTGATTTATCTTCAAAAAACTTGCAAAGCTCAATACCTAGCTGGTCCCAATCAGTGATAGAATCCATCGCTAACCTCCTAAACCACTGTGAAGCTTTTCCCTTAAAGGATGCATCTAACAACCTAACTGAAACATTATCTTCTATAATATGATGCAAGGCACAAAGATTAGCTACATCTGATATATGTTCAATTGGCATAGATTGATCCTCACACATAAAATATGGTAAAATTTTTAAAGCAACAACATGAATGACATCATGTTGCATCAAATTCAGTGGGTTGCCTTGGTTGAATTAAGCAAAAGGTTGGTTCCTTTGTAGTGCCATAGGAATCTGCAAAGCTTGACCTCCTGGGGCACTAATATAAAAACTAGAATAAATATATGAGGAGAAACAATAATAATAGGAACTACAATATTACCTCTTGCTACAAGAGGGGTAGATTTATTTATCCTTGTATAAACTAGGGGCCCCTTTGGTTGTTCTGTTGTTCTCCATCTTCTCCTAGGTGGAGGTAGCTACAAATACTTAAAAGATGAAGAGATACTCCTTGTTTTCACTCTTCTCATATGATGTAATACACTGGTTTTTCTTTTTAGAAGATTAAATTCACCAAGTGTGTAACTTTAACCTCTTTCAGGCTAAAAATATTGTTGTACACACTAACAATTGCACAAAATATTGTAAAAAATGACCAAAAAATCAATCACATGTCCCACCGGGTGTGCCAAAAATTGTTGTCACCTAAATAACACACCCTTGCTGAGTAAAATCAATCCTGCTAGGGAACATGGGAAAGCTTCCCTAATTGTGGGCTCAGGTAGTGGAATCTAACCTCTAGAGAAAGCTGGTTCTTATGGTACTCACATAAACTCACCTAATCTAAGGATTTTTATAAGGAAAGGATTAGAAGGATGCATAAAAAATAATTGAATCTAACTGCTAAAAGGTGATGTACCAAGTTGTATCTTTGAGACCCATCAGATAACCAACACACATTAGAATCAATAACAAAAAGCATCCCCATACAACTCAATAACACTCAATCTTTGTATTAGTAATTTATAAGAAGGATAAACAACATTTCCTAAAAAGAGAATAAATTCTTCATAGTTCAAAATTGATTAAGCACAACCCACAACCTACAAAGACTATAAACTTCTGCAAAAGGCATCAATATGAGATACACAAACATAGAAAAAGAGAAGGCGCAAGCTATTTCATTGCTAAAAAGGTGTTACAAATCTATAAATTATCTCAAAATGGGTTACAAAAACTCTTGGCCCATGTCAAGAACTTAGGAAAATTTACAAAACAACAAGCCAAACGGAAGAATAAACCTCTACAAATGAGCCTTCATCTCATATTTATGCTTTTTTAATCCAATTATATTACAAATGAGCAATAACTTTTGGGTCAGATGTAGTCAATCACACCATATTTGAGACCCTCAAATTTGTGACCTAAAATTCATGTGCAAAAAATATTATCATAAAGACCCTCCATAAATGCAACCTCATCCCTCAAAAAGACCCATAAATAACTCTGAATATAAATAACTTCCTCTGACCTCAACAACTACATTTACTTAAAATTAAACTATTCATTTCACTTTGTCCCTCTCTTTACTACTGGATAAGTATCATCACCATGGATGCGGGTTTGATGGAGTAATTCCAAAGAAGTGTTTGAAGCTTTGATGGGCATGTCTCTTGTAGACCACTGGAGTTTATAGGTAGCCTTGAAGCTTCTATTTACTTTTGGAGAAATTCGGATCAGTTCATACACTAGAAGTCCTTTTTCTCATCCATTCGAATTAACATGACAATAACCTATCATCAACATAGGTTTCCTCAACAAACATTCCCTCTTGGAGCCATTAGCATAAACCTCTTCTTCCTTCTCTAAAGTCTCAATTTCATGTTTCAATCGACTTAGGTAATACCAATAGGTTCATCAGGGGTCGAAAAATCTATCAAGACATCATACCGATAGAGATTGTTACACCAATAACCTTCATCACAGTAACTCCTATTGATATACCACTAATTACATCAGTGTATGCTTATCTGATGATTTACCTTTGCTTCACCCATGGGGATAACCATTTACATATAATTCAATGATCTCTTTTCTCCTTTTTTCAGTATAGGTATGAATTATATATGATTTGAGCTTTGAGTGAGTTTCTTTTATAGATTTCCATTCAATTTGGAGGGTTGAGATTCATCCTTGAGGGACGGTTGAGATTGATTCTCAATTTATCCATGTGATCAAGCTTCATTGGAGGGAGTTATGTCCTTTACCCTTTTGTAAGGTGAGTACCTTTTATTTATTTCCCTTTGATTAATTACTCTAGCCATGAAATTTTGATTTTTGATTAATTAATTAGGCTAGGAGCATTAATTCATTAATTAGTTGATTTGGATTGATAACCTTTGAAGCTTGATAATGAATTATTGATTTTTTATTAGTTTTGAAAGTAAATTGATTAAATTCACTATCATAATTAGGTTTTTGATTTAGTTTGATGTTGTGATTAAGGTTTAGGGAAAATTTGATTAAATTAGGCGTTTTGATAACACTAGCCCATTTTTAGGTGATTACACCTACAAAAAAAAAGGAGGGGAAGAAGGTTGATTAAAGGGGTTTTCCTTAGTCCAATCCCAATTTAGAAATCAACCTTGAACTAAAATAAAAATAAAGGAAAGCATGCTATCATGTAGCAATGGATCGATCTAATAAATGAAGTATTTCATACCTTGGCAATGCAAATAATTCTTTGAATGTGATCAAGTATGTTGATGCAATAGCTTTGACTTAACACAAAAACCCAAAAGGAAATCATGAAAGATATTCCTCATGTAATGGGTGTTGTAATTCACCACAATGTTTGATTGAGGGAGAAAGAAGAGGACTTGGATGAATGTAGATGAATATGTATCTCCTTCCTTGATAGAAAACTCCTTTTATTGGCCTTTAATGAGGGAAATAAGTTAGATCTATGGATAAATACACCTTGAATGCTTGAGAAGAATGCTAGATCTTGAAAACTTGAACTTGATAGCTTGATTATGAATGCTTGACAATGTTCATGTGAATGCTTGATAATATTGATAATTATTACCAAAATGAGGAGAGATGGGGTGTTTATATACCTCTCACAATATTTTAGGGGTTAAAACTCAAGCGGGCCAACTATGGGACTTAATTTCCCACCAAAACCTTGACACAAATCTCTAGTTCAATTTTGGGCCACTTTAGGTAGGAACATAAAACCTAAAATGTTATGTACCTAGGTACATAATGTCCCAAACGTTATGTACCTAGGAAAGAGGGGCAAAAATTGGACTAGTTGTTGGGATGATAGGGTAGATGCGATATTAATAGGTACAACAACATCTGATGTTGAGACATAACAAAAAGGCCATAGATAGTGATATAGGACCTAGGTGATGAAATGAATTATGATATTGGAGGAAAAATAGAGGAACACACTTATAAAAAAGGGTTTACCTCAATTTAAAAATAGACCGAGATTAAAGATGACCCATATTTGAATTTAGGTGTCCATTAAGTGCCATATGAGGTCCTACTATAGAAAACACACTAAGGTGGGTACAAAATAGTCCTTAAATTATACACTAGTTAGGTGTTTAAAATTTAGGATGGTATTGTGTGATTAAATATTTGTATTCAATTGTAATGCAATCAACACTCAATAAACCATTAAATCAATAATTTAGCTACAAGATTTCACATAAAATGAACAAAGTAAACTCTCAAAAGTTGTTTACTGCTTCCTAGTTGAAGCGAGTTTAATACTTTTCAAATTGCTCATCAAATTGGTATGAAGGATTAGTGACTTGACTACTCCAGAACAAAATATTTCAAATGTAGAGGAGATGCAAGACTTTCATTCACCACTCCTAGATTCATCTAAATGAAAATGAAAAGCTATGATGAATTTAGAATGCAAGAATAACAATGCTACTATCAAAGTAAATTAGAATGCAAGTACTTTAATGATGCAAGTTACTCTAAGAGATGAGCTAAGATAATGCAAAAAATCTATGAGAATATGATGAAAGAAACTAAGAGATAAGAACTCAAAATAAAAATATTACTCTAGAATGCAAAGAATGCAAGAATCTCTTTAATATGCCAAATGATCAAGATTGCGACCCTTGAGCCAAGGAAGAGCTTCCTTTTAAAGGAATTTCCTCAAGAATGAAGGGTGGACATTAAGAGGCAAAAGATGTTAGGTAGATATGAGTGGTGAGAAAGATCAATCCATGTGAAAGGATTCAATAATTTTGATTGGCCAAGCTTGATTGGAGAAAAAGACAAAATAGTAAATCCCCTTTTAATTGCCTTTTAATCAAGATTAAGTTGCACAATGTGCTCTTTTTTAATAAAAGTGCTAGGACTTTATATTAAAAGGAAGTTTTGACAATTAACTGATTTTTCAAGTTTTTAATATTTGAGATGATTTTATTTAATTATGCAAGGAGGATTATTTAGGTTGCTTACATAATTGTGTCTAGTAAAATATGCCTTTGAGATTTAGAATTTTACTTGAGGCAAATTGATTGAAATTAGGGTCTTAGGTTCTACTAAATAAATTTTAGGTGATTGCATTTTCCCCTCTTTGAATTGATGTGTGAGCAGTGTGTTGATCTAAATAATATATTGAAGCTAAATCAAAGAACAACCTGATGTGAAGTGATAAGACTATTCCTAATGAGGATAACCAACTCTGAACTTGATCGAACAAAGATTGATTAAAGATCAAAGATATTAACTTTGAACTTGATTGAGCGAAGAATGATGAGTGAGACCAAGATATTCAGCTTGATATGATGCAATGAGACTGAATATTCTATCAAACAGCTTGAGATAACTACTTCAAAAAGGATTTTGAGGAAGCCAATCACTTGATTGAGAGATAATACCAGATTGATATGAGTCCTAATGAACCTGATATGCCCTAGGAATGATGCCAGATTGATATAGGTCCTAATGAACCTAACATGCCCCAAGAGATCAAATAGATGTCTGTCAGAGTGACCTACTATCAAGCAATGAGATTAATCTTTCAGAGAGATACAGAGAATCTCAACTTGATTTGATTCTTGATAAAGATGAGATGCCCCAAGCCATGAAGCTTGAATTGATTTGTTGATTACGATTAATTGTTGAAGATGATTTGCTATATTACCATACCCCCTCAAGATCAAAATAAAAAAGAGACAAGGAGGTGAAGCTCACCAATTATGATTAGAGTTGATGTTGAATGGATAAGATTAGATTATCATCAGATTTTGAATGGATTAGAGCTTGATTTGAGTTGTTTCAAGGTCTTATTAACCAGATTTAACTAAAGTTTGACCAAGTTTGACCAGATTGAAATCACTTAGATTTGATAAATTTACATGAGATTAACCTCAAAGGTTCAAGAAATGAAGATGGAAGTGAGTGGAAACTGATAGCATCAATAGTCAACTATGTTTGATGAAGAAGGGTTGACTTTACAATTTGACTAGGTAAATGAACTCAAATTTCAATTTTGATCTTGAAAATGGAATCAGGAGGTCAAAATTAGCTAGGGGTGCAATTTTCACATCTTTCTGAGCACTTCAAATTTTAGGTCAAAATCTATAAAAGGGTCCTGGAGGGGTCATTTTTTAATCATTTGCAACAGTTGACTTTGAGAGCTCAGAGACTTCTAGAGAGTCAAAAATGTCAATTCTAGTCTGAAACCATCAATTTGAACTCCAGAGGTACCACAACTGGCCTCAAACATACAATGCACCAGTAAGTCTTTGATCCCATCATTTGGTTTTATGAATTTTGGCTGCTTTTAGGTATTTTTTTTACATTTTTAGGGCTTTCAGTCTTATTTATCATGCAATAAAACTCTTTTATCACACACCCTTTTAGGTTCTATTATACGATAAACTAGTCTAAAAAAGTGTGTGGCATAGCTATTTAAGTTGTATCGTACGACAGGTACCTTTGTATTGTACAATACCATGGACTTTATCATATTAAGAAATCATATCACATTGTTCATAGATTTTCACCGTCCGATAAACATGAGTCATCCTTTCATCGTATGTTCCAAATATACATGTAAAATGATTTGTTTGTCATAGTAGCTATGTAGCTTTGTAGAGATGCTAAATGTTTGATTTCTGATATGTTGATGCTTAATTTGGATTGATTACTGATTCATTTCCTTGTGTTCTTTATTGTAGATTTGATTTCCCCTATCCCATCTTCTAGTGTGCTTATCCACAGGCATTGAGACTAGCTCACTACTTATCACTAGATGATCTTGTTGTTCTTGATTAGTGTGGGTTGGGGAAACTCATTACGATGCCAGATATCTATGTGAATCACAGATTACTCGCAGCTTTGGTAGAGAGATTCCATTTAGAGCATAATACCTTTCATCTGCCCATTGCTGAGATTACCATCATACCATAGGATGTCTACATGATTCTTTGACTTCTGATAGTTGGAGAGTTAGTATTTTATGATCAGGATCCAGTAGAGGGGATCACAGCTTTGAGGAGGATTTTTGCAAATGATACCATCTTGGAATAACACATCACTTGGGAGTACATGTTGAGGGAGTGTAGTTAGGATTACCTTCTCCCATATGTTTTAGCTAGATTGATCAGTTGTGTTTCTACCCTTGACCATAGTTAGCAGGATTTCAAGTGTGGATGGGGCCGCATACTATATGAGATGTTGAGCAGGTTACCTAGTTTCAGCTGGGGTGCATGCCTACTGTTCCATATGTACAAAGAGCTACACAATATTCTTTACAAGAGAGGCATGAGAATGTATGATGGGGTCATCATCCTTTAAATATAAATGTGGGAGTACATCCCCATAGCCCGTCCAATTACATAGGTTGCCCGAGGAGTGGGTATGCCTTATATTTTTAGATATACATGATATATTCATTAGCCTAATTTGGGCATGACTGCATTTGGGAGGCGATAATTTGATAACCTAATTGTAGTGGTATGGAAACAGTATATTGGTTGTGAGAGATGGACAAGCTCCTCTTGAGAGTATGTGTTCATGTTTAGTAGTAGGCTACTGATTGACAGGTAAGCTTATGAGATTTCTAAGGCATTATTATTGTTGTATTATGTATTTTGATATATTCTTATGCTAAAGGTCTGACATGTATCATAAATTTGTTGGTGTGCTCCCCTAGTGGATCAATTTTATATTAACAGGGTTTGGCGTTAGTTTGGTCAGTGGTAGGATACATTGATAGAGTTCAATGGGGCCACAACCTATTTATGTTGTTGTTTTTTAGGAGTTGAGGGACCTGGTCAAAGTTGATTGGGATTACCTTCTTTCCATTATCGATGCTAGTATGACCCCTGCAAACAGACAACGTGGGATAGATCACCTATTCTCAAGATTCATAGATCCTACTAAGTGTGTTCCAAGATTAGATGAGGAGGATCTTGTAGATGAGTCACAAAGGGGAGGAGTCAAGAGGGCACAAGAAGGTAGGGAATGAGGGCACCTAGGGGACAATAGCAGTAGACCATGCAGGGAGAGAGGTTTACTAGGGTCAGTGGGGATGGTGGTGGCTATAGAGGAGGAGCTACCAGAGGAGGAGGGGGAGATATTGGTGAGGAGGAAGGTGGACATGGGACACCTTCTAAGCTAGGACAAATAGGCGAGGCCATTGGGAGAGGAGAGAGAGACTATGGAGGAGGAGGTAGAAATAAAGGTACCACCAATAGCATAGGGTATGAATGAAAAGGATCATCTGATTAATCATCTACAAGAATATCTAGTTGAGGCTCAAACACAAAGGGTGGTTTCTATGGTCCATTTATAGGATAGAGATAGCCATATTTGAGAGCTCTAGAGTGCATGTGACCAGCTACAATAGACAAATACTTATCAGGCTTCCTAGGAAACTTATTGCTACATGCTATATATGGGGGTGATGTCGGCTGCAGCTAGGTCACCACCATATTCTTATTTTGTAGCACAGTTAGAGGGAGTCATACCAGTACTGATACCTACCAGAGTAGATGCCCCTCCTCCACTTTGGGACCAGACACAGGGAGGGAGTCAGTCCTAAGTTCCCCTTTTCTTATCTTATCCCCTTCTTCTAGATTTTGATGTATTTATTATTATATTTGCATCGAGGATGAACTGTTTATTCATGTTATATTATGTTTATGATGTTGATTCAAATGCTTTCACTTCATGCTTTTATTACTGATTTTGTATAGTGTAGATATTGATGGTACATCTACTTTCTACTTTGATATCATGTATGCTATGATATGTATTGTTTGTTTCTCCTTTTCCATATTCCATTATATGATAATGAAAACTTAGCACTCTAGTCTGCTTTTATCATGATACTGACCTTTCAAGTATTAGTCAATGTCAACAAGAGATCTCACTGTTGATTTCCTTGGCAGAGAGAAAGGAAGGATGACTCAAGGGAGCCCATAGACCCACAACTAGATGCAGTTCTAGAATGAAAAATTTATCCTAAGATATGAGTCAAGTCACTGATCATGTAGTTGCTCATTTATCATCATTCAAGTGGTTAGGACATTAGAGGTTAGTACAACCTTCACCGATGTGTGAAAACAATCGTGGAGATATGAATTTGACCTTATCAGATAGATGTAGGAGACACATGTAAGCATTGAGGCTTAAGAGCCAAGATGACCTGAACATGGTTTCCATTTTTATATTACAAGATATCACTTGTATCAAGACACAAATTGCCAAGATAATCCAGAGTGTCACCTTACGTACCACACACAAGAAATAGACAAGGAGATAAACCAACCTCACCTAGGTGTCCAAATGAAATGGGTCAAGGTATGTGTGGCATTGTAATCATGATGAAGATTCTTACCATAAACACCCAGTTTATTAGACAATTTAGGATCATTGAAACCACACCACAAGAAGAAATCAAAGAAAACATGATATGCCCCCAGTCATGAGTCTCTAACTAGGTAGACATCATCGAGTGACCTTAAAAGATATAACAAATGAATAGCAATGATAACAGACAACATGGAAGAAAATAGTTCACCATATCTTAGTCGTTTTAGTTTTCTAAGTGTCATTTTTGTGTCGAGTGTTAAGGAAATACCTTTTTGCTTGTGTCAAAGTGTGTGTGTGTGATATGAAAGTACAGGATCCAATATGTGTTGAGAATTATAGTGATGTCCATATTGGCAGTGTAAAGAAATACTATAGTATTGGGGTGTTGAGAAACACCAAGTAGTGTTAGTGGAGAATTGTCCATCGAGAAGAACTAGTATACTAACTCGGGTTAAGCTCAAGAGATAAATCAAGTGATAAAGCCCTGACAACTCATATAGTGTTGAGATTGTTAATCCCAATTGATGGTGATGGTGGTGATGATGAAGACCAAGATCAGAGGTATACAAGATTGTAGAAGGATTAGATTAGTTGTTATTTTGTTATTGATGTCAAGTAATTGATTTCTAGTTTATATTGAGTTTCCATATCATTCAGAGTATGATATAAGTTGAGTGAGTTAAGGAAAAAGAGGAAGTGAAAAGTTGTGGAGTTAGTGAAGTTGAAGAACTTAATTGTGTAGCTAATATAGATCAGACAATGATAAGTTTATAATGGTTTAATTGTTTTCTACTTTACATTTGATGATATCATATTTGTAAAGGATATTGGACAAGTGAGTGAGATTAGAAAGTTGAAGGAAAAGAAAATAGTTTAGTTACCGAGCAGGAAGAAGTCATCGGTAAAAGGAAAATAATATTCGGTAAAGAGAAAGGAAGCCAAGACACCGAGGACAAGGAGTTAGTTACCGAGAAAAGAAAATATAATTTTGGTTGAAGGAAAAGGAAGGACACCAAGTATGAAACACAAATTAAATGCAAGGATTAGAATGACATTTAATGAAGAGCCACAGTGATATGGAACATTCCAAGGATGAAGAAGAGTTAGTTAAAGAGATCTAAGATCAAGAAAATTCAAGGTAATGATCTATGGTAAAGATTTAAGTGGCAAAAGTGAAGGTACAAGTTCCAAGAAAATTTCAAGTTCCAAGGTGATGATAACACATTTTACCAAGTGCCAAGTTTATTGAATCAGTTCAAGAGGGTGATCTGACAGTTTAGAATAAACTGAGTAAAACCTAATCAATTAGATTAAGAGGAAAAACATAGTCTATATAAAGGATGAAATTGAATGAAAAAAAGTTGGCTAGTTGAAGTGTTGATGTGTAATCGAGTGATGCAATGAAGAAGAAAAGGGTGGAAATATAAGTCTATAGAAATGATTGATGAAGTGTTGAGGCTAGTGAATAGTAAAGGAAAGAAATGAAGACAAAGAGTACATAAGGGATCTAACTAAGCAAGAGGTAGTTGTAGATTTACAGATCAATTTTATATTGTTGCTTATTAACATTTGTAGTAGGAAAATATCTTAACTAAGTGGAATTAATAGTCTTATTTTAAATCCTTAAGAGAGGTGACATTATAGAAGAGTGTTCAAAGGCCTTTAACTAGTAAAATCCTAATAGGGTGAAGATCCTAACAACTATGAGGTAAATCCCCTAACATGGTCACATTTAACAATGTGCATTGTAATCTTTAACATGATGGACTCTTAACTAAGTATACTTCAAAAGAGTATTTGTGATTGGTGGGTGAAAATTCCCATAGTATTTTTTCGCAAATTGGGTTTGCACGTTAAATACCAGTGTCAAATGTATTAAATGTTGTATCGTCTTAAAATGGAAGCACTTCCATGTTAAGAGCATTTAGCCCTCTGAGTAAGTGGTTTGGGGTCATCTTGAACACCTTGAATTGATCTTTTCTTTGATCTGTCTTTCTCCCTGCTCTCCACTTCTTTTCTGCACTTATCTTCTTCATTCTAGGCAAAATTAGGGTTAGGATCCCGAGGATTCTCCTTAATTTCCCTCTTCCATGACTCTATTTTCTAGGTAGGACTTAGAAATAGGTCCTCCTGGCCTTCATCATAGTCATCATAGGATTTTATGCCTATCCCTGACACTCTATCCCATTCTGCTATCATTTTTAGGTCTCCGGACATCCCCGGGACCTCCTATCCTAATTCTGGCTGGATCTGGGCCCACAGGGTCAAAGTCAAGGTTGATCCTGACTAGGTCAGGATTGAGCTCGTACCTAACTAGGTCAGGATCAAGCTCATTTTTTACCTCCTTCAGAATTTGTGCCCCTTCTCAAATTTGGTCCTAACGGGCCCCAAAATCAATGTCGAGCCCTCGGATCTCAGTGTGAAAAGGTTTTAATTTGAATTTCATTTAATTGTTTTCCCTCCTTAGTTGTTTATTGTGATTGGACCATAATTCGAGGTGAAATTTGAATTATGGGCCCATTTCTAGGGATTAAGGTTAATTGGGATTTAATTCCTCAATGTCGGCCTTCTCTAGAGGTTTCTGCCCTAGATCACTATAAAAGGAGGCCTTCCTCTCTCATTTTCTACATCAAGTTTGGTGAGAACATCTCTCAATCAAGTTTCCAAGCAATCTCATGATCAAGGCATCAAGTTTGCAATCTCCTCTCTCAAGCTCTCAAGGTGATCAAACAAGCATCCATTCAAGCACTCAAGTCCTCTTCTCCATCCAAGTTCTCCATTGAAGATCAAGGATTCAAGCATTCAAGCCATTGAAGGGATTTGGTTCAAGCATTCAAGATTCATCATTCAAACCCTAGATCTAGCCATCATGATGGTGTGATCTTCCTTCAAGATCCTTTTGTTCATCTTCAAGATCCATTCATCCTTCCCTCAAAGTGGATTCCAAGCATACAAACATGGAGGTTTAGATTTACATTTATGTCCAAGCTGTCATATTAACATACTTGATTACATTTCAAATACAATTGCATATCTATTGAATGTCATAGCTTCATTCTTAGATCTACTTCTACTACTTGCTAGCATTCTCCATTTCAATTTCAATATTAAGGTTGATTCCAAACCTGGGTTTGACCAAGGCAAACCCCCCCAAACAAACAACAAAACCATTTTTCTTGCAGGTACAGGTGCAGAATTTTGGATCTAAGAGCAGATTTGGATACCCTTTTCGATGAAATTTTGGGATCTGCAAACAAAGTCAAAATTGACCTTCAAATAAAGAATGTAGCCTTTGACCTTTTATGAGGGTCAAAGATGACCTCACTTAGAATTGGAAAATATTTCTGGGTTTTGTAGATCTCGCAGTTTCAGTTCAAGATAGCAAAAATCAACAGTTTCTGAGACTGTTTGATAGGGTTTTCAATAGGTTCTTTCTCAGAGGTAAGTACCTTTATCTCTTCATTTCAACATTAGTCACTTACATTTACTTTCCATATCAATACAATTCAAATTTAAGTGTAAAATATTGGTTTTGGGGTCTCTTTTATGTGCAAACCATTGTTCTAGGACCCCATCCATATTTTATCCTTTACATTTTGGTGAACCCAACATACTTACCCCTTTTCTTTTGTGGATTTAGATTCCCTATTGTGTTCGATCTCCCTTTCTATTATCTTGTGTGTTCACCTTCATCCTTTACATTTTGGTGAACCCGCGATAGACAACTCTTTATTTTTGGTGTTAGATCATTTGTTTTCTTGCCTTAAGATTAGATTTCTTTTATGCCCTTGCATTTATATTTAAAAAATCTATAAAAAATTTGCAAAATTCCTTTAAAAATACAAAAACATTTACATTTTCACGCTTTTAGTATTCAACATGTATGATTCTTGTTTTTAGTACTTTGATGAGGCTTTTGTTGTTCAAGATGATAGATACCTTAACGAGGTACATGGAAGTGAGGATGAAAATTGTTTGAATGAGATCTCCATTGATCCTATTCCTATTTCACCCTCCTCCACAACCTCTTCAATTGACCTTTACAAAGATGAGTTAGGGATTGATGTTAATTCTTCTCCTAATATATGTCTTTTCTATGAGACTATTTTACAATGCAATTTACCTTCTTTCCCCTTTAGGGATCAAGCTTTAATGACTTATGACACTCCTACAATGTGCTTTATGGATAGGGATGATAGTTCTCCTATTTGGGATGAACCTTTGGATTTTTACGTTGATTACTCTCTTCCTCATGAAGCCATTGTGGATAATTCTACTTTTTGGGAAAAACCCTTAGATAAATACAATGATTTATCCCCTCCTTGTGAAGAATTTTTGATACAAAAGGATGACATATTCTCTAAAATACACTTCCCTTATGCGAAAGAAGATGACATTAGAGATCCTTCGCCTCAATTTAGGATTCCTTCTAGTGATGAGGCATTAGCAACGAACAATATGAATTCCCTTAACGCTCTTCCTCTTAGTGGTGATCTTATGGGAAATCAAGATCCTACCTCACAGCCTTCTTACCATAGTATTTCTTATATCTATTCAAATCCTTTTCCAACTATGGTTCCAAGTGTTCCTTCGGTTTTCTCTTCCATTCATATCACTTCCTACACTTTTCCTACTATTCATAATCTTCGTAATCCTAATTGTATCCTTCCTAATCCTAATCCTATCTTTCCTAATCCGATTCCTAATATTAATATTCCTAAATCTCCATCTACTATTCCTAGTTCTTCCCACACTTATGTTGAGGTTCAAACTATGGTTCATAATGTAGATGTGCAAAGTTTCTTCAAAGTACCTTCTCCATATTATCCGATCCATAAAGATAAGAGAAAATAAATTTCTCCTTTAAGATTTATTCATAATTTTACCCCTCACTCTGATATAACATAGATCTTTTCTCCTCTAGACTGGGGGGCAAGAGGTATTTTTCTTCCTATCTTTTAGAATCCATTATGTTCCTACTTTGAGCTTAATTGGTTATTCTTTCATTTATCTCGATGGTTTGTATTATGATAGTTTTTCATTTAGTTGCTCTCTTCTATTATTCAAGATATCTTTTATAGAGCATGTGTTTTGAAAAGATATCCCTTGCCTTTCATCCTTGGGGGGAAACGTTCTTCCTTCTCTCTCTTTGTCTAGGGAACTGCTTTCCTTAGCTTAGTGGTATTTGTTTATATTGCAATATTATTTCATCATATTGACAGATGTTTTGACTATGGATAATCTTCTTATATGAGAAGTTGTTGTCCTAAGTCATCACTTCTTCTCTATGTTGCAAATTATGTTCTGTATAAACTCTCACCCTTGCTTTGGTGTTAGATTTGTTTTCCTCGTTCAAAAGATTCATCTTCCTCTTCTTTGCAGGGGGCTTGATGATTGAATCTTTTGTTCCTACCTTTGAAAGATGATATTTTATCTAAAGCACTCCTCTTGGTGGGGGTCTTGTTGATAAGATCTCTTTCATTTGAGGATCCTTTTCCATGAGTGATATATCCTTTTCATGATTATCTATACTCTTGGATGTAGGGGTCAATATCCCTCGCTAAGAATATGGTATACATTATTGCTAAACAAGATATCTCCTTGCATTGTGAATTAGGTATCCTCTTCCCTCTTTGTTCCTACACTTGGGGAGCAAGGATGTCATCTCCTTCTGTCTTTTTGAGATTCACCTCTTTCCTTGGATAAGCAGTATTTATCTATTATGTGATATCCAATCATACATGAAAATTTTGGTTTGCATTAAGGATCTATGTCCTTGATAACAACCTCTTTTGTTGTTTGGCATTGAGTTTCCATGATTGATACATCTCTCACCTTGGAAACTAAATAGTGTGCTATCCCTCATAAGGATTACTTTCTTTTCACTTCTTGCATGATATCTCTTTACATTCATCCCTTCCATGGCCTCATAGGAGTTGTGACCTTCTTGGCTTGGACCGGGTGTTGTTTGTGGATATTGTCTTGATGTTGAAGAAGGCTTTATCCTTGTTCTTTTCTTTCCTTAACATGTCAAAATAGTATGTTTTTGCCATATTAAGGAGGGGGGCATATATAGGGCCTCCCTTGTACTATAGTTTTTTAATTTTTACATGCTAAATCTTGGAAGGTAACACACATAAGTTGCTAAATCCTGAAAAGACACATATTTATATGCTAAATCTTTCGATGGTAATGCACATAAGTTGCTAAATCCTGAGGAGACATGCATTTTTCAAATTTTTCAATATGCTAAATCCTCTAAAGGTAATGCACATAAGTTTCCAAATCCTAAAGGGACACGCATTTCCAATTTCAAATATGCTAAATCTTGGAAGGTAATGCACATAAGTTCCTAAATCCTGAAAAGACACGCATCCATATGCTAAATCTTTCGAAGGTAATGCACATAAGTTGCTAAATCCTAAGGAGACATGCATTTCATATTCATAGTGATACAAGAAGGTGGATCTATGAGTATTCTAGAAGTCGTCAGAAGATGCATTACAATTGAAAGCACAGTTTATGGGTGAACCTGTTGGGCTCTCCCTCCAGGATGATTCATGGTAAGGTGGGCATCTTACTGGGCGAGGTAATCACTCTTTTCCCTTTCTCTCTTTTTTTCTTTCATGCTAGTAGGATAGGATCATGAAGCTATGCTATTTATAGTGTTGCTCTTGTCTTTCTTATGTAATCATTTATGCTTTTATGATAGCTTTCCAAATATGATATTAGTATGAGAAATATTTATTAGTGAGGTTTCTTATGCTAATTGATTTGGGTTGTTTAGTACTAACCCTTGTTCTTTTGGCACCCTCGTACATGTGTGTTGAGTTAGAATCCTTAGCCTGGGGGATTTTTTCCTTAGCTAAGTGTTATTTTATCTCTTTGCGAATCCACTTGGATCTCTTCTTCTCCTTTACCAAGAGTTTGCATCGAGCCCATACTCTTGCTAAAGTGGGGGCTTAATGTATTGTCTTAAAATGGAAGCACTTTCATGTTAAGAGCATTTATCCCTCTGAGTAAGTGGTTTGGGGTCATCTCTAATGCCTTGAATTGATCTTTGATTTGATCTGGCTTTCTCCCTACTCTCCACTTCTTTTCTGCACTTATCTTCTTCATTCTAGGTGAAATTAGGGTTAGTATCCTTAGGATTCTCCTTAATTTCCCTCTTCCATGGCTCTATTTTCTAGGTAGGACTTAAAAATAGGTCCTCTTGGCCTTCATCATAGTCATCATAGGATTTTATGCCTATCCCTGGCATTCTATCCCATTTTGCTAGCATTTCTAGGTCTCCGGACATCCTCGGGACCTCCTGTCCTGATTCTGGCTGGATCTGGGCCCACAGGGTCAAAGTTGAGGTTGATCTTGACTAGGTCAGGATCGAGCTCATTTTTGACCTCCTCCAAAATCTGTGCCCCTTTCTCAAATTTGGTCCTGACGAGCCCCAAAATCAATGTTGGGCCCTAGGATCCGAGTGCGAAAAGGTTTTAATTTGAATTTCATTTAATTGTTTTCCCTCCTTAGTTGGTTATTGTGATTGGACAATAATTCGAGGTGAAATTTTAATTATGGGCCCATTTCTAGAGGTTAAGGTTCATCGGGATTTAATTCCTCAATGTCGGCCTTCTCTAGAGGTTTGTGCCCTAGATCACTATAAAAGGAGGCCTTCCTCTCTCATTTTCTACATCAAGTTTGGTGAGAACATCTCTCAATCAAGTTTCCAAGAAATCTCATGATCAAGGCATCAAGTTTGCAATCTCCTCTCTTAAGCTCTCAAGGTGATCAAACAAGCATCCATTCAAGCACTCAAGTCCTCTTCTCCATCCAAGTTCTCCATTGAAGATCAAGGATTCAAGAATTCAAGCCATTGAAGGGATTTGGTTCAAGCATTCAAGATTCATCATTCAAACCCTAGATCTAGCCATCATGATGGTGTGATCTTCCTTCAAGATCCTTTTGTTCATCTTCAAGATCCATTCATCCTTCCCTCAAAGTGGATTCCAAGCATACAAACATGGAGGTTTAGATTTACATTTATGTCCAAGCTGTCATATTAACATACTTGATTACATTTCAAATACAATTACATATCTATTGAATGTCATAGCTTCATTCTTAGATCTACTTCTACTACTTGCTAGAATTCTCCATTTCAATTTCAATATTAAGGTTGATTCCAAACCGGCGTTTGACCAAGGCAAACCCACCCCCCCCCCAAAAAAAAAAAAAACAACAAAACCATTTTTCTTGTAGGTGCAGGTGCAAAATTTCGGATCTGAGAGCAGATTTGGATACCCTTTTCGGTGAACTTCCAGGATTTGTGAACAAAGTCAGAATCGACCTTCAAATAAAGAATGTAGCCTTTGATGTTTTATGATGGTCAAAGATGACCTCCCTTAGAATTGGAAAATATTTTTGGGTTTTGTAGATCTTGCAGTTTCAGTTCAAGATTGCAAAAATCAACAGTTTTTGAGACTATTTGATAGGGTTTTCAACATGTTCTTTCTCGGAGGTAAGTACCTTTATCTCTTCATTTCAACATTAGTCACTTACATTTACTTTCCATATCAATCTAATTCAAATGTAAGTGTAAAATATTGGTTTTGGGGTCTCTTTTATGTGCAAACCATTGTTTTAGGACCCCATCCATATGTTATCCTTTACAAATGTTTATTGTGCATGTTATTTGTTGATTACTTAAAGTTATTGTTATTACTGGTTAAAATAGAAGTTTGTCTTATTGAGTTGAATCAAAGTTAAATTTTTAAGGTTTAAAGAATCATTTATTATTGATTCACCCCCCTCTTAGTAATCTAACAATTGGTATCATATTAAAGGTACTCTAAAGGGACAAGTTTAAAAGACTTGAGTAAAAGATCCAAAGATGTATAAGAGGCAGGAACCAAAGTTGAATAGGGACTTCTCTATATGGAAAAGTAGGATGAGATTGCACATATATGGAATTGTAGAGTATACATTATACTATCTTGACAATGAGTATTCTCCACTTCCATTTGGGCCTATGACAGTTGAGAAAGTAAGAGAAAGGCAAGATCAAACACAAGTTATGATTGAGATCTATTTTGCTCTCATTGACTTAGAGTTCAATGATCTTAAAGGATGTGATACAACTAAATGGATGTGGGACAAGCTTAAATTGGTATATGGTGGAGATCAACATGTTTAGAAGGAAAAATCTAAAAGTATGAAAGTGTGAAAGGCAAATTTGATTATATGAGAATGAAAGAAGGTGAAGATGTTACATAGTATAGTACAAGATTGAAGGAAGTTGTGAGCTCTATTAGAGGTGTTGGAGGAAATATTGAAGAAGAATATGTAACAAGCTAACTACTAGGGACATTATTGCCTATATATGTCATCCAAGTGTTTGCAATACAACAAGTGAGATCCATTCCTTAGATGCTTGTTTCATTAGATGCTACAATTGGTAAGTTGATTTCTTTTGAGCTAAATAATTTTGACAATAGTTTACCTACCATAGCTAAGATTGAATCTGCATTCAAGTCATCTTTGAACATTGGAAATTCTAGAGAGTCTAGATCTAGTGATGGTTATGTAAGAAGTGCAAGTGAAAGGTTTCAAAGTTGCAAGAGTGATGTAGAAAGTCTATTTGAAGAAGAAAGACAACAAGAAGAGTTTTAAGCTTTTCTAGCTAGGAGACTACTAAGAGCTAAAGGAAAATACTGAGGTAAAATACCTTTGAGATGTTTCAATTGCAATAAGATTGGTCACATTGCATCTAGATGTCCTAACAACAACAATGATGAGAAGAAAGACAACTGAGATAATAACAAAAGAGAGAACAAATTCAAGATATATCGAGATTTCAAGAACAAAGGTAAGAAGTCATGCTACATTGCTGAAGAAGGAATAAACGATGATGATTCAGATAATGATGAAGGTGAAGAGGTTGTGTATGTTTCTATCGAGGATGATTCTAATGAAGAAAGGTATGGAGAAGAAAAATCCCTAATTTCTCATGTTAGTAAGAATGATACATGGATAATAGATAGTAGACATTCACATCATATGACTGGTGATACACATAAGTTCATTACTATGGAAGATCATGATGGAGGTTATGTTAGATTTGGTAATGATGCTCCATATCTTGTGAAAGGTGAAGTTTCTATAATTCTTCTAGATAATACACAATGTGATGATGTCTATTGGGTTGAAGGACTAAAGTATAATCTGTTGAGTGTGGCACAATTGAACAACAAAGGTCATTGACTATAATTTCAAAATGGAAAGGTAAAAGTATTTGATCAGAATAGACGTTTGATTGCCACTAGTGAATAGTCAAAAGGTAACTTATTCTACCTTGATACTACTACAAAGAGTTTCTTATTTGCTAAAGTTGAGGATGTATGGCTATTGCATAAGATATCATGTCATGTAAATTTTGACAACTTAATTAAGGTGAGAAAAAAGAATAGAGTAAGAGGTCTACCAAGATTGGATAAACCTAAAAATCTCATGTGCAAAGGATGTCAAGTTGGTAAGATGACAAATTCAAGTTTTACAAGCAAATATTACACCACACAAGGAATTTTGGAGTTAGTGCACACTGACCTATGTGGACCTATGAGAACACAAAGTTATTATGGTGATAGATATTTCATTGTATTTTTTGATGATTATTCAAGAATGATGTCTGTCATGTTTTTGAAGGATAAATCTAAAGCTTTTCAAATGTTTAAGTGGTACAAGGCAAGAGTTGAAAAAGGGAATGGGAGAAAATTGAAGTGTCTAAGATATGATAGATGAGGTCGGTTTACATCTGATGATTTTATACTTTTTTGCAATGAAAATGGAGTAAAGAGACAAATGTCTGCATCGAGGACACCATAACAAAATGGTATAACAGAGAGAAGAAACATATCCATTATTGACTATGCAAGGACATTGATGATTCAGAAGGGTGTATCTCAAACATTTTGGAGAGAAGCAGTCAACACTATAGATTATACACTAAACCAAGTACAATTGAAGAAAGGTATAAACAAGACTCCATATGAAATCTGGTATGGGGACAAACCGAATGTAAGTTATTTCAAAGTATTTGGAAGTAGATGTTATATTCTAAAGGATGATAGAGATGAAAAGTTTGATCATAAAGGTGATGAAGGAATATTCTTAGGATATTCTACAAAGAGCAAGGCTTATAAGTGTTTAAACAAGTCTACTAACAAAATGGTAGAAAATGCAAATGTAAGGATTGATGAATTTGTAGAGAAAAATGGTGAAAACAACAAAAAGGAACCTGAGGACTATCAAAGATTTTTATATCTTCAAAATGAATTCCATGACACCTTACCTGTAGTACAAACCAAGGAGGTGTTAGGAATAAAAGTCCTCCAATACAACTAAGGGGGGGGGGGGTGAATTAGTTGTATGACAGATTATTAAACTTTAAACTTTGAATACTAGCAATACCAAATCAAATGAACACAATGAATGCCAATACAATAACACAATATTTTTTTGTTGAGGAAACCCTATTAAAGGTAAAACCTCAGTGGGAATTAACACCCACTAATGATGTACTGAGAGTATAGTATCCTTGTTAGAAGATCTAGCCATGTTAAGAGCTAATTAAAACATTACAGTACATAGTCCTTGCTAGAGGACATACCCTATTAGGAGTCAAGAAAAAGGGTAGGCTCACTACCCAAAGAAGGTTATTTCCACATTCAAAACTCACTATTCACAACACAAGTGTAAGTAAGAAATACACAATCTTTGAATTTTCCGATAGCAACTGTCTTTGCTTAATGATTAGTTCCAATGAAGTTATAAGTTATCCTCTTCTCTACATCCAGTAGATATAAGCTCGTAGCTTCCACAATCATCTTTTACATCACATACATTCTACCCATATCTTTTCAAAAGAAAAGATCTTACATATACACCCTATTACAAAATAAATAATCAGGCTGGCCAATTAGGCTTTCCTAATATACAAATAATTACATAACTCCTTGCTAAGATACACATAGTATCTAAAATAAGTATACAATAATTATAATTCAATAATTAAGGACCGACATCCATAATTCATGCTCTCCATCTATGATACATGCTACAACTCTAAAGTTGGCTTTCAAATAGGTCATCTCTAGAACACACACCACAACTGATGTCATCCTACTTTCCATAACTTGCTAAGACTAGAGAAAAATATTCAATACAATATCTCTCATCCCTTAAGCTCACATACACTAGATCCTCATTACCTATAAGATATACCAAAAACTCAGAGACTTACTCTGTCAACTTTTACTATCACTGTCCAGTAACTAGTCTTCACCAAATCTTTTGTAACTCAACCAATATGCAATATTACATCATGTGATCTTAGATATAAGATCAAAAAACCTTCTAATACACACAAATGACTTTGCACAATCTAAAAAATTCGTACAGTCTCTGTATACTGTAATAACCAACATGTTCTCCTCATAGAAACATATGTTGACATCAGTGACAAAACATGAATTCAACAACAACAGTAATTCCAACATCACTCAACATAGTGATTAAACATATTAAATGTATACAAAAGCCTCCCCAATGCATTAGCAATATCCAAAAATCTCCCCCTTTGGCATTGATGAAAATATATGGGAAAATTGATCAACCCAAAAGTATTCTCTCAGTATCTTTACCACATAGTTTCTTTCCTGTAGGATTTTCACATAGTCTCTTTCCCCCTTTGACAACAATGGAAAAGGGTTCCATAAGTCATCAACTATCTTCAACAACTATCTTCAATGACCACTCCCTCTGAGGAGTAGATCCATACATCAAGTCCTGAATATGATAAGGCTCTGAAATACCTCTGGACTAATGCATCCTTGCATCATTTAATTCTTACTAGGAGGGGCCTGCACCCCAAGCATGCCTCTGAGATACTCAAAGGAATATTTTGGCAACAACTTTGTAAAGATTTCTACTATCTATTCCTTTGTGCTAATGTATTCCAACCTTATTTCTTTCTTTGCTACCTTGTCTCTCAAGAAGTGATACTTAATTGAAATATGCTTAGTTTTAGAGTGCATCATAGGATTCTTTGACATGTTTACTATACTGGTGTTATCACAATGGATAACCATTGGTTCAACAAAATTTATTCCAATATCTTTTAGCATTTGTTTCATCTAAACAATTTGAGTGCAGTTAATAGCAGCAACAACATACTCAACTTTGGTAGTAGATTGAGCTATACAATCTTGATTTTTACTTAGCCATGAAACCAACTTTTTCCCCAAGGAAAAATGCACCTCCACTAGTACTCTTCTTGTCATCAATATTCCATGCCCAATTAGTATCAGTGTAAGCATGAAGTTCAAAGTCATCATTTATATCATACCATAAGCCATATTCCATTGTTTCTTTCAGATATCTAAATATCCTTTTTATAGCAGCCAAGTGTGTCTCTTTAGGTTCTGCCTGATATCTAGCCACAATTCCAATAGCATTAGCAATATATGATCTGGTGTGAGTCAAATATTGTAATCCACCAACCATTGATCTATACTTGCTCTGAAAAACACACTTTGTCTCATCATTATTTTTTAGTTTATGACTAGTCACCATGGGTGTACCAACTGGTTACAGTCTTCAATTCCAAAAAATTTCAACATTTCTTTAACATACTTAGTCTGAGAAATAAAAATCACATTCTTGTTGTGATTTATTTGCAGTCCAAGAAAGAATTTCATTTAGCCTATCATGTACATCTCAAATTTATTTTCCATCTCTTTAGAAAATTTCTTACACATTTCATCATTGCCTCCAAAGATAATATCATCAACAAAAACTTCTACTATCAAAATTCCATCTTCACTAGTTCTAAAATACAAGTTACTGTCAGCATTACCTTTTCTGAATCCAAGATGAAGTAAGTATTCGTCTAACCTTGCATACCAGGCCCTTAGAGCTTTCTTCAGTCCACATAGTGCCTTCTTTAACTTGCATACCATGTCTTCATCTTCGGATAGAGGAAATCCATCAGCTTGTTCTATATAAACTTCTTCTTCAAGATCCCCATTCAAAAATGTAGATTTTACATCCATTTGATATACCTTGAAGTTCTTATGTGCAACATAAGCCAAAAATAATCTTACAGCTTCTATCCTAGCAACAGGAGAAAATGTCTCTTCAAAATCTATCTTCTTGTTGTGAATAACCTTTACATACCAATCTTGCTTTGTTTCTTACAACAATTCCTTCTTCATTCATTTTGTTTCTAAAAGCCCACTTAGTTCCTATCACATTTTTGTCTTTAGGTCTAGGAACCAATTCCCAAGTGTTATTTTTCTTTATCTAATCTAACTCTTCCTTCATAGCTTTGATCCAAGATTCATCTCTAAAAGCTTCATGAGTAGTTTTTGGTTCAACTTGAGAAATCAAACAAATTTCTTCCCTTGTCTTTGATCTAGTCATTACTTCTTGACTTGTATTACCAATAATTTGATTTTCAAGATGATTTTTGTTAACATACCTCAGAGTCTTAGGAATCTCAATAGCCTCATTTGTATCATCACCACAAGTCTCCTTTTCACATTCAGTCTCAACAAGTTCTTCTTCTGTAGTAGTAGCCTCCTTGATCTCTGTATTCTGATTACAGTCATACATATTTTCTTATATCTGAAACTTTTCATCTATCTTCACATTGTTACTTTCAATCATATTCCTCAATCTTAGGTTAAAGCATTTGAAAGCCTTGCTTTTAGTAGAATAACCAAGGAAAATTCCTTCATCACTTCTAGCATCAAACTTCCCTATTTCATCATCTCTTTTGATATAACATTTACTACCAAATATTTTGAAATATTTTATAGTAGGAGAATGATTAAACCACAATTCATAAGGAGTCTTATTTGTACCTTCTTTGATTTGAATTATGTTCAATGTGTAGACTGTTGTCCCAATAGCTTCTCTCCAATGCACGTGAGATATATTTCCTTCAAGCAACATTGTCCTAGTAGCATCTAGTATTGTTTTGTTCCTTCGCTCTGCTGTCCCATTCTGTTGTGGAGTCCTAGGAGAAAATGTTTGCCTTTGTATTCCATGCTCTTCGCAATATGAATTGAATAGATATGAAGTAAATTCTCTACCTTTGTCTAATCTCAGACATTTTATCTTTAAGCCTTATTCATTCTCTACTTTTGCTTTGAATATCTTGAATTTGTCAAATGCTTCTGATTTTTCCTTTAAGTGAACCACATCATTCTAGAAAATTCATCAACAAAAACTATAAAGTACCTTTCACCATAGTATGATCTTGTCCTTGTAGGTCCACATAGTTCTATATGTACCAGATCCAACTTTCATTTTGTTGTATATGATTTACTTTTATAGCTGCTTCTAGTCTGTTTTCCCATAACACATTCTCTACATATGGTGTTAGATGGTTTTACAATCTTTGATAGGTCTCTCACTACATTAGTCAAGATTTCCTTTACAATATTATCAAAATTGACATGACAAAATCTTATGTGCCATAACCAACTATCATCTATCTTCGTAACAAAACAAGAAGCTTCAGATGTATTTAACTCAAATAAATTACATCTAGATTTAGTACCAGTTGCAATCAAGTTGATAAAAAAATTCCCATCAATGAAATTTAATTGATATCCCTTATCCATTAGTTGTCCAACACTCAACAAGTTATGCTTAAGTCCATCAACAAGCAGTACATTGTCAGTATCAGTCCTTCCTTCCAAAGAAATAGATCCTACTCCTATGATAGGTTTAGGAACATTGTCTTTAAATCTTACAACACCACCATCATACTTCATTAGTTTAACAAAATTGGTTTTGTCTCCAGTCATATGATGTGAGAAACCAATGTCTATAACACATTCAAATTTCTTATCAACATGAGATACTAAAGCTTTTTCTTCATGTACTGGTTTTTCATCTTTAATAGCAATAAATCTAATCTCCTCATAATCATAATCATCATCATCATCAGAAATACATTCACTAGCATAATAGCATTCCTTATCCTTTGAATACTTAGGCTTGAGAAACTTAGGTTTGTGCTTAGGAACTCTTGTAGAAAATCTAGATGCAAAGTGACCTATCTTATTGCATGAAAAACATTTCAAAGGTAACTTTCCTTCAAAATTACCCTTACCTCTCTTTTCTCTTCTAGAGATCAGTGCAACAAGTTCATCTAGCTTTCTTTCTTCTTCTTGTATTTGTTCCCATTCATCAGCATATTCACCAAGCTCTTCTTTTATGTTCTCACTGCTAGTGCTCAAAATTGTAGACATTATCTTTTTGTGTGTAGATGTTTTAAATTCTATTTCAACTTTAGGTACAAAATCTCCCATTTCTGCGGCTTCAAAGGTAGTTAGCTTTGTAATCAACATTTCTCTGCTAAAGTTTGGAGTCAAAGGTATAATTTCTTGTATATCCTGAATTTTGGTCTTTTAAATAGGTGTCAATGATCTAAGGATCTTCACAATGACTTATTCCTCTTCATAAGTGCCTCCAAAATTTATGATTCCAATTACAATCTTTGTAACTCTTTGTACATAAGCCGTAACATTTTCATCATCCTTCATTTGTAGCTTCTCCATCCTTGTCTTCTAGTTCTGTAACTTCACTTGCTTGGTAAACTTGTCTCCTTCATACAATGCTTCTAATCTTGTCCAAATCTTGTGTGCTAAATCCAAATCTTTCACCTCAGTAAATTCTCCTTCAAAAAGTGCGTTGATCAGTGCTTCCCTTGCAACCATCTTATATGAAAATATCTTCTTTTCATCATCAGTAGCTTTTTCCAATTCATCCTCAGCCTTCATAGCCACCTGATTCTTTGTAATCATCCAGTAGTCGATCCCCAAACATAGAAAATGAGTTTGCATCTTGTTCTTCCAACTGTCAAAGTTCTTAGGATCAAATTTTGGACTATCCTTCCTATAGAATGCCATCTCCAAGATCACCTCAAGTTGTTAAGATTTCTCTTTAAGGACCAGTAGCTCTGATACCAATTGTTAGGAATAATAGTCCTCCAATACAACTAAGAGGGGGGGCTGAATCAGTTGTATGATAGATTATTAAACATTAAACTTTGAATAGCAGAAATACCAAATAAAATGAACACAATGAATGCCAACACAATAACACAATATTTTTCTTGTCGAGGAAACCCTATTAAAGGTAAAAACTTGGTGGGAATTAACACCCACTAATGATGTACTGAGAGTATAGTATCCTTTTTAGAAGATCTAACCCTGTTAGGAGCTGATTAAAACATTATAGTACATAGTCCTTATTAGAGGACAGACCCTATTAGGAGTCAAGAAAAAGGGTAGGCTCACTGCCCAAAGAAGGTTATGTCCACCTTTAGAACTCATTGTTCACAACATAAGTGTATGTAAGAAATACACAATCTTTGAACTGTTTGATAAAAACTATTTTTTCTTGATCATTTCCAATGAATTACATAAGTTATCCTCTACTCTAAATCCAACAAATACAAACTCATAGATTCCAAAATCCTCTTTTACATCACATACATTCTACCCATATCTTTTCAAAAGAAAAGATCTTACATATATACCCTATTATAAAATAAATGATTAGGTCGGCCAATTAGGCTTTCCTAATATACAAATAATTACATAACTCCTTGCTAAGATACACATGGTATCTAAAACAAGTATACAATAATTACAATTCAATAATTAAGGACCAACATCCATAATTCATGCTCGCCATCCATGATACACGCTAAAACTTTGAAGTCGACTTCCAAATAGGTCATCTCCAGAACACATGCCACATCTGACGTCATCCAGCTTTTCATACCTTGCTAAGACCAACGAAAAATATTCAATATACTATCTCTCATCCCTTAAGCTCTCATTCACTGAATCCTCATCGCCTTTAAGATATACCAAAAACTCAGAGACTTACTCTATCAACTTTTACTGTCACTATCTAGTAACCAGTCTTCACCAAATCTTATGTAACTCAGCCAATATGCAATATTACATCATGTGATCTTAGATATAAGATCACAAAACTTTCATGTACACACAACTAGCTTCACACAATCTGAAACATCCGTACAGTCTTTGTATATTGTAATAGCCAACATGTTCTCCTCATAGAAACATATGTTGACATTAGTGACAAAACACAAATGACAACAACAGTCATTCCAACATCACTCAACGTAGTGATTAAACATATTAAATGTATGCATCAACCTCCCCAATGCATTAGCAATGTCCAACATGAGGAAGCTAAATAGAGAGAGCCACCATCGAATGCTGAAAATGAAGAACTTCCACAACTTACTGAGCCTGTTCTAGCCAAGTATGTGAGAATACGCCATTCACCGAGAAAAATTATTGGATTCAAGAATGTTGGAGTTATGACAAGAAGTAAGTTAAGAGATAATACATATTTAATTTCTGCATTTAAGCCAAGAATAGTGAAAGATGCATTGGATAATGAAGATTGCATTAAAGCTATGAAAGAAGAGATAGATCGAATTGAAAAGAACAACACATGGACTTTGGTACCAAGACCTAAAGATAAAAATGTTTGGTACTAAGTGGATTTTTAGAAAAAAATTGAATGAACATGGAGATGTGATCAGAAACATAGCTAGAATGGTTTGCAAAGGGTATGCACAAGAAGAAGGTATGATTATGGTGAGACTTTTGCACCTTTTTCTAGATTAGAGGGAGTAAGAATTCTACTAGCATATGAAGATTTTAAAGGATTTAAAGTTTATCAAATGGATGTTAAGTCTATATTTCTTAATGGTATTATTGAAAAAGAAGTTTATGTTGAACAACCTGAAGGATTTGTTGAGAATACTAACAAGGACATGGCATGTAAACTGTACAAGGCACTATATGGTTTGAAACAAGCACCCCAAGCATGGTATGAAAGGTTACATTCATATTTAATCAAGATTGGATTTCAAAGAACAAGTGACAAAAGTAATGTGTATCTGAAATGTGATAGTAATGAAAGGATTTTGATTGCTAAAATATTTGTTGATGATATTATTTTTGGAGGAAATAACACATTGAGAAGATCTTTTGCTGAGGAGATGAGAAAGGAATTTGAGATGTCTGTGATAGGAGAAATAAAATTCTTTATTGGACTACAGATTCAACAAATCAAAGATGGGATCTACATCACATAGTCAAAGTACATCAAGGAGATCCTAAAGACATTTGGTATGGAAGAATCAAGATCGGTTGGAACACCGATGGCTACTAGTTAAAAATTTTCAAAAGAAGCTGAGTCAAAGGAAGTGAATGAGACACTCTATTGATCAATTATTGGTAAGATACAATATGTTGTACACAACATACCTGATATTGCTCATTTAGTAGGTATTTTTGCAAGATTTTCTATCAATCCAAAGGAATCACACATGTCTGCAGTCAAAATAATATTTTGATATCTGAAAGGTACTGAAGACTTTGGTCTACTATACAAGAAAGGAGGAGATTTTGATATGAATGTTTACACTGACATTGATTGGGCTAGAAACATTGATGATAGGAAAAGTAAAATTGGAGGAGCTTTCATTTTAGGAGAAAGATTAGTGACATGGCTGAGTAATAAATAAAGTTGTATATCACAATCTACAGCCGACATAGAGTATGTAGGAGCAACTATGAATTGTGCAAACATTGTATGGATCAAAAAACTATTTTAAGGTATGCAAGAGGAGATTACCGACCTAATTACTATTTACTATGATAATACAAGTGCTATCAACATATCAAAGAACCCAGTGATGCATTCCAAGACCAAGCACATTTCTATTAAGTATCAATACTTGAGAGAACAAGTTCAAGACAAGCATGTGATGTTGGAGTATGTGAATTAAAAGGAGCAAATAGATGATATATTCACCAAGCCACTACCGAAGGAATCTTTTGAGGATCTCAGAGGTAAATTAAGAGTTCTTCCTCTATCCAATATTCACTAGAGCAAGATGCATGCTGCATCAATTCAATGATTCATTAGAATATCTATTTTGTGAGTTGATGCTAGTGTTCACTCTTTAGGTGATGCTTGAATTTGTGAAAAATGATTACGTATGCAATGAGATATTAGTACATGCTAGGTATGATCCATTGTCTAAATAAAGTTTTTAGGAGTATGTATCTTTAGCATTATTGTCAAAGAGGGAGAATATGCTATTGTTGATTAACAAAAAGAAGGAGAAGATGGAGAATTGATGATTAGATGATAAATCTAAGAGGGAGAAAAGAATATAATAAAGATATCAAACTATTTTCATTATCAATTGATAGTGTTTCCATCAATGTCAAAGAGTGAGATTGTTGAGATTGTTAACCCCAATTGATGGTGATGATGATGAAGACAAAGATCATAGGTATACAAGATTGTAGAAGGATTATATTAGTTGTTATTTTGTCATTGATGTCAAGCAATTGATTTTTGGTTTATATTGAGTTGTCATATCATTCAGAGTATGATATAAGTTGAGTGAGTTAAGGAAAAAGAGGAAGTGAAAAGTTGTGAAGGAGTTAGTAAAGTTGAAGAACTTAATTGGGCAGCTAATACAAATTAGAAAATGATACTTGGTTATAATGGTTTAATTATTTTCTACTTTACATTTGATGATATCAAGTCAGTAAATGAGATTGGACAAATGAGCAAGGTTAGAAAGTTGAAGGAAAAGAAAATAGTTTAGTTATCGAGCAACAAGAAGTCATTCGGTAAAAGGAAAGTAATATTAGGTAAAGATAAAGGAAGCCAAGACACCGAGTAAAAGGAGTTAGTTACTGAGCGAAGCAAATAGAGTTTTGGTTAAAGAAAAAGGAAAGGCATTGAGCACAGAACAAAAATTAAAGACAAGGATCAAAACAACATTTAATGAAGAGCCACAATGATCATGAAGATTCCAAGGATGAAGAAGAGTTAGTTAAAGAGATCTATGATAAGGAAAATTTAAGGTGATGATCTATGGTAAAGATTTAAGTGGAAAAAGTGAAGGTACAAGTTCCAAGAAAATTTCAAGTTCTGAGGTGATGATAACATGTTTTACCAAGTGCCAAGTTCATTGAATTAGTTCAGGAGGATGATTTGATGGTTTAGAATAAACTAAGGAAAACTTAATCAAGCAGATTAAGAGGCAAAATAGAGTCTATATAAAGGATGAAATTGAATGAAAATTAAGCTAGTTAGTTGAAGTGTTGATGTTTAACCGAGTGATGCAGTGAAGAAGAAAATGGTGGAAATCCAAGTCTATAGTAGATATTGATGAAGTGTTGAGGCCAGTGAATAGTAAAGGAATAAAGTGAAGACAAAGAGTGCATAATGGATCTAACTAAGAAAGAGATAGTTGCAGATTTATAGATCAATTTTATACTGTTGCTTATTAATATTTGTAGTGGGAAAATCTCTTAACCAAGTGGACTTAACAGTCTTATTGCAAATCCTTGAGAGAGGTGACATTATAGAAGAGTGTTCAAAGACTTTTAAATAGGCCACTCCTAACAGGGTGAAGATCCTAACAGATTTGAGGTAAATCCTCTAACAAGGCCACATTTAACAATGTGTATTGTAATCTTTAACAAGATTGACTCTTAGTCGAGTATACTTCAAAAGAGTATTTTTGATTGGTGGGTGACAACTCCCACAATGGTTTCTCCCAAATTAGGTTTCCACATTAAATACCAGTGTCAAATGTATTAATGTTTATTGTGCATGTTATTTGTTGATAACTTAAAGTTATTGTTGTAATCGGTTAATATTGAAGTTTGTCTTACCGAGTTGAATTAGAGTTAAAGTTTTAAGGTTTAAAGAATCACTGATTATTGATTCACCCCCCTCTTAGTAGTCCAACATATAGATAGTGTGAGATTGCCCCCAAGCGGTAGATAAGAATCAAGGACAAGACTAAGACCAACTCCAGTCCAAGATGATGCAAAGGAGATGGGAGGCGAGAGATGGAAGCAAATAAGGTTGAAAAAAGCACAAGAGCTTAGCCATGCATTGATAGATGGATCACTGATTATAAGTGACACCTGTTTGCCAAGTTTTCATCACTTCGAATTATTCTATTTTTACTACCAAGGCGTATGTTTCTAGGTTTTCACTAGGATGATCATTTTTTCAGGACTTTATATGCTTTTTAGAATTTTTTTAGGATTTTTTTTTAAGGATCATAAGTTGTTGTACAACATGCAGAATGTCTAGTTGTAGAATCATTTCAAGTGGAGAGAGTTGATAGGCTCTTTGAGAACATCACCTTCTAGAGTAGCTATTTGATAAGCTCCAGAACTAAATGCTACAAAAATGACAAAATGAGCCAAATAGTTAGGTTCAAATTTTCCCTTTTGTTCTCTATGTTATAGATTTTTTGGGTTTTCTCATAGAAATAGATCACTAACCTGAAATTTGCAATGGAAGACCTTTTTGTTGTATCCCTTAGACATTCTCTTTTGATAGACCCTCAAATGGTCAAATGATTATTTTCTACGATCATCAAGTAATTCTAGTTGTTGAAATTGAGAGATTATGTAATCTTCATCTGTGATAAGTCTATGTAACGATACCCCATGTGATGGTATTTTGAATTCGATTGGTAAGAATACCTTATAACCATAGACCAATAAGAACTACGTAGCTCCTATAGGCATTCTAATGCTTGTTCGATAAGCCCATAAAGTTGCATTCAGCTATAAGTGCCAATCCTTTCTAGATTTGTTAACTATTCTGTGCAAGATCTTAAGGATTGTCTTATTTGAAATTTCTCCCTATTCATTCCCCTAAGGATAGTATATAGAGGAGGAATGATGCATGATATTAAACTTAACATAGATCTCATCAATGTCATTTTTTTATAATTGTCCTCCATTATTTGTAACAATTGAGGAGGGGATGTCGTATCTACATATGATGTAGTTGAGTATAAACATAGCCACCTATTTTCCTGCTGCCTTGATAAGAGTTACAACCTCAACTCATTTAGTGAAGTATTCATTAGCTATAATAATGAACTTGTATCCATTGGAGAATGAAGGATATATTTGACCCTCAAGATCGAAGCCCCGTCACTAAAACAACTAGTGAGTGATAAAAGGAAACAAATCTCTAGCAGGAGTGTGAATTAGGTTTCCATGAAGATGACATTTCTGAAAAGTTTTAGCATAGTGAATAGCATCCTTTTCCATGGTAGGTCAGTAGTAGCCCACTGTAATAATCTTCTTTGCCAAGGAAAGACTATTCAAGTGTGATCCACATATACCCTCATGAAATTCTCTAAGCGACCTCTCAGAGTCCTCATGCTCTAAACACCTAAGAAACATACCGTCAAGACCTCTCATAAATAATTCATTGGTGATGATGAGATACCGAGAGGCATTCCAGGTGAGATTCCATTTTTCATTCCGAGAAAGGGAGTTAGGGATAGTTTTGTCTTTGAGGTAGGCATAGATCCAGTTGCAGCGGGAAGTATCAGGAGTGATGATAGTGCAAACAATTTTGGATTTAGGTGTGTCATAAGTAGGGAAAGGGAGTTCTTCCATCAGGAAGTCATAGTGAAACTAGTGTTATTCCAATTGTAGCATTGAAGCTAAAGTAGCCATAACATCTACTACTCTATTATTTGCATGTGGTAGCTATTGGAAGGTGACAAACATGAAGTACTTTAAATCATAAATTAGATATTTGTATGGCAAGAGTTTCTCATCCTTAGTTTGAAATTCATTATTGACTTGTTTGATCACAAGCTAAGAGTCACCATAGACATGAAGTTATTCAATCTTTCTTTAAATGGCCAACTTGAGTCTGTTAGCCAACCCTTTGTATTATGCTACATTGTTGGCACATGGGAAGATCATTTTATAAGCCTTTGGAATTTTATAACCTTGGGGAGAAATGAACAAGACTCTAGTAGTTACACCTTGTTGCATGAATGAACCATCAAAATACATTTTCCAAGGATGATGTGTTAAGTGTAGAATGGGCTCATCATAAAATTCAGTAATGAGAGGTTGTGTATCTTGTAAAGGTGCATATTCTAACTAATCCACCAAGACTTTCCCTTTCATTCCCTTTTGGTTGACGTATGAGATGTCGAATTCACTAAGAATCATCGCCCATTTAGCCAATCGTCCAATTAGGGTTTCTTTCCTTAATAAGTACTTGAGAGGATAAATTTTTGTAATCAACTTTGTAAACATATAGTGTCTGAACTTTTGAGAAGAAAACACTATTGCTAGACAAGCATTCTCAATGACTATGTAGTTTAGCTCATAGGATACTAGTGTTTTGTTGATGTAATAGAATTCTCTCTCACATCCTTGATCATCATGTTGTGTAAGCAATGATCCCAAGGAAGAAGTGGTAGCTGATATGTAGAGAAATAAAGGTTTACCAAGAGTAGGAGCCATTAGCACATGAGGATTTTCCAGGTACACTTTAATCTGTTGAAAATTCTTCTCACAATCCTCATTCCATTTGAATGTCACACCCTTATGTAGAGTCTTAGTGAAGGGTTGTGCCTTATCCACTAATTATGATATAAATCTCCTTATTGATTGTAGCTTTCCTTGTAAGGTCCTCATTTGATTGATATTTCATGGTGGTTGCATCTCCATTATTGCTTTCACCTTTTCTAGATCTACCTAAATTCCTCATGCTGAGACAATGTATCCTAGTACTTTGTCGAAAGTAACCCCAAAAGAGCACTTCTTTTGATTGAGTTGCAACTTGAATTATTTCATTCTTGTGAAGATCTTATCCAAATAAATGAGGTGCATATCTCGAGTAGAATATTTAACCAATGTGTCATCCACATACTCTTCCATGTTCTTGCTCATCATATCATGAAAGATAGTTGTCATTGCTCGCTAATATGTTGCACTAGCATTTTTCAAGTCGAAGGGCATGACGTTCCAAATGAAAGTACTCTAGGTGTAAGTGAATGTTGTCTTTTCCTAGTCTTTAAGGGTGATGTAAATTTGATTATCTCCATAAAACATGTCCATCAAGGAATACATCTGGAAACCAATAGTAATATCTAGAATCATGTCTATGTGTGGTAGTGGGAAGTCATCTTTAGGAAATGCTTTGTTTAGATCTCTGAAGTTTGTGCATATGCATATTGATTTGTTAGATTTTGAGATAGGTACACTCTTGGATATTTAATCATCATAGTCTATGGCTTGTATAAATGTGGCTTTTAGTAACTTTTCGAGCTCTGCCTTAACCAATAGTGCTATGTGAGGATGCATTTTTCTCAACTTTTGTTTCATTGGTTTTATGCTTCGTACAATAGATAAGTGGTGCATAATAAGATTTGTATCCAAGTCAGGAATATCATAATAGGACCATGCAAAATTAATCTTCTTTGCTATAAAGAACTGAACAAACTTCTACCTTTCATCGTCACATAGAGATTGTGCCAGATGTATGATTTGTGGATTCTCTGATGTACCCAAGTTTACATTTTGTGTAGGCTCTATAAGAACTGATGATCATTCTTAAAAATATTCAGGGAGGATATCGAGTATCTCATCCGAAGGTGCCTCAGAGAGGTTTTCACCATTGGATACATCTTTTATTTTTACTATTTTTTGATCTGACACTACCACAGAGTGGTTTTCACCATCAGATCTCTCATTCTTGTTCTTTTTATTTTTGTGACTAAGATACTTGATATCTTCCACTCACATACTCTCGCTTGTTGCACTAGTGGAAGAGGGAAGTGGTTTAATAGTGGTGGAAGAGGGACAATATTCAATAATGTAGAGATAACACGAAAGGTCATGGTCATTGGAGAAGGATAATAAGTTTATGGGCTCAGAAGTATTCTATTCAATCATTTGAGGGTAGATGAGGGGTAAGGAATCAACGAGTTCAAGAGAAAATACTATGGTATCATCATCATTGTTCATATCTACCAAAGATAAGTCAAGAAATTTGTCTTCTTTGGAGTTGTTTCAAGCATGATTTGTTGAAGGATCACTATAGGAGCTATGAGAAGGGTTCGACGAACCTAACTATCTTGATCTAGTCCCAAAATGAAGATTAAAATCTTGTTCAACTTCCTCCCTTTGGTGAAGAAATCTCTGTAAAGGGACCATCATAATACTAGATCATGAGCCAAAGTGTAGGAGGACTATTAAAAGGAGACTCTTCTTCTTTGGATGCAGCTTGAGTAGGAGGTATGATAACAGGTTCTATAGCCAAATGATTTGGAGGATCCTCTAGATCTTGGTGTGTGTTGGAGCTTTCACTGATCTTGAAAGTGGAAGTAGGAGCATATTTGTGGATTACATCAACCTTAATATCTATCATAGCATCATAAAGTTGGGCCCATTCATACTTGTGGGAATCATTTCGACTATTGGAAGATCATCCTAGGTACTAAGCTATATAATCACAAGAGGTTCTTCAACATGAATCTCTTGATTTGCAACATGCCTCTTGATTTCATCTAAATTGAGATTAGTCATGTCAGATTGGCTGTCTTGAGCATCAACTACTTGATTGGGCACTTGTGTATTCAAAGTTTGAGGGAATTTTCCATTATTCAACATAGGTAAATATGGTGACCTAGGCTATCTTAATGCTCCAAATGAATCCATGAATCGAGGTAAATTAAGGATGTGTGCAATGCTAACAAGATGCCCCTAGTTAGGGTGTCTTTCCTCTATAGAATCTTCTTGGTTTAGTTCAACTTTTGGTGATGTATTTGACTCATGTTAACTAAGCTATCCCTCAGGTACAATCTCTTGGTCTATAGGCATATGTACCATCCTTTCATAAGTTCTAGGCACAATATCCTCATCCTCATCGTTAGAGTCTCCAAGTTTGTCAAATATAGGGCCATTTGTAGATGGTGGTGCAAATTTATGTTCATGGTATCCCACTCCTATTTTGACCCTAAGATTATGGAATTTAGCGTGTAGAGGTTCAATAAGGCCTTTCCCTTTACCAAGAGGATTTTTTCCATCATATCATATTTTTTGCATTAGTTGATAACCTACACCATACTTCTTAGGAGAAATTTTAGCATATTTCACCTCTTGTTCAAGTTCTTTGCCTTTATACAACTTGTAGCAGCAAATAGGTCCATATTTTCATTGCATACACCACCATTTAAAATAGATTTATCCTTATTTTCTTGCTCAAGCATGACTTTTTCTTTGACCATACTTGTTCCTTCATGAATTGTTGGAGTAGAGGTGCTAGTAGGTTGGAAGGATGAAGATGGTTTCCCATAAGATCTAGGTGAAATAGGTAGGTTGATCATAGAGTATGAAGCATCCATCCTATATTCCCCCATTCCGTTAACTTTTATACTCAGCCTCTTCTGAAAGACATCCAGTTTTTCTTGTTTAGAGTTCTCAATTTCTTGGCTCCTTCAAGATTCCTTATTGTGTGGAACCATGCTTTTAGTTTGTTTCACATTGTTGCATGTATAAGTCGAGTCTACAGGAATTGTAACTTTGATGCCATTGTGAGGAAATTTGATACATTGATGGTATGTCAATGGGTCTTCCTGCATTTCATGGATCCAAGGACAACCAAGAAGTATATTGTATGGGGGTGGAAGGTCCAAGAATTGACAAATAACATCTTTCTAAATAGGACCTACTCGAATGGGCAAGACTACCATACCTTTAGAATATCGTTCCTCTTCATCATATGCTTTGATTGTGATTTTTCACCTAGGATCAATAGCATGCTCTGAGAAACCAAGAGCCTTAAACCAGATTGAGTGTGAAGATATTCAAACCTGCACCTCCATCTATCAAAATATGTTTCACCCTGTGCTTATGTATGAGGATTTTGATATGGAGAGGCTGGTTGTGAGGGTGACTAATAGATTTATCTTCTTCTTCTGAAAAGGTTAGATAATGTGGGGAATCAAGATGACTAACCATGGACTGGAACTTGTCTATGTCTAGGTCCTTAGGAACATTAGCCGCTAAGAGGGCTTGATCAAGAATCTCTAGATGTGTAGGAGATATTTTAAGAAATTCAAGGATTGATATCTGAGTTGACATTTGCTAAAGTTGATCAACTAGATTATAGTTGAGTGTTGCAGATGAGGTAGTGGTTTTGGACCCTTGGGTTGTTGCATGTTTAGAAGAGGAGGAAGAACCTACTCCTTGTAGAATGACCTTACCCTAAGAACAAGTGATTGCATTAGAAGATTCATCCTAAGGCTTGCTCTTGATCTTGATGATATTCATAGTATGATTGGAGGACTCAAGCATATGGATCACATTGTCATTGTTAGAGTAGGTGTAACTTACCTTATTGTCCTTTGTCTTAGATGATTTCCCATTTTCACATTTAGGAAAAGGCTCTTTAAGGGTCTTGTGACCAGTATTTGTTTGAGGGGGATCAACCATGATGGTCTCATTATCAATCAGATCCTAGATCAAATATTTGAACTTCATGTAGTCGTTAGTTTTGTGGCCTTTATTGAGATGGTAATCACAATAGTGGTTATCATTCCACCACTTAGGCTTAATCTTAGGATCATAGGGCTTTGAATTATCAGGAAATGTGATGATTTTGTTAGTCAAAGGTGTCTTCAATGCATTGTCAAGTGACTCTCTAAGGGGAGAAAAATCTCTCTTAGGTTTAGGGATCCACGACGTATCTCTGTTACTTTTTGGTTTAGAGCTCGGTTGGGTGCTCTTGTTGTTTTTCATTGCTTGAATGGAAGTGGAGAGGTTGAAAGTTGGATCCTTATTTTCTAGAGGTAGATGTAGAGGTTTTACCCACCATTCCATCATTGACAACATCCTTGGTCTTGGTCCAAAACTTATGCTTATCCTTGTTATGCTAATTGTTAGAAGAAGACTTATGTTCTTTATATTGTAGGGTGATGTCTCCTTTTCGAACAAGGGCATCTTCTATGTGAATATAAGTCTCTGCCATCTTGTCAAATGAGGTGTGAGTTTGCATCTGCAATGCATAATTTATTTCAGGGACCAAAGTATTTATAAATATGTTAATCTTTTCAGTCTCTGAAATTTGATGGGGGTATCTAGCAAATATTCTTCGCCACCACTGAAGGAATGTGACAAAGGGATCTCCAAGATGTTTCTTTGTGTTGCACAGATCAAGCATGGTAATAGTGTGAGAGATGCTATAAGAGTATTACTGGATGAACTTATGAACAAGCTTATCAAAATTCTTGATGCTAGGGGCAAGCGAGGTGAACCAACTCATGGCTTGACCACCAAGACTCCAAGGAGAGATTATCATGAGGTAGCTTTTTTCATGCATGAAATCCATAATAAGCACACAAAATTTCCTCACATGGTCTTGGGGATCTGTATTGCCATCTTATTTATCTTACTTAGGAATCTCCACCTTAGAAAGGAAGGGCAACATATAGAGGCCTTTGGCGAAAGGGAAAGGACAAATAGTTTCAAGTGAGTACTTGTTGATTGGTCCTTTTCCTTTCTTAGTTAAGAAAGCTCACATCACAAATCTTGGAGCTATTTTTTAAGGATTATGATAAGAGACTCTTCCTCCTTTTCTAATAAGCCATCCACACCAAAGTTAGGAGGAAGCTTTACGCCCATAGAGGCAAGATGCATAAAATATCAAACTTTGTCCCGAATCATGATAGCCTACATTACTTTATGAAAATGCTTGTCCTCTTGACACTTTGAAATTTCCTCATGTGTGTTCTTCATCTGAAGAAGACTTAGAATCATGTTTGTTTCAGTTGCTCCAATCATAGGCTGACATGTTAGTTTGATCACGATACTTGGTGTAGGTAAAAGGGATTAACTGGTAGATAGTTGCTCGAGGCAAAGATTCCTCATGAAAGGATGGTCTCAGGATATCGTCAATAGCTTTCCCTTTTAGATTAGTGGTAGGCTTTTGGTAATGACTATGAGTTGTGACTGACATGGAAGACGAGAGTGAAAAATTTGATAGCAACAAAGTTACTAAGCTAGTGTTAAAAGATCCAGATAGTGATAGCTCTGTCTCAGGGATAAGTAATAGATAATAAAATATTTGAAACAAGGTGCAAGGTATTGAGAGAGAGGTCTGAATGCCTGTTGAGTGATACTTATGACCAAGTTGATATAGACAAGAGAACTAAATACAAGGTACCAAGAATGAGGCTTGAATGCTTGTCGAGTGGCACTTGTAACAAAGTTGAGAAAGATTCAATTCCAGATGAGACAAGATATTTGAGACAAGAGCTAGAACACTTTTCAAGATCTTAAAACAAGAGTGAAGATGAACCAAGTTACTAGCAAAGAATAAATTAGTTAAGAATACAAATTTTAGATGTGTGACTATTGTTCAAGACAACAGAAAAAGCCAAGAGGAACCCAGATAGTACAAGATATCAAGGTTTGAGGATTCAATGCGGGTTTGATGACCATTCATGTATAGTATCGTACAATGAACTCTAACATTGGGTACGATGAAACTCCAAATTGCATGCAATAATATGGTGAGGGTAAATCTTGTCATATGATATAACTCAACACTAGGTGTGATAAAGCACTCGTGTCGTATGATAAAATGTTGAGAAAAATGACAGTGTAGGAAAAAAACAACTGGCCACCATTTTTGAAGAATTTAACCAATCTAGATTGTTTTGGTTTCGGATCCATGATAAGTCTAAGTGTTCCTAAATCTATTCTAAGTGTTTGCAACAAAGTGATCAAAGAAATGTCTCCAAATAATCCACTAAAGGAAAAAGAAACTTTGGGGATACAAGCACTTGTGAGGTCCAAGAGGGTATTGCAATGTGTCAAAAGCGTCAAGTGTATGTTTCACAGTGATTTCTACAGGTCTCAATACATTCAAAAATACATCAAGGAAAAAATACCTAAGGAATTTGGCTAGTATCAAAATCTGTGCCCACAACGTGGTATTCCTTCGCCTCATACAAAGTGATGTTATCTTTTCCAAGGATTATGCATGTTATGGATCAAAAGAAGAGACTCAATGCTCGAATTGAAATGGTTCTCCAAATGCCACATTCATGCTTTAAAGCATCCAAGGGAATACATATGGTCATTAATCTTGAGGTGATCTGGGTAAGTCCACTTGGATCAATCCTTGCACAAAGATTAGGACACTTTCAAAGGTAAGTGAGATAGCTTCTAACCAAGAGTGTCTAGTAAGGGAATCTGTTCGCAACTATCCCTTGTAGTTCCTCTTAGTGGAATTGAGGCCTATAGCCCTACAAGTGCTTCAAGTAAGGTAGTCTTGCAAGCAAGATTGAGACCTCTTGGCCCTACACATTACTCTCACATGTGCTTTTCCAATCAAATGAATGATTCAACATAGTTAATAGCTACATCCTTGTGGTTTTTGGTCAACAAGGCATAAATTTTATAGTGAGTTGGATGACCTGGCTTTGCTTTGTCCCACTTGTGTCGTTCTTGTAAGATTTTTACCTCAACGATAAGCCCTCTAAAGGTAAATGAGAAAAGAAAGTAGATAGCCTAACAAAGGTCTAGATTTCTAATTTTTTCACAAGAGAAAAGAGCATACTCTCCTACTCCATAGCTTCTCCCAAGCACATCAAGCACATACTCATTTACCCAAGATTCTTTTGCAAGTGAAAAATCAAGTAGGTCAAGATTTTTGATTCAACCTCTAGAAGGCAAAGAACATACTCTCCTACTACCCAAATAATCACAAGAAAAGAAGCCTTCCTAGTTAAGCTATATGCCTAAAATATCAAATTAAGGAGGACACAATGTTTTCTTGAATCTCCAAGGCAACTTGCAAAACAAATGGCTTTAGTAGTCCCAAGATATGACTTTGGCTAGCATCCTACAACCACAAAGTGTTAGTAGTCTCAACATAAGGCATTATAGATGACTTTGACAAGATAATTTACCCTCACATACCCTACACAACCAATTATTTCTTTTAAAATAGAATGTGAAGGCCAAGATGAAGCCGAATCAAGCACAAAAATCTAAAAATTCAAGCAACTAGACCCTAAAAAACACTCTTTGTTTTTGGTGTGATAAAACATAGTCAACATCATAGTATCATACGATGAAACTCAAAGAGCCATGTGATGAAAGTGAGAGTTATTATGTTGTACAATGAGACTCGACACTAAATGCGATGAATCACCTTATTCCATATTATCATATGATAAAACTCTCCATTGCATGTGATGAAAGAGGGTGTCGTATGATAATTTGAACTATTAGGTGCGATATTTGTCACAATTTCAGAAAATGAATAAAAATAACCTGCAAGAAATAGGACCAAAATCTGATTCAAGCCCCACGGTGGGCGCCAAAAATGTGTGGTTAAATATTGGTATTCAATCAAGTAATGCAACCAAAACTCAATAAACCATTAACTCAATAAGTTAGCTACAATAGTTCACATGAAATGAACAAACTAAACCCTCAACAATAGTTTATTACTTCCTAGTTGAACTGAGTTTAATCCTTTTCAAATTGCTCATCAGATTGGCATGAAGGATTACTGACTTGACTACTCCAAAATGAAAGATTTCAAATGTGGAGGAGATGTAAGAATTGCATTCACCACTCCAAGATTGATCTAAATGCAAATGCAAAACTATGATGAAACTAGAATGCAAGATTAACAATGCTACTATCAAAGTAAATTAGAATGCAAGTACTCTAATGATGTAAGTTACTCTAAGGGATGAGCTAAGATAAGAATGCAAGAAAGCTATGAGAATATGATGAACGCAACTAAGAGCTAAGAACTCAAAATAATAAGATTACTCTAGAATGCAAGAATCTCTTTAAGATCCCAAATGATCAAGATTGGGACCCTTAAGCAAAGGAATAGCTTCCTTTTAAAGGAATTGCCTCAAGAATGAAGGGTGGAGATTAAGAGGTAAAAGATGTTAGGTAGAGATGAGTGGTGAGAAAGATCAATCCATGTGAAAGGATTCAATAATTTTGATTGGCCAAGTTTGATTGGAGAATAAGACAAAATAGAAAATCCCCTTTTAATTGCCTTTTAATCAAGATTAAGCTGTACAATGTGCTCTTTTTTAATAAAAGTGCTAGGACTTTATATTAAAAGGAAGTTTTGACAATTAAATGATTTTTACAAGTTTTTAATATTTGAGATGATTTGATTTAATTATGCAAGGGGGATTATTTAGGTTGCTTACATAATTGTGTCTAGTAAATTATGCCTTCGAGATTTAGAATTTTACTTGAGGCAAATTGATTGAAATTAGGGGCTTAGGTTCTACTAGACAAATTTTAGGTGATTACATGGACATGTATCTAATCCATCATAGTAGTATTTGTCACCTCACAACATTATCTTGGAGATCACTAAGCATCCTTCGTGGGCATCAATTCAATGTTTTGGATCATATATATAATTTAGAGACATTCACAATACTTCCCACATCTTCTCATCTGGAATGAGAGGTCATATTGCACACATTTATGGTATTGTTTTTCCCAAGGGGAGAAATGTTGTTTAATGTTCATGGATCATCTTTAACATCCAGTGTTCAAGAATATCTATCAAAACTACATACATCATATTAAGGGGAGACTAAATGGTTTCTCTTCTGTTATTAGTTTTGGGAGGAAGCATTTCCTTAGGTGGAGTTCATCGCTTCACAATTTTTTGGGTGTGTTTACAAGAGGGGGGGGGGGGGGGGGGGAGTGGTCACATTAACTTCTCTCTTTTCTCTCCTATGTGACAACATACTCATAAATTGTGTTAGAAGTAGTCCTTTGAGGGTCATTATGAGTCCTTTCTATGACTCCATTAATTCTCTTTTGGAGAGGAGTTTTGTTCCTACCGAGTTTTCTATTTTATCTCTACTTTGAGAAATTGATACATGAGTACCTAACATGACCTAACATCCCATAATCAGCATCTTTCTTGCATACATTACTTCCTAAGTTGCATTTACATGGGCTAATTAGTGTAAATAGTATAATTATCCAGCTAGTTAGCTAATCACCTTTCTAGGATTGACCTATTCACACTTGACTTAAGTTTACCTAAGCTATTTTATGTTTTTCTCTCACTTCATATCATAGAGAGATGTGTCCTCATCATTTGAGACACACATTGCATGCAAACTTGCCACTTGCCCACACACTTGTCAAGTGAGCCCACCAATGTTGCATCTTAGGTGGGGTATTGGGAGTTTCACTCTTACCTTCTCGCATCCTCTACCCTTCCTATATATGCAAGGATCCTATGTATATTTTACACTTTTCATATTATATGATAGATATCCTATTATGTTTATAATTTTAGTGGTTGGAGATTATTTTTGTACTTTCAGATTCATGTCTTACACCAACACTTTTAATCTTCACCATTGATCTATGTATTTCATCTAGTAATCGTGACTAAGGGAACATCTATTGATATAAACATATTGATACCCAACAACACAAGTCTTTTTAAAAACATGTTTCATTCATGAAATCTAAAATCTAATCTCAAAGTGAAAGAACAATATTGAAAATAATTAGAAAAAAGAAAAATAACCAAATAAATATAAAGTCAATCTCATGAATGAAAAAATGGTCTAATAAATTATAAAAAAAAATATAAAATGTTGTGCTCAAGTATTTTAAATTCTTTTTCAAATTTTTTCAAATAAGTAAATTAAATTCCTAGTTATTATAACCTCTTAACTTCAATTAATTCAATTAAAAAAATAATCAAAACTCACAAAATCTAACCCTTCTTTTGCATTTGAGGACCACAACTTAAAAAACACGTTTAAAGCTTCCACACAATTTCCCTCGACTCGTATCGACCACGCAGTTAAAGCTGATAAAAAAGAGCGTTCCAATTCCATATTCCAGGTGTGATGTAACAGGACGATAAAATTTCAACGCACATTGCAAAAAGTCTTCTAATATATTAAATTCCACGTCTCTTTCCTTAGTCAAAGCATTCATTAAATTTTATTTTCAAAGACGCTAGCAGTCAAATTTTGATGCCGGTGCCACGTGGCAATTGGGCCCACCAAAAAAACAAACACGAGAAATGGAAACATGACTCCCTGCTATAAGAGATATTATTAGCCAATTCGTATCACGTGCGATATCGCTAGTCCGCCACGTGGCGATGCAGTTTGTAAGTGTCTCGAGCTACGCGAGTTGCCCCTGCCAGCGTGGAAGGACAAGTGGCAGGAAGAAAAGGGTCTGAAAGCGCAGCATAGAAGGGGAAAATGTAACTGAAATTCCGTTGAAAGGAAGGAATCTCGCGAACAATCTGCCCCTTAAAGAATGGCAAAATGTAACTGTGGCGCAAACTCGTTGGAATTTTGACGAGAGGAGTGAAGAATCGCGTTCTCCGGGTTCTCGGCTTTCGACTGATATGTCTCTGGACTGGTTTCGTGAAGCTTTTCCGGGTGAAGGTTTGTAAGTGGCGCTAGAGGTGTAGATTCTGTGAAGCAGAGGAAGCATTCGGATTTGCCGTAAATGCTGAGAAGAGAGAAAAGAAGTGCTGTCTCCGTGTCTTCTGCTTTTGCTTGAGGGGTTTCTTCAGCGGTTTGGTGAAGAATTTCTCGGCGTTATAGAGCTTTGCAAGGTTTAATGGCAGCTCTGGCCGTACATGTTGAATAGCTAGTGTTCTCGGTGTTCTTTTTGGGTTTAGGTGATCGGAGTTTTTCTCGGAACTTTACATCTTGGAAGCTTTTTCAGTGGTTCGTATACGAGCCAGTACGGAAAGCTTTGCGGGTTACGACTTTTTTTTTTGCTTTGATTTTGCATTGACCGATGCTGCTCTCGTAATTTGAACCGGCGGAACGCTGAATACGGAGTTTATATAGTCCAGAGAGGAAATTCCAGATATAACGAAAGCCGTTGTGAAGAATGCGGAGCATTTCGTAAAATGAAGTTTGAGAATTTGCAGTGAATTCCGTTAAAGGTTAATGGCGATTTATGTAGGCTATTTTTCTGTGCGAGCAAACATTTTGTAGGTTACAGTAACGGCAGACTGGTACACTTCACTGACAGTTTCATTTTTGGGATTTTCTGTGGTAAATAAAAGCGTTTGATGTAAAATTTTGGAGATCTACTGTATTCTTTTGGAATATTGTGGCAACGGTATGGGTTTATCTGTACATTTGGACACGGATGCTTGCAAGTGACGAAGTCTGCATCAGGGTATGCATTTGTAGATTTTGTAAGCCATGTCTTCTAAAGATCCAAGAAATGAATGAACTGTTATAATTTCTGTCGGTTATTTTCTTCCTTTTAATCGTTGCATAGGAATGTTCTCTTAGATTAACCCTAAGCATGTACACAACAGGAAGAAAACAGAACGTTTCATTTCTTTTAGCTTTAGCCTGAAAGCTACATTTATATGTGGCTTAAATTATTTTCACTTAAGCTGATCTGATAGTAGCAATTAGACCGTTGCACTCACAGGTCAGTTGCATGAATGGTTCCACTTTCCTTGTCTCCAGTCTCCCATGTCTTAGATTTCTTTTGGGGGAATTTACTTTGTTGTATAATCAAGTCAATCTTCATGCCGTCTTTCGTAATTAGTGATTTACAAGAATACATTTCATTATCTTGAATGATCTACTTGGCACTCATTGCGTTGTGCAGATGCTCATCAGTCAATTTTATGACCCATCTTTCGTGGGCAGTGATTCACAAGAATCCATTTTTCATTACCTTTAATCGTGCTCATAATCGTGAAATGCTTACCTTCCTAACGCATTCCCAAAACCTTTAGACAAGTATTGTGTATTATAAAACACTTATTGTGGAATTTCCTAGCTCTTTCTCGTTTATGCCTTTGGTGGTTTTACAGTGCATCATTATGTAAAGTCATTTGTTGGTCTCCATTGCTACATTAGCAAGATTCCTCAAGAACTAATAGCAAGGAATCTACTTTGTAGTTATACCTTGTTTAGAATTAGTTTATAATGTTATCCAAGACTAGCTTGGCAACATCTATCGAAATATATATCCGCGGTAGTTCATTTGTGGTAAGTTATTTTCTGGACAAACTGCATCAGATAGATAAGTCTTATGTGGTAGTTTTAGTTTTAAGTTATTTTGGTTTCATGTCTAGTTTGTTCTACAGACATGTTTGCAGAATTTTTATGGCCTATTATTGGTCAGGTTATGGGCTGCCTTTGATTAGGTGTGGGAAAGTTTGAATTGCAATCTTAAGATTTGAGAACATGGGTCAGCTTTCGCTTATGTACCTGGTGGAGTTATGTTCTGCCATGCCTTATGGTTGGAAGGAGATTTTGAACCTGGATTAGGCTTTAAAAGATAATATCTTCAAGTATAATGTATTGTAAATGATAAATCACTTGCTTTCCCTCAAATAGTTGCCCAGATTACGTGTTCTTAATTTTTTCATCTTTCTGCAATTAAAAAGTTTTTCTAGCTATTCTATGGTTGATTTTGCCAAATTTCTGTTGATACGCAGCGCAAATGTTTTTAACTATCGATACCCATAAAGCTTTTTTTCCGCTTAAAAGTTCTACACTGAACTGCCTGATGGATTTTGTACTGAATTATATATAGCAAGGCTTGTGGTTACTATGCTAACTCAACTTTTTTATGCAGGTGTTCTTCACTTGAAAGCATTCACAAAGTAGCAGGTAGTTAAATCTTGGAAGGATGGGTTCTGCCTGTTGTGTGGCTGCTAGGCCACATAAACCGAGCCTGCACAATGATGGACCATTCGCTACTTGTCCAGAGGCAATTTTATCACTCTGGGATGATAATTCAGATGTTGAAGATATGTCAAGACCTGGAGATTTTACAGCAGTTCGAAGTTCTTTCTCTTTAAATGGCAGAGGAAGCAGAGTTTCAAGTTCACATAGTACAAGTCCTCGACAGAATCTTTCTGAAAATATTTTAGTAGATTCAAGTCCCTCAGATAGCTCTCGTGCACCACACTGGCCGAATTCTCCTCTTTCGTTGGCTAATAATGGAAACTCTGTCACTGCAACTGCAGGTAGGCAATTTACAGCAGTATTTGGTTTGAAATTTGTGGATGTTTTAATGGAATATAAAGCAATTTTCATGAATATGTCACAAGCATTTTCTTCCAATGTTATCATTCTGGTCATCTTTATGATATCGTTTCCAATTTTTTTAAATTCTATGCTGGAACATTCATGTCAATTACTAAATTCTTCACATGTTAATGTTATCCATCTGGTTCTTTTGGGATCAGTTTTATTTCTTATACTTTTGTGATCTCAATTTCTGCTCAGCACTCCTACTCATAACTGCCATCTCAAGTCAACTTACAATTGGTTCTTTTCTTAACATGGTGTGCACACGTGCATAATATGGATCACCCCTCTAATTTGATTCAGATTTATGATATAAAAACCACAATAAGTTTTTAATGCAAACAAAATTATAAATGTTAAACTAGTAAACCATATGAAAAAAAGCGTTCATGATTTGGTCACTCTTTGAAATGATATATAAATTATAACTTACGGGCAATTATTAGGAATACTTAGAGAAATCTGAGAGCTGGATAATTTATTTTTAGTAACTTATCAGAAAACAAGCAATTGATGATAGTTTATTCAAGATATTGTTCTTAGCTGTGAAAAAAGAATAAACAAGTGAACCAAACAGCAATTGATGGTAGGTAATTCAGGACATAATCCTTAGCCATGAAGAAAATCCTGCTGTAAATTCACTCTGAAATGCTCATCCTCCTGTTGTAACTTGTAACCATTCATTTTCTCCAATATGCTAGAATAGATGTTCTTTAATGCACCTAAGCACTGGCTGGGCTTTTGACCTTTCATTTTTCAATGTTCACGTTGGTTGGGCTTTAGCTTTTGTCTGTTCCTTTATGCTGGACTATTTTCATCCTTTCTTTTGCAGACTTCTTCTGTTTTTCCTTTCATTATGCTGGAATGTATTCTGTTTTTGTCACTTTTTTATATATTATGACTTATTCCTAGATCAAAGAATTACAATTCATGAGTTGTAGGAATTTATTATATTCATGTTTAACAAACACAAATATAGTCAGAAGGGGAACAGCTGTTATGGCTTTAATGTGTTTGTCCTCGTTAGAATCAATCCCTACTTCTACTATATGGCGTTTGGCTTAAAATCTGCTGTAATTTTACCCTGAAACCTAAGTTACCGGTTTGGGTTCGGAGACGGGTGTGGGTATGAGAACCTGGTACGTGGGTATGTGAAATGTTTTTAGGGGTTTCGGTACGTATGGGTATGTGTGTGTGTATATATATGTGTGTGTGTATTATATATACAAAAAAATAAGAGAAATATACAGAATTGTAAAACTAAATCATTTCATAGTATGATACTTAGGCATTGATCAATGCCAAATGCCAAAGATAAATATTAAATGCCAATTGATAGTTGAAAAATATTCGAATAAGCCATATCATGTACCCACTGTACCCGCAAGTACCCATAGAAGTACCAGTACCAGGTGGGTACCCGGACCCGGTTCGGGGCTTCTTGGTACGGACCCGGTAACTTAGCCTGAAACCCTCACCTTGTTTGCAGTTGCTTCAAACTCCCATTCCCCTTTCCATTATGCTATAACAGATGCACTTTTAATGCACCTAGATTTCAACTGAGCTTTCAACCTTACTGTTGGTTGAGCTTCAGCTTTCGTCTGTTTGTATTATTATATCTGTCCTTTTCTGTTTTTAGCCCATTTCTATTTGTCCTCTTCTTATGCTGGAGTTTCTTCTGTTTTTTTATCTTTTTATATTTTATGACCTATTCTAGATCAAAAAATTTCAATTCATAAGTTGTAGGAATTTAATAATTTATTATGTTCATATTTAACTTTTAAGCAATGCGAATAGAGTCAGAAGGTGAACAGATGTTTAGCATTTTATGTTTTTGTCTCCTATGGAGTCAACTCTGCCAGTCCTACTATGGACTGAGGCTCAAAATCTGTTTCATGTTCACTCAGAAACACTCACTGCACTCTTGTAAACACCTCTACTCTGCTGGAATAGACATGCTTTGAATACACCTAGGTGTTAGCTGAGCTTTCAACCTTTTAATTTTCATCCTTGGCATCTGTTGGGCTTCAGCTTTTGGCAGTTCCCTTATGCTGGACTGTTTTCATCCTTTTCTTTTGCTAGATTGTTTCCATTTGTCCTTCCCTTATACCGGACCACCTTTTCTATTTTTGATGTCTTCTTATATTTTTATTACATATTCCTAGATCAAGGAATTGCAATTCATGAGTAGCAGGAATTTGTTACATTCATGTGTAACAATTGAAATACAGTCAGAAGGTGAACAGATGTTTTGGCTTTTTATGTGTTTATCCCCTATGAAATCAATCCTCACCCCTCCTACCATGAACTGAGGTTTAATACCTGCTGTAAATTCACTCCAAAACTCTCACCTTACTGTTGTATAATCCCAAAACCGTTCTCCATTACGCTGGAACAGATGCGCTTCTAATCCACCTAGGTGTTGGCTAAGCTTCAAACCTTGGTTTTGGTTGGGGTTCAGTTTTTGTCTCTTCCTTAATATTGGACTGGTATTGTCCTTTTCTTTTGCTAGACTGTTTTCATTTTCCTTTCCTTTTGCTGGACTGTCTTTTTCATATTTGTCGACTTTATATATTATGCTATGTTCCATGGAGTTTCCGGGACGGGGACGTTTTAGGGGACGGGGACGTGTTTCCGGGACGGGTACGGTTCAAAGCCAAATTTTAGGGGACAGGACGTCAGGGGATGGCTATTTAAAAAATAGGGGAATTTTTATATAGAGAGAGAGAATTCAAATGTGCATATCATGGCATTGATAAATCATTCACCATAGACATTTTAAGTTGAATACATAGCACATTAACAAAATTGAAAACCCTCCTCTTGCAACTCAAAAATGAAAACTTTCTTGCTGCTGCTCTCTTTTTTTCTTGCCAAGAATGGTTGAAATGAAGAAATGAAGAAGATTTTAACTTTTTAGCCTCCAAGCAGGGTTCCATAGTTTTTAATTGCTATTTCTACCCACGTGGGGCCCGCCCAGCAATTAAAAATTAAAAAAAAGTGACTTTTTTGCAAAACAGCGGATGTTTTTTTTGGGCTGGAATAAAGCGGACGCCGTTAGGTACCGGGGACGGCTGGGCAGTCCCTGGCTTAATGGCGTCCCCAAGTCCCCTATTTTGCGTGAAACGCCGTTTCCAGGACGTTTCCTTTTTTTGCATTTTTGGAACTGCATTGGATTGGGGACGGGAAATTCCCGTTCCCACGTCCCCATACCGTCCCCAGGACGGGAGCAAGGGAAAATGGGCAGGGGACGCGTCCCTGTGGAACACTGATATTATGTGACCTATTCATAGGCCGGAAATTTTTAATTCATGAGTTGCAGGAATTTATTATATTCATTTCTAACAAATGCAAATATGGTCAAAAGGCAAACAGATGCTTAGGCATACATGTGTTTGTCAGATCTCCTCTATGCAATCAACCCTGCCTGCCCTTCTATAGACTGAGATCCAAAATTTCCTGTAATTTCACTCTGAAATGCTAGCTCTGCTGTTTTGCATTCTCATTTCCTACTCCAATATGATGGAACATATGTGTTTTAATGCACATGTGTTGGTCCTGTATTCATCTTTTGCTTTTGCTTGATTGTAAACGTTTGCCCTTTCCTATTGCTGAATCACCTTTTACATTTTGCTGTCTTTTTATATTGAATGACCTATTCCTAGATCAAGGAATTTCAATTCATGAATTGAGGGATTCATTGCATTAATGTTTAACAAACTCAATTATAAATTGCAATGCTTCTTCTGTAAGAAAACTGTCAGAGGTTTTTGTGTCAATGTTTGGAACACACTCTGTGATCCATCATTAGGAAGAGAAAATATTGTGGTAGATTGCAGATCTGGGTTCTTAAAAAGGAGAGGAGAGCATAACATGGAGAATGAGAGTTCTAAAGAGAAAACATGGAACAGAAAAAACTACAAGTAATATTAAAAAAGAAGTAAAATAGATATATTCTAATAGAGTAAATTAGTTATAATATCTAATGATTACTATATGATAAATATTTTAAGAATAACATATTATAAATATTATTACATTGAAAATATTGTACTCATTATGTTCTGATTTATTCATTATTTTTTATAGATAAAAATATAGTTGATAAAAAGTATCATGATTGCAAAATTTGTACTGTTGAAAGTTTAAATTATTTTAAAAAACTTTAGATATTATCATATAAATTAACAATAAAACTGTTTGATTGTTATGTTAATAATGAATATCATAGTATTATAATTAATATATTACCAGAAGTTTAATATTATAATTATTATGATAAACAGTATATTTTATATATTACTGTAAATATTATAGGTATTATTATACCACTGTTAATAAAATCGAAATAATATATTTAATGAGAAATTTAGAAAAATAGTCATTTATAATTAGTATGAGTATTTAAGATTGTTTGGATATACTCATAGTTACACCGCCGTTGGGGATGGGGGGACGTCGGAACGGGGGGACATATTTCCGGGATAGGGGGACATAGGGGCCTCAATTTGGGGACAGTGGGGGGACGGCAGCGGGGGGTTGGTGGGGAGGGGGGTGTATATACTATATAGTATATACTATACATATGGTACTTAAAATGCTAGTTATGAAAAGATGTATAAGACTATTAAGAAGTAAAATGCCAAATACTAAATACTAAAATAGTAAAATACTTGAACACTAAACATTGAACAATGGACATTTTTCTCAGTCTTCACTCTTCTTCTTGCTGTAGCAATCAATTAGAAATGGAAATGTGAAAACAAATGAAGCTTGGAGGCCTTTTGAAGGAATGGAAGATCATAGATGGCCCCCACATACCTAGGGTTCAAATAGAACCAAAGAAACAATTAAAAAATGTGTTTTTTTAAAACATACTTTTTAATGTTGCCGTGGAAGGGGATGCCTAGGTGTCCCCAGGATGCTTGAGGGATGGATAAGCATTCTTAGCGTTCTGGGGACGCCGCGATATCCCCGTGTTCCTGGTGGCAGGAGCAAAAAGGGGTGGCGCCGCTGGGGACGCTGGAATGCCATCCCCAAGTCCCGGCTGCGTCCCCGTTCTGGGAACGCTCAGGATTTGGGGGGGACGCGTCCCCGGGGTACACTGGATATTCTAAATACTAATTAGGACGATGTTGCAAAAACATTTACATAGTTTTCTTCTAGAAGCATTGCAACTCATCTTCACAGAGTACAGAAATATCATGTCTTTAAACTTAAATGTCCAAAAGAAAACAAATGCATATGAATTAAGTATTTGTACTTTACTGAATCAATGCTTGGTTTGCTGTTAAAACTTCCATTCTTCTCCTCCAATATGTTGGAAGTTGGAACATAGGTGCTTTTGATAAATGTAGGAATTTGCTGAGTTATCAACCTTGTAGTTGGTTCCACTTCAGCTTTTGTCTGTTAATTCGTGCTGGACTGTCTTTTTCATTTTTGTTGTCTTTATATAATACTTAGATGATCATGAGTTGTGGGAATTTGTTACATTCCATGTTTAACAAGTGCAAGTATAGTCAGTCAGAAGGGGAACATTTGTTTAGGTTTTTATGTGTTTGTCTACAATGTAGTTCGGCTTGGTAGACCAATTGGTCAAGGACATGATTGACTATAAAATAGTGGTTCCACTATAAAAGACTTCATACCCAGGTTTCCGCAACCAATATTTAACCAGCAATTTTTCATATGTTTGGGCCTTTGCAGTTCCACTACATGTTTGGAATGCTTTGCTGGCTTTATTTGGCAAATTTAAAGGTAATTACATTAACAATAAATATTGTGTATACCTTGTTTGTTAACTAAACTTGGAATGGTGGTTAGCATTCAATTTTTAAATGTTTGATTAATAAATGTTGTCACAATGTTAGTAAAGAAGGGTTAAGGATTATTAATAGTTAATGGAAAGAAATCTCCTTGTGGACTTTCACAAGGGCGGTTGTATATGTCAAATTGGCACCTCGCTTGGCCATGTACCAGAAAACCACCTTTATCGTACAAATACATCTAAGTATGAGGTGGGGGGCACTACCTCTCAGATAATTCATTACTGAGCTGACTGTTAGTGAGGAATGAGAGTGCTCCCTTCACCAGTAGCAGTAGCAGTTCCAAAGCCATATCCTCTAGCTTCCCTTAGCATGGTTCCACCAACAGCACAAGATCCAGGGCCTACAACAGAACCTATAGACCCAGGTGATCTAGTTCCAGATCGTGTTCTATATCAAGAGCCAGATCCAGCTTATCCACTACCATCTATAACAGCAGCAGAGACAGTAGCATACGCAGAGTTCCTAGTTCCAGGTCTATCCATTGAAGCACCAATAATGGCACTTGTTTAAGCATCACCCACCAACATACAGAAGAGAGGGTGTGCCTGTAGCTTACCCAGTGGAAGATCCAACAACATAGTTCATTGGGAGCTAACGGTAGCAGGCTAATTAATGGCAGTGGGAGGGAGCTATAGTTGGTAAGGCCATGGGAAGTTTGGCTATGGATAAAAAAGAAAACTTTATTAATTTAGGGGGTGCCCTTAAAATAATAGGGCCAGATGAAATAATACACCACACAATGAACTGCAGACTTACACCTGAGATAGTAGGACTTATTTGGGAACCAGAACCTCCTAAAGGATTCACTATAGAAAGGAGTAAAATTGAGGAGGGCCCCTAAAATTCTATGGCTAGGTGGGTGGGAGTTATAGTTGGGGAGGTTGGAATGGGAGGCAGTGGAGTTATTTTGCGGAAAGGGTAGTGAAAGGGACTGATATTTTCTAAGTTACCGATTCGGATGCGGATGCGGGATGCGGGTGCAGGATGCGTGAAATTTTTTTTTTAGGGGGTGCGGATGCGTTTGGATACGTGTGTGTGTGTGTGTGTGTGTGTGTGTATATATATATATATGCAAAGAAGTGCAAGAATTATACAAAAATGAAATATTTGATAGTATGAATTTCACTAATAATGAATAAAAGATGTTGCTTTGAAAATTAGTTCCTCACGGTAATTTCTTCCCTTAAAGATGCAATCTGGGGAATGAGAAAGACAGATTGGGAAATTGTTTAATGTTTGTTTGATTTTACTTGGAACTGGAACTGAGAGGTCAGTCCACTAGTGGGAGATCTGGTCTTTTGATTGATATTATTTGCAGGCATTCAGACATATTAAGACTGAAGGTGATGGAATGCCATAGAATGAAACGATGTATTCAGAATGATGAATGATAGAGCAAGGTGTCCTAGTAATTCAATCCCGTGAATGCTTCGGGAGTATATTTTTCTCGTTCTTTCACCCAATATCAGGTAGGATGATGTGCGTTGGCGCTGAAGAATAAAGGCACAAACATCTGGCGTTGCTTTTCCAACATAGCAAAATCATTGAATGGTGAGAAGTTAAACATAGAATCATTATAAGGAGGTTTGCATTCTCGTATGACACATTGCTGTAGCCGAATATTACGGTTAAACATTGTTGTAGTCAAGAATGCGTCCGGGTGCCACTCGGGTGCCACCACAGGCGCCCGGATGCGGGTGGATGCCTGTCGCAGGCATCCACCCGCATCCGGGCGCCTGTGGTGGCACCCGAGTGCACCCGGACCGGCACCAACACCAAGCCACACCCGCTCCCGCATCCAGCATAAAACCGGACGCACCAGTATCTTAGGATATTTTCTAATTAGCTCTCTTAATGTAGAATTCCCCTATAGCGACACAAGATGCACCAAATTACATACTCTCTCCATGAACCTTCTCCTCATCAGGTTCCGACTAAATTCATGTTCTAGCTCAGGAGGCTTCTTAATATTTCTATTGAAACCTCACCAAAGAGTTTCTATTCCAACACACAATCCACATTAAGAAGAGATCACCAACCTCACCCGAACTTGGCCAGTATAACAAGTGCATAACTGATCATCTAATGCTAAACTCTAGCTAAAAAATTTCAAGCTTTAGAATTATTCAAGAAAAATGATCATGGCAGACAACTAGCAGATTGCCACTAAGTTACTAACCACCGGGAACAATCCCTTCGCATTATCAATACAAAATCCAAGAAATCTCCATGACTTGTGATTTACATCTTTTTCTCAGAAGATCATCTACCTCTATTAGATGGATCTGCTTGTAAAAGGATCCATATCACGCTTAGACTACAAAGATCAAAAGATCTAGAGACCTCCATGGCACAATGTCAAATCATTGTCAAAAGCTCTTGTTCCAAGTTATCAAAGCTGCCCATGGCATTGTGATGAGAATCTCCTAATTAAAGATATCACTTTTTCCCCCACACAATCAAAGAACTCTTGCAATTCTTTAAAAAAGAGCATGTCCGCACCAATGAACAGTTTGTGCGTCAATGACATGTCCACCATTAACAGCGTCTATGACAACCATCCTTTAACATGCACCTTCATACCACCTGACACTGCCTTGGTTCTTGTTCTTGCATTTGGTTGTGGGAAGCGAGATTTGAACCCTTGACGCCCTCTTAACAGGGCTTGCGACTTAACTGTCACATTGCGGGGTCATCCTTGCAATTTTGACTGATATTAACCTCTCTTTCTTTGCAATTAAAAATGATTCCAACATTTTTTTCACGCAATAAATTTTATGCAAGATTTCAACATTTTTTTGACAGATTTCATTGGGCTTTATTGTGTGGGATATATTATTTGTCCATGGTAGGGTTTGCACGTTTATTAGTAGAAACATGATAGTAGTATGTCTTTGTAAATTTTAAGAGTTAAAGCAATTGAAGAGATGTTTCCTATTTTAATGGTTGTTTCTAGGCATTTCGTGATGCTTTCCCCCCCCCCCCCCCCCCCAACATTGCACCATTCAAGAGAAATATATGGCTTTTTTTCCCTAAATTTTATATCTTTCTCTTTACAAAAAAATATTTTGTATTTTGATTTTTATAAAATATAATTGATTTTTCTTTATAATGTAAGGGAACTTTTTAAGTTTATTAAAATAAAAGATGTTGTGTTTGAACATATAATTAATTATAATCTTTTTAATATTTTAAACATTAGTTTAATGATTTTTAATTGTAAATCTAAATACTTTTTCTGTGTATGTATATCTATACATATATGTGTCTGTGTGTGTATATATATATATATATATATATATATGTATACACAAACACATATGTTTATGTGGACCAATAACTTATTTTTGTTGTTTGTTTAAAGTCATTTACCTTGTTCATAAACTTTTGTTGGCATTAGTCAATTTTTTTTTTTTCAAGTTAATTGCTAGCTACATGAAGTTTAGGTTCTTTGCCATTGAATAAATTTTGGGTTAAGCATAATTGTGTGATTTAAATTTAGTTAGGGTTTCATTGACTTTGAACATTGCATTTGAAGGTTAAGTGTTAGGGTTTTAAGATCTTATCTTTTTTCTATTTTTAATAATTGAAAACCATGATATTTTTATTATATATAATTATTTTTATACATTTTTTAATCAAAGAAATGAATAAAAAGTGACAACAATCAAATCTAAATGAGGTGAAAGTCAAGCATTTTTTGAAAGGTTTGGGGTAGTCTTGGAGCTTGGTTAAAAGCAATAAGATTATGAAAAATAGCATGCCCCATGAAGGTTTATCATTAATGTGGTTTCAAAGGCCTTAATTTGAGCTTGGTGTTGGTTGCTCTGCCCCTTGACCCAAACCTTGTATCATGATAGGGAGTGCCAAGGGTGTTTCCCTTCGACCCCATTGGGGGCATATGAGGGCACTACCCCTTGACCCCATTGGGGACACTGCCCTTAGATCCCTATGAGAGGTATTGCCCTTGGACCATTCTAGGGGTTGACACCCTGGATCTTTGTTCTCATTTTTCTTTTCTTTATATGTCTCTATTTGTATGCCTTCAAATTAAGAAATAGTAGGTTTTTCTCTCTTGTTTTACATTTTTTCTTTTGTTTTTTTGATAGTTTGATTTGCTCCCAAATTTTCAAAAAATAATTATACTTTTGGTTTGCCAATTTATCCCCAAAAGTTTTTTGTTGCTATGATCCAAAGTACTCTTACAAGAATGTTGTGAACATCCCAAAGTAATACAACATGAATCACAAGCACTCTAGCCATCCATCCATTGTCTGGCTGTTACACCACCAATGCATCATGATGGATAAGGGACCATCAACACTTTATTTGCTCCCAAATTTTCAAAAAATTATTATACTTTGGTTTGCCAATTTATCCCTCAAAGTTTTTTGTTGCTATGATCCAAAACATTCATACAAGAATGTTGTGAACATCCCAAATTACTACAACACGAATAACAAGTAATCTATCCATCCATCTATTGTCTCACTGCTACATCACTAATGCTCCATGATGGATAAGTGATCATCAACACCATGATTTGCAACATCATGACATTCAAATGGTCTATAGCTAAATCCCACTACAACAAGACACCATCAACATCACAAAGATCTATGAATATAGATAGCTGACATTCAAGTTACCTATGCAATATTTGAGTTGTAGACAACTTACAAAAATCACACAACTCATAGATCTTAAAGTAGCACAACATAGATCCACTAAACAATGTAGGTCCAAAAGCAAGCAAATTCAACACCACATTAGAAACAAACAAATCATAGACATCAAGAGACAAACACAAACAAAATCTAGGTTCTTCACAATACTTACATTAGATCCAAAATGGTGAAAATCCACCATTTGGAAACAACTACCTCCACACTGAGAAAGCTGCAAACAACATCCTTGAACCATACACAAAGCATTTATGCAAATCTACAATTATCTTGCATCCAAAAACACATCCACATGGTTCACAATATGAAAGTAGTCTCTTTGTAGATGTACAAAAGCATTGAATTTTGTTAATCATGCAAAACTATAATAGTGCTCCACCTTCTCCATCCTTCAAGTGTCTATAATATTGTATTTTGAAAGACAAGATCAACTACATGACTTCCACTTGAACCTGGATTAATTAGTCAATTCCTTCCTACTATTTACTCAAGCTTGCTCAAGGTAAGAAACAAAAAGTGAAGTAATACCAAGAACCAAATCACCATGGATTGATCAAATGAAAGCAACATGCAACTTGCAAGCAAAATGCAAGTACATGCAAGCCATGGAACTGCCTTAGCTTTTATACCAAATGCTAGGTAAAATACTTTGCAAGCTCCTCCAACACTGTAAGTTTTATTAAACAAAAAGCAGGATACAAGTACAAACAAACTATGCCCATAAAGTGGAACTGGGACAGAGATTTATTTCCCAAATTAACCCTTAAAGAGGATACAAATGTATACCTCAGATGTATGAAAATTTTCAATAGTATATTGCCATTTAAACTAACATTTTAAGAACAAAAAAAGAAAAGATAAAGCATAGACATAAGAGACAAGATACCAATATTTATGAGAAAACACATAACAATTACAACACTTCCAAGTTCTTGCCTTATCGTGTAGATTAATATCCCGTTCCATTGGAGGAAGTCCAATAACATAACCTACAATAAACACTTCTCATTACCTCCATCTCAAACTCTCAATATATAGAATCAAGGAGGCCCAAAAAAACACCAAAATGCATTACCTTGGGCACGGAGAAGATCTGAAATATCATGGTAAACATTCTATTGATCCCTACCCCATTTTGACTCATTATTTGTAATGATGCATCATAATATGTGTCAGAAATTGGGCAATATCCTAGTCCACTTTGTAATTCCCTAAAATCACACTTGTACATGTGCCACAGAATTTGTTAGAGGTAACCCCCACATCTGACTATGCTACAATGACATTATATGTTCCTACAGCAGCTTACTACACACATCCCTAGATAGTTGACATGTGGCCAAAAGTGCCACCTCAAAGTGTGACACCTCATTTTACTAATGAGGACAAAATGATAAATAAATAGATATTTCAAACACTAGGGCTTGTAAGGTGTATGACACACATAACCCCACACATACAACATATTCGATGTACTTAGTAGCTGACTTGATAAAAGGTCCACTATCACACCCCATTCAATGCACAAGTTGGACCTTCCTCTTATTAAGACATTGAGTAATTTTTTAGAAGTATTGCAATATGCAAGTATGTAAGCTATGCATACCTTTATCTCAAGCTAAGTTATTGGTTGGGGTTTGGGTTTAGTTTTAGGAAGGGTAAATCACTGATTTTTTTATTTGTGTTTCATGGCTCGGATAGCAAAAATATATAAAATATTAAAAATATAAAATAAATTTTAATGTACATAAAATAAACTAAATCAACCCCAAAAATAATTTGATGCCAAATGTTAAATGATATTTCAATGGTGATTGTTAAAAGTTAAATAAAAAATGCATATATTTATAGTATAGGTTCAAAACAGACTAATAGACATCAGTATGTTAATTACAACCACAATGCCATTCCCAACAGCTCTGCTATGTAAGTCTTGTGTGGCAACCTCATGCCGCTCTACTCTAGTCTGGAACAAGGAAAGTCATGCAGCAAAAGCACCTAAATTGGGATGATCCAGCACTATTCCAATTCCTTGTTGAGTTTCAAGTTGGTATGCACATGAACCAATTCCTGTCTTATTGGTTTTCAATTTGGTGTGTCTAATTGAGTGGATAAAGGAGTATAGTCTAGTCCTTCTCAACGAAAGAGTAACTTTGCTTCATATTGAGGTAAAGTCAACATAAAGTTTAGAACTTATAATTAATAATAATAAATAATATTAAAATCTATAAAAATATATGTGGCCACATAATTTAGAAAAATGGATTTACAATTTCTTAAACATAGCCATGATAAGATTTTATTGGGAATGGGCTCTAGGTAAATTGATCTTTGGCCATGAAGGTACCACCATACCCTCCTTGTATTTGTTCCAAACAGTGCTAAGGTTGTATCCTATTGAAGTTGGTTACCAATCCCGATCACAATTTTATCTATATCTAAATTAAGGAAGAGTCTAATGAATGGTGTCTTATATTTATTGGTAACTTCAACATCCTTGTATTGTGGTGCCTTCTTGGGCAACTCAAGTGTCTTCATGCTGTAAAGTCTTGGATTTAAAGCATCAAAGAGATTCCTTGTGGCAGTCGTTTTGTTCTATTGTTCAATAAGAATTTCTCCACTTGCTTGATTTTTTTTTCAAAAGTCTCCCATTATTTTGCTGCTATGGTACCCTTCATTTTCTTGATCAAGGAATCAATGTCATCATTTACTTTCTCCAAACATGGCTGATTTGTATGAGTAAATCTGATTAATGGGAGGATCAATATAACTCTTAAGTAATGAGTGCTGAGAGATTTAAAGAAAAGTCAAATTTAATTAGAGAGCACAAATTTATTTAATTCATTAACGCTTTGTATGTGCCATTTTGAAGATGGACATAGGGTGTGTTGTTTATTAATTAATTTCTTCCAGAAAAATGCCAAGCTTCGTAGTGCCATAACAGGTTACATATTCATACAAAATTCACTTTCAGTATAACTACCCAAAGGGTTGACTAACTGTTTTATGTGATGCCCCTGATAATTCAGTACCCAGTTTCATCTCTGGAGGTTTTTATCAGTGTAACACGGGGACGCGCACCCCCCCAAAAGCCCCAAGTACCGGGTGCGGGGACATCCCTGGGACAGGTACTCCACGCACCCGAGCACCCCCACCGAGGCGGAGCACAGCCGCACCCCAGACGCACCGATCGGGTGCTTGTGGGGTCTTGGGTGCTGGGGTGCGGGGACTGGGTGCTGCCCAGCCGTCCCTCAAGTAGCATGATTTGAGGCCTCCCATTCTTGCATTTTGACATGATATCAGATTGACATTTTGATTTTGACATTTTGTACTCATTTTGATATTGATGATTGATCATGATTCATTATATGATATCATATCATGCTACTCTGCTCATTGTAATCATGATCATCTTTATGATATATCATAGATTCATATATGACATTTGATATTTTAATTTCATATTACTATGTTTACTTTAAATGATTATCATTATGTTACTATGTTGAAAACTTGAATGTTTAATAGTTCTAGTTCGTGTATTTCAATTTGGTAAGTAACTTAGCAGTTCAATTTGGTATGTTAAATGAACATTTCAAGTTATATATGTATAGTATGCAGTCCTCCCCCTCCCCCCCCCCCCCGTCCCCCGCCGCCATCCCCCCGCTGTCCCGAAATTGAGGCCCTTTTTTTTCCTGCACCCGAAACTTGTCCCGGCATCCCCCCGTCCCGATGTACCTGTGTTTCACTGGTTTTTATACTCTTAAGGTGGACAAGTACTCACAAGGTCTTAACCTTGGTGGTGTCAGATGGGTTCTGCATCACTATTATGTGTTCTTGCAGGAACCTTGCAATCTTTACTGCAGTTGTGATTTGCTGCAGGCATCCTCTTATGGGGCAGTTGCATTTGTGGTGACCCACTACTACCAGGTTTTTCTTATCAAGGCTTGCCATCTTTAGGGCCAATGTAGATATTTTTAATGCACCCTTGCAGTTGCATTGGCTGCTTATGGATTTTTGATCTTATGCTACTATTACAACCTTCAAGCTTGCAGATATGCAGATAAGTATTTAAATCTCTGTTAAGCAAATCTTTGAAGAGAACTGTCACAGAGTCTGATGTTCTTTGTGTGAGAAAAAATGAAAATGTCACATCATGGATCAAACCTACTCTTTTTCAAATTGTTGAGCATGAAATGTTTTTCCTGCAGTTGTTGAAGAAACTGTACCACTTTACCAAATCAATATGGTTTATGACATTTCCATACATATCCTTGGTTTGCATTGAAACCTTTTTAACCAAGGATAGGTGTTTGACGGGAATTAATTTATCCAAAGGAAGGAATAACAGCTGTAGTTGTACAATCTTGTGCAGTGCTCAAAAGGATTGAGGATCTCTATGTTGACATTGGCCTAAAAACTAAGGTGGACTAGACCAAATTTATTGGTTTAAACTTGTTCTGGATTCTAGAGGATCTATATTAGAGAACCTCTCTCTATTTTAGGCAAATCAAAAAGCAAACTAGCCTCAACTCATTTCCAAGTTTTAGACTAATTATGAATCTGCTATCAAAACTATATTAGATGAACCTAACTGAAACATTGAAGTTCTAAAACAAGATTGTCAGATAATGAGCAAAATAAATTCAGTAAATAATTTAATTTGACGAATCTAGAAAACAAATCGTTGAAATAAAAAAATAAATGTTATTGTTTTGAGTATGACCGGTGTGCAGAATAGCCAAAGCTCTCAAGTGAACCATCCGCACTTTTTAAAAAAAATCAATTTAATTTGTATGAAGTGCTTCCCCAGCTCGATAGACTTCCTCCAAATAAAATGCACTATCCTTGCTTTATTTTTCAAAAGAAGTCTTTAGCTTTATGCCTTTCCCCCCTCTATTTTCCTAATATAGACATGATATATTATCTTCCTGTTTTAATCTATTTCCCTGGAGAAACTTATTTTTTATTCACTTTCAAAATTCTCTTAAATCAAAAGGTCTAAATGAAGCAATGATTTGCTAGTTTCCAATCAAGGTAAATAATGGGATATTAAGTTCCCTTAGAAGAGACATCATCTATATGTAAATCTTTCAGTTGCACCAGATATGTGGTAAAAATTCTGTTTTCTTAGCCTTCTACCTCTGGTACCTAAATCCCATTTGGGCATCAAATTCTGTTTTCTTTACACATGGAAGGGAAGAAGACTGGTGATACTGTCAGATTTGGATCAATTGCAACCTTTAATTTGACACATGGAATGTGTTATGCACCTTAGTGTTGGCAGGTAACAAGGAGCATGGATAATTTGTCCAACTTTTGAAGAATAGTGAAGAGATCGAAACACCTGGGAGATGGATTTTCTTTTGCCTTCTTGCTAGATGTGGTTCATTTGTAAGTTTTCAATGGAAAGAAAACTTCATCTCCAAATGCAAATTCCCCTCCTTTGACTTCATCATACCTTAAGCTGTTTTAAGATTAACTTTAGAACGTTTAAGATCTGTTGACCCTCTAGAAGGGAGCTGACATTTTATCAATTCTTTACCAGATTACTTGTCAACTTTTTTCACCAAACATGCGTTCACAGTAGTGTTAACACTTTCTTTGTGACTTGCTGTGTGTAATGTCCCCTTTTTGGGACGTTAGAAGTCAATCAAATAATTAAGTTTTAAAAGTTGTCGAATTATATTAAATCAAATGACAACTTAATAAAGTATTAAAATGACTTTAATGGAGCTTAGTGAAAATTAATAAAGTCATTTTAATTTAAAGAGGGGGGATAATAAAGAGATAAAAGGAAGGAATTCCAAGAGACAGGCAGAGGGAAAACGAAGATGTTAAGATATAGCTTCATTCGTATATATATATATATATATATATATATATATATAATACAATGTTAATAATGAAGAGTTGTGATTATATTATTACTATCATATTATCATTATTATATTTATAATATAATAATGATAATACCATAGTTATATATTAATGAGGTCACATTGATATTGATTGAACTATGTTCGATAATTTGCAAGCATCGATTAATGAGTCGAATGCATAACCGAACACATAGCATTCGTTTGTTAATGCAGCGATCTTAAAGTAAACTAAGTCGCTGTTATTATTAGTACTAGCGACTGTTGTTAACAGTCGCTAGCACTAATACTAACAACGACTTCACAAAGAGACATGACTGTTCGGTATTAAGAGACGCATTGTTTACGAAGGTGACCGTTCATCAGCATATATATATATGCTGTGATCGCAGGGTTGAAACAATCAATTACAGTGTTCATTGCTTCCTTCACCTGCGGTCACAACATAATACATATTTAGTATAATTTATAAAAACATCACAATATATTTATATATCAGAACAGTTATTTATCAGTAATATAATAAATTCCCAAAGATTTGATTTCCCAACATGGTATCAGAGCAGAGTTAAAGGGAATTAATCTCTGAATTATTCTTTGACTAGAATACAAAATAAAATATTACTTAAAAGTAAAGAGTTATCATAAATCATAAAAATGACTACCGGAATCAGAATGGAAGACAGATTGGAAGGTGTGTGTGTGAAAATTGTACCTGATCTGTAGACACAACACTTCAGTAAAACATTAGAGGTTAGCTATAATCAAAATCGTGCAAAATTGAAATCTACTCTAACCAAGCGATTTACTGCTTTCTAGTAGGTGCGAGATTAATGTTCTCAGATTGCTATCGAGATCAGTGACCTAGACGACACCTAAATGAAAGATTTGAATGTAAAACTGATATGAAATGTGAATGCAATTAATCTTTTTTTTTTTTTGTATTTTCTATGCAATGATAATGAAAAACTGATATGAATCTATGCTAAATGCTATGCAATGCTAATCTAGAAATGATATGATATGAGAATGAAAATTCTAACAATAATATGAAAGCTATGAATTTGAAATTGATCTCACCAAGCTTTGAATCCTCAAATTTATCTTTCAAGCTTCAATTGTGCAAATTCTCCAAATCTGATATGCTATGATTCCTGTAGAGTAAGTTTGCAATTTGCGAGATATGAATTATGAAGAGCTGAGCCTTGGTTTTATAGAAATCCAAGGCTTTGGAGGTGCATGGAAGAAAGCCATAAATCACTCAGATTAACTCAGCTTGATTTTTGAGTTATCTGATAATAAAGATAATTTAATTCACAAAATAATGCAAATCATGCAAAAATAGCTTTTTAACTCAAATTAGAAGTTTAGATCAACTTTAAAACTCAAAAAGATGTTGAGTATCAAAAAGCTAACAACTTGCATTGATTTTCCAATTTGAGTTTAACTGTTTCTTTTGAATGTGCATAATAATTATGAATTAATTAAATAAATAAAGTGATTTATGCTCAACTTAACTGATTTTTGAAAATAAATAATTGATTTATGGATTAATCAATTATTTAATCAAACTTTTATTAAAAACTATATTATTAAATAATGACAACTTGCTTTAATTAATTAAATAAAAATTTAATCAATTATTCATAGGATATTGGATTTATTGTCAAAATTAAATAATACAATTAATAATAGATAGAATTAAATTTAATTACACAATTAAGTGGCAAGATATTAAATCTAATTAATTAAATATGAAAATATTCAATTAATCAAATTTAGGATAAATGTGATTTATCGCCAAATAATCATTAAATTAAAGATAATTAAGATAATTAAGAATATTGCTAGGAATATTCTCCGATGCAAAATTTAAGATAATCAATTATGATTCGATGATGTTTAGATGTGTCTTAGATTAGGACTTCGATGTTGATTTCGTTCGATTTGTAGATGTAGGAGGTTAATGAACTTATAGCCCATTTTTTGGGTATTACATTTTGCCCCTCTTTGAATTACTGTGCGAAGCGCAGTGGTTCAAAGATAGTCTGTGTTTGATAGAGATATGAAACTGATTCGAAATTGATAATTGATATGAGACAGAAGCTGATTGATATTGATTTGATATGGAGATAATAGGTCCTGAATGACCAAAGATAATGTTCACTATAACAGCAAATGAACCTATGATTGTGAAAAAGTGTCAAAACGCCTGATTCCAAACCTTAGGATTGCAAAGAAGTGAGTGACCGGTTCTAGACTCTATTGTCTTAGCAGAACTAGCAGGTATCACATCCGAATCCTTCGGTTGCCAAAGAACCAAGGAAAGAACACTATGATCCGATGGTTGCAAAAACTAATACAGTTTACAAGATTAGGAGAATACCAGATTGATATGGATCTTGATGAATCTGATATGCCCCAAGTGATAGATTTGCCTCGAGTGATGAGGACTTTTGATGAATCAGTAACTAGACGTGGTTGTTGTCTTGATTATTGAGGAAGATATGATTTCCATAAAGATATGATTTCAAATTTGATTACAGACTTTGAATGATGTGCAATACCATGCCCCCTTCGGGATTAAAATTGAAATCTGACAAGAAAAGTCAGCGTGATATGGTTAGAAGCATGTTAATTGATTTGAAAAGTGGTTAAACACGTTGAAGAACGCATCCTGCATCGTTTGGAGGTCCAAAAGACCAAGTTTGACTAAGTTTGACCATGAGTTGACCATGGTTGACCAAGTTGAAATTTTGATAGTTTGATGTAAGATAATCAGTTAAGTTGAATTATGGAATTTTGTGATGATCGAAGGTTGATTATGCAAACAGTGAATAATATGAATGATCTCAGATTTTGATTTTGATCCTGAAAAAGGATTCTACTTGTTGTTTCGTTGGAGGAACCTTCGTGTGAGATTCAACTCTTGTTAGACTTGAAGAGACAAGTGGAGAATTGTTTAAGCATTGAAGTTCATTTAATCATTGTGAGATCATGCAAACATGCAAAATGCAAAGAGACATGCAAAATGAAATGCAACCTAAGACCTAGGACCTAGTCACTGATCATATGTCGATTTGTTATCATCATTGAACTTTTAGGTAACCGGATAAATCAATACAATGTCCACTAGCTATGAAACCATAAACATATGAATATCGATTTATATGCGCAAGAATCAATACAACACCCACTGGTCAACAACCATGGATATATGAATATTGATTTTATTTTCGGAATGTCGGATTAGATATAAGCACCCAAGCACAAACACCAGGATGACCTAAATATATGTCCATTTTGATATAGCAATTTGTATAAGCATCAAAACATAAACGTCGTGATGACTTGAATACGCCTTGCATTACAAACACATCAAATAGCTAAGAGATTATTCTAAATCCAATGTGAATTACCCGTAGTGACCCTTTATCGTTCACATCCTTAGGTAAGATTGCGTTTCACAGTAGGAGAAAGAACTCACTCAAAAAAACAATAGTTAGATCAAACTTCCTTGAATCATCTGGGTTTCAATGGTTGAGGTACGCATGGCCATCCAATTCGAGATAGAGGCTCTTACAGTCGGACACCATTTCAATCCAAAATTTCCAAAGTTGTTAGATTGTCACATACAAACAGAAAACAAAGAAAAGATTATGCCCGCAGTCATCACTATCTAAATCCTATAAAGGACATCATCGAAGAGCTCGAAGGGACATAATGTGCAAAAATCTCAATGGGAATCAGTAAGCATACAAGGAGATAAAAGCATGTAAAAAAGCATAGATTGTTTTCAGTTTTCAGTTTGATGTTGATTGCGGTGTTGTAGATGCAAAATCCTTTCTGGAGGCAAGACAGACTGACTGACTCACATGAAGCTTCAAAGGACTCTGAGCGGATATGATATGTCGAAGATACACTGGAGACCATAGGATATGACATTGATTGCCCCCAAGTGTTAAGCATTGATAGGATACAGACGCTTGAGCTGAGTGGTGTACAAACCAACTTATTGAAAATTGGAAATGCAGAAACAAACCGGGAGATATGTACAAACTAAAGCAAGATTGAAAGCTGGGAAAGACCAAGATTGCGCTGATAGATGGAGCATTTTGAAACAAGTGGCGCCCTTTTGCCAGGTTTTCACCATCTTGGCAGAGATTTTATTTTTGCTACCAAGGCCCCTGTTTCCAGATTTTCACCAAGGCACTTTTTTTTAATTTATTTTTTTGAATTTTTTTGAATTTTTGATATTTTTCAATTTTTTTGTGAATCATCAAGGCACCTATTGCTAGGTTTTCACCAAGATGTTCATTTTTTCAGGACTTTTTCTGATTTTTATAATTTTTTTAGGACATTTTACCATAGACTGAATGCCTTAGGCGTAGAATTTCTTCAGATGGAAAACGTTGATTGGTTCTCGGAGCTGTTCTCCTTCAGTCGTTGAGAGTTTATAGGCACCAGAGCCAAAAGTAGCAGTGATAACAAAGGGACCCAGCCAGTTGGGTTCGAACTTCCCCTTGCATTCTCGATGTGATTGATTTTTAGGATTTTCTCTCAAGACTAGATCGCCAACCTGAAATTCTCTGTCTGACTTTCTTGTTGTAGCCTCTAGACATTCTCTTCTGATATACTCTGAGATGATCATACGCTACTTGTTTGCGCTCATCTAGTAGTTCAAGTTCTTGCAACCTAGACACTCTGTAGTCATCGTTAGTGACAAGTCCATGCATTTTGATTCTGAGTGATGGGATTTCGACCTCAATAGGCAATACTGCTTCAGACCCATAAACTAAAGCGAAAGGTGTAGCCCCAGTAGGTGTTCTGATACTTGTTCTGATACTGGTTCTGACACTTGTTCTAATACTGGTTCCGATACTTGTTCTGATACTTGGTATATTTGATAGCATCTTTTTTCATTTGCAAACTCCCAAACAAGATCATATCATGCAGTCCCAATGTCTAGCAAGGTGGAGAACAAGACGGATTGAAAAACTGGTGGAAGAGATGGAAGACAAGAGAATGAAGGAGAATGAAGGGAAGAAATCCTCAAGGGCAAACTCCTTAAGAATACCCAAACCAGAAAAAATTGTCATGTAAAGTGCATTGGGACAAGCAATGAAAGGCTAGCATAGGATAAGTCACAAAAGTGTAATGCCAGAGTAGGAAAGGATGCAGTCCAAATGAGTAGACATGTCAAGAGGCTTCATAGCACCGTGTTTTACTCTTTTTATTTTATTTTATTAGATCAAGACCAAAGGGAAAATGATAGCGACAGGTGAAAATGAATGGAGGAAGATGGATATGAAGGCTAAACATGGAAGGAATGAAAGCAAGATCATCGTAAGATAGCTCACAATATAGCCAAATGTTCATGTATAGATCAACATTGTCAAGATCAAAGAGAGAAGATGGAATGGATGAAATATGTAAAAGAACTACACATGATGCCTGATTGTCAGGTTTTCATCACGGTACTTATCCAACGCGCCATAAGGGAGTGGTTTTCACCATAGGATGAATTTATTTCTCTTTACTTTTGCTACCAAGGCGCCTGTTTCCAGATTTTCACCATGGCACATTTTCAATTTTATTTTATTTTTCATTTCTTTTTTTTTGGAAGAAGGCAAGCTTTTTAGATAATGCTCCTTGAAAGGATAAACCATAATATTCCAAGGAATCAAAATGATATGCTCAAAGATGTTGATAGGGAAAGGGAGATGGAAGAGAAAAATGGAGGATAAGGTTTTATGTAAAGCGAGTGAGGTTGGAAGATAGGAGGAATAGGCAAATGAGGAAAAATGATAGAAGGTAGAAGGATAATGAATGGAAGGATTGTGAAAGGGTAAATGGAAAGAAAGGAAAGATCAACATCAACACACACCTTGAAGGGTGGCGAGAGGGTGGAGGAAACGTGAATGAAAGAATACGTGAAGGAATATGGTGAATGGATAGCAGAGGTTGTGGTTTAGGCACATGGAATGGAATAATGTTTTTGGAAGAAAATGAAGTGGAAGTCTTTGGAAGCTTGAATGTCAACTTTACTTTTTTTTCAACACCAGACTTTTTCAAGAGAGACTTTGGAATCCATATAGCCGTAGGCTTTTTATTTCCTTTTGATGATCTAGAGAGAATATCTTCAATGATGAATTTTGGAACCCATACTTGTCTTGTAGTTTTTTTCTTAAATATCTCTTTTGACTTTATGCCTCCATGTCGATTAGAAGAGACATGGTGATCTTCTCTTTTCGATGGATTCTTGTATTGCTTCTTTTTTTTGTATTGAACATTCAAGTTACTTCCAAAAGACTTGGGACTTGTGGAAGAAGGAGGATATGACTGGTTTAGATGGGTGTGTGGATGAAAAGGATTCAAGAGTGTGCATCTATGTTGATCTTGAGGAAAAATGGGAGATGAAGATATGTAAGGACCCAAGATGGATGGAAAATTAGGAGAGTTAGGAGGGGAAAGTGAAGGGACATAAGAACCCAAGATGGAAGGCAGACATGAAGCCCTTAGTAGTGGTGGAGGAGGTCCAAGGATAGAAGTGGAAGATGCAAAAGGATAATCAATAAGTTCATTGGCATCTATATGACAACCAAGGATATCAGCATCTTTAGAGTGAGCATTACGATTTTCAATAGAATCATGGACATCTTGAATATGAGCAGCTTCTTTGATAGGATTGTTCAAAACTTGCAAAGACTTAGGAAGAGTAGAAAGTGGAAGCGAACATGGAATGGTAGAATAAGATGGAAGACTTTGATTTTGACAAGGATCTTTGGATAGCATAAGCGCATAATTTTTCTCTTGATTTTCAATAGGCTTAACATTGGAAGTAACAACACCATTTTTAACAACCTTAATGGAAGTATCATCTTTGGAAAGTGTAAGTGTAGTAAGGTTATTTTGATTGTCAATAAGCTCAACAGTGTAAGTAGTAGCTTGATCTTGCTTAGGAGAAGACTTAAGACATGGTGGAATGCATGAAAAAGGATGTGCAGGATCAAAAGAACCTTGAAGCGGATAAGAGACATCATGAAAAGGATTGGATGACATGGAGGGTTCTTGATCTTGATCTTTCTTTATGTTCTTTTCTTTATCATCTTTAGAGTCCTCTTGACATGGAGCCACTTCTAAGGACAAGGAAGCATGTTGGGATTGTATGGATGACTTTGGAAGAGATGGTGGAGGACTAGCTGAAGTAGGCATTATAACATATGAAGGCTTAGGCTCTTTAAGTTTATCATTATTGAAAGTATTTGCAGCCAAGTGAAGGTTAGCTTGAGTTTCTTTAAGAGGTAGTTGTGGAGGATATCTATAGGGAACCGCATGAAAAGTATCAGGGCTTGTGTCGGATGAAGGTTCTGTGAAAGATTTGAAAGACTCGGAAGCTTTAGGAAATGTATGGGTATTGGAGGAAGTAGGGGATGGAAGGGAACCATCACAAGACAAAGGTCCAACATTAACATGATCTTTCTTGAGAAGATAATCTTTATTTTTAGCAGGAGAGTCCTTAGGAGAAGGATTCTTATAATATTGATGCTTCAAGCTAGCACGATGCATTTTATAGTCCTCAGTAGTAGTAGATGGATCATAATCAAGGTATTGTCCACAAAAGCCATCAAAATCTCTTTCAAAATCAGAATCATATGGATCACCATCACGATCTATCCAATGTGACGGCCCATTTGTAGTAAGTAGGAACACACGACGAGGAGGACTCTTAGGAACAGAGGTGTCATAGGTATCATTACATTGTCTATCGTCATAGTTATCATAGTCTCCAAAGCTTGATGTGTCACTCTCTGTGGAAGAGGTATCATAAGGGTTGTCACGTTGCTCACATTTTGTCTGAGGGCATGGTGACATGTACAAGTCTTTATCAAATGGAAAAGAGCATAGAGTTTCCATGGAGAACTCTTTAGGTTCCTTTTCTTTCTCAAGTTTGTCAAGCTGGACTTGCATAGCTTGCAGCTGCTTCATCATAGCGGTGATTAGAGCTTTTTCCTCTTGTGTACTGATTCTTTGAGACATGTATACTGATTTTCAATGGCTACTGCTCTGTTCTTGACACAATGATTTGTTCGATAGATTCTGGAAATAGGCTAAAAAAGCTAAATATCTGGCAATTCTGATAATTTTCTGACAACTTTTCAAAAATTTTCCAAATGACTTTCTGCAGACTCGTACGACATTTGGTAGGCAATGAAATGATAGTTGAAAAACTCGTACAACAGTTGCAAGATTTTGACTTTGAGAATTTGCTGGCATGGAAACTCGTACGACACTAGGTACTCAATCATACGACAGATGGGTAGTAATGAAACGACACTTTGAGAAAACTCGTATGACTTTCTGACCTCCTGAGATGACTTTTGACTCCAGAAAAAAATTTTACTTCAGATTTTGCAAATTTTGAGTTTTCAGATTCGGATTGTTTGCAAATTTCAATGTCCAGATTTGAGGATTGTAACAGATTTGTTCGTTTTCAGTAACCAGATAGATAAACAAGCATGCAAAACAGCAAGCACGTGATTTCAAGCATGTCTGAAAACAATGAACAAGGGCAAAAGCAACCTTGCGCATGAACAATCAAGTGACTTATTCGTTCTAATCCTCAGAAGCGCTAATTGTGTATGTTCCAAAAATGTTTTGTAATGACGCACATATACCCTATAAAATGAAAATTTGGCCTCGCTAGGGTTTTTAGTAATGGTTTGACTCTGCAACTTTTATGATCCAAAGGGGTGAACTCCAATCCCGGCGCACCAGGGTTTTTACACAGTCCGAGAACTTAATCTTCAAGAGCTGCTAGGGAGATTTGACAACCCAACAATGAACCATACCCGTGGAGATTTCTTCCACAAAGACATTTATATAGCGGCTGTCACTACCACGACGAAAATGGCTATTATCGCTTGAGGTTCCGTCAACGCAGTTTACCCTGTGAAGGGATTGTTCGCTACGGTTAACCTTCTCTAAAGGTGACTCACAATAGTATACCACAAGGGGACTTGGCTCCAGATCCAAGGTTTTGATGCCTCTTCACTTTTAACCCAAACAAAGCAAGCAGATTAATCCGACACGCTAAGACAAAGTTTTGCTTCACCAAGGTCTATGATATCAACCCCACGTGATCTATCAACTCCTCTGGAGAGAGAATGTATCAATCAATAAGGGAAGACGCACTAACCAATTTTGATTCACCAAAGCTCGTGATGTCTACCCCACATGATCTATCAACCTCTCCTGGGAGAGAATGTATCAATCAATATAAGAAGACGCACTAACCAAGTTGAATGTGAAACGCACTAAGTATCCTCCCTACCTACAAGGATTCTATCGTCAAGAAGGATTTCGTTGGGAATCCAATCTCTCAAGAATCACGAATAGTGTTCATAGGGTCTAATTACTATGTGAGTACAGATATATTCCAGAAAGCAAACTTACCCAAAAATATTCAAAAGTACAAGGTGGTACACTTAATGCTTAAAGCAAATATGAGGTGAGTCCACAAAGTGGAGCACTTAACCCCTCACACAAGCTAGAAACGAGTCCACAACTTAGAAAACAAGTGAGTTCCTAAAAGCACAAAAGGGTTGCCTGGTGGAACAATTAACGCTTCTCTCCTGTAGACCCCTCCCTTTTATGGCGCTGAGATTGCAACCACGGGGCGGAATGAGGGGCCGACAGATTAGCGAGTCCAATAACCCAAGATAGCAATCAAGATCAATCACAAGTAATCTAAGACTGCCAATAAATACCTAAGGTGTCACAACCTAGTATCAATTATGCAAGTGTGTAAAACAAAAGCATGAAAAGAATCACCCAAGCTAGACACACGAGAGATTTATTTTAAGCCCAAATTGAAATATTATTAGATGAAGGAGAATACCTGGGATCCTCGAAACGTGCTTAGTAGATTTTACTTGATTTTTAGCAATTCTTGTTGAGCTTTTCCATGCAAGCAAGTGACGAACTCTCCAACAAGCAAACAAGTAAACAAGATATGCAACATATATTCAACTTATGAAAACCATAGGGTTAGCTCTAAAAATCAATTATTATCAGCAATAATAACCAACAATTAACCCAAATGACAACTCATATCATTCATTGAACCATGTAAAAAAATAAGAGCATATCCATCACAAAACTTTATTTTTTTTGCTGCATTTGACCTAGTCAATAAGATCTGATTTTTTTTTATGATTTTGGCCACAAAAATAGAAATTCAAAACAGAGACCCCTGCTAAAAAACAGAGAGCTTTCCAAAAATGTAAAAATTTTAGAAAAATCTCTTCATTTGTGCCCTAGAGACCTATTTTATCAAAACAGACTAGCTTTTGTAAATCGACTATTTGAGCTATTATATTACGTCCAAATTTAAAATACAAAGAATGGACCCCTTGTAGAATTTAAAGAGCTTTCTGAAAATATAAATTTTTTTGAAAAATATGATGATTTGCATCAGATATTAATTTTTTCCGGAATTTCAAGAAAAAATTATTAAAAATTCAAAACATCTCAGAAAATTCTAAATTTTTTACTGTAGCTTCTTTGATATATGTCCAACCTGCAAAAAAATTTTTAGAGCAAAACTCCAAGCCGTTTGAGAGATAAAATTAAATCTTTGAAACTTTAGGGCTTTAGCTAAAAAAAAAATCAAAACCAGCATGTAATGGTGGGTTGCCCCACGGTGGGTGCCAGAAATATGTGTGAAAATTGTACTTGATCTGTAGACACCACTTCAGTAAAACATTAGAGGTTAGCTATAATCAAAATCGTGCAAAATTGAAATTTACTCTAACCAAGCGATTTACTGCCCTCTAGTAGGTGCGAGATTAATGTTCTCAGATTGCTATCGAGATCAGTGACCTAGACGACACCTAAATGAAAGATTTGAATGCAAAACTGATATGAAATATGAATGCAATTAATCTTTTTTTTTTTTTGATTTTCTATGCAATAAGATGAAAAATGATATGAAATCTATGATATGTAAAAACTGATATGCTATGAATTGATCTAACAATAATATGAAAACAAAAGTGATCTCACAACAATGTTGATTCGCAATAAGCTTTGATCCTTCCAATTGCAATTCTCCAGCGTGATTGTGCAAAAATATGAGATGCGTAGATGCCAAATTTGAGAGATGAATTATGAAGAGCTGAGCCTTGTTTTTATAGAAATTCAGGGCTTTGGAGGTGCATGGAAGAAAGCCATAAATCACTCAAATAACTCAGCTTGATTTTTGAGTTATCTGATAATAAAGATAATTTAATTCACATAATTTAATTCACAAAAACATACAAAAGCTAAGTTTTAACTCAAAATAGAGTTTAACTTTAATTGATAATTGATAGTTGTCTGCTTTTATGATTGTGCATGTTTTATTTATGAATTAATTTAGTAAATAAAATGATTTATGCTCAACTTAACTGATTTTTGAAAATAAATAATTGATTTATGGGTTAATCAATTATTTAATCAAACTTTTATTAAAAACTATATTATTAAATAATGACAACTTGCTTTAATTAATTAAATAAAAATTTAATCAATTATTCATAGGATATTGGATTTATTGTCAAAATTAAATAATACAAATAATAGATAGAATTAAATTTAATTAAACAATTAAGTGGCAAGATATTAAATCTAATTAATTAAATATGAAAATATTCAATTAATCAAACTTAGGATAAATGTGATTTATTGCCAAATAATCATTAAATTAAAGATAATTAAGATAATTAAGAATATCGCTAGGAATATTCTTCGATGCAGAATTTAAGATAATCAATTATGATTCGATGATGTTTAGATGTGCCTTAGATTAGGACTTTGATGTCGATTTCGTTCGATTTGATGATATAGGAGATTAATGAACCTATAGCCCATTTTTGGGGTATTACAGAAGGAGCATCAAATTTTCTATCATGGAAAATTAGGATCACCACACTATTGCAAGAATTGGAATTAGAATCATTCATAGAAGTGGAAAAAGAAATGCCTACAGACGAAGCAGATAAAACAACTTGGAAAAGAAGGAACAATAAAGCAAAGAAATTAATAGTTGATTCAGTTAAAGATTCCATTCTCCCAAGTATAGCAAGATTAACAACAGCATATGAAGTCTTCAAGAAAATTCAAGAATCATATGAAATAAACAATACAAGTTGAATATTAACCTTGAAGGAACAACTATTGACCATAAAGATGAATAATGGGGAAATAGTTACATCTTATTTCCTAAGAATTGCTGAAATTCGAGATCAACTATTCTCAATTGGTAACAATATAGAAGACATGGAATTATCTCTAATAGCACTAAGGGGACTACCAACGTCTTGGGAGAATTTCATTCAATGTATAAGCACTCGTCCACCATTACCAAAATTTGATCAACTTAAAAACGACTGCACTCAGGAAGAATCAAGACTCATTAATAGAGGACTAGGTTCAAAGAAAGAGGGGATACAAAAGAGATTTTTCTAAAATTCAATGTTACAAATGTGATAAATATGGGCACACTCATCGACACTGTCCTGAAAGACAAAAGACTCAAGCCACTGTAGTTGAAGCAAAAGAAATTCCACTTTTCTTTACAACTCTCTCAAGTGAACTAAATTCAAACAATAGAACTTGGATAATTGATAGTGGTGCATCAAGACACATAACTGGATTCAAAAATCAGTTTGAAACACTTGAAAATTATTCAACCGAAGAAGTAACTATTGGGGATAACTCCACCTACCCAGTAAAAGGAATAGGGACCTGTACTATCAAGATAAAGAATGGAGTATCCTTACAACTTAAAGATGTTCTATTTGTACCCGGAATCAAAAGAAATTTAGTTTCTATATCAGGACTAGCAGATCAAGGATTTCGTGTCACCTTTAATAAAGACAAAGTTCTATTATGGCCTAAGAATTCAAATATGAAAAATGCCACAATCATAGGGACAAGAGATGGTAGTCTATACAAACTATGTAATGACCAGAAAGCTGCACTAACTCATGAAATTACAAACCACAGTGAATTATGGCATAAGAGGTTGGGACATCTAAGATATAATGCCCTACCTATGATAAACAAAATTACTACGGGTCTTCCACACTTAAAAGCTGATCATTCTAGTATTTGTAAAGGTTGTGCACTAGGGAAGAATATAAAAGGATCATTCTCTACAAGTGAGCACAAATCTAAAGTAATCTTAGAATTGATCCATACTGACTTGTGTGGACCCATGTCAACACCTTCATTAACAGGATCACTATACCATATTATCTTTGTTGATGACTATTCTCGGAAAACTTGGATATACTTTCTTAAGGTTAAAGAATCAAGTGAGGTACTATCTAAATTCAGAGAATTCAAAGCACTAGTAGAAAATCAAACAAACAAGAGAATAAAAGTATTAAGATCAGATAATGGAGGTGAATACAAATCTGACATATTTAAAGAGTTCTGTAATTTTGTTGGGATTAAGAGGGAGTATACTGTCCCGTATAATCCTCAACAAAACGGAGTAGCAGAAAGGAAGAATAGATCCATAATCGAAGCAGCAAAAGTCATGATGCTCGATCAAAACCTTCATACTTCCTTCTGGGCAGAAGCTTCAAATACAGCGGTATATATTCAAAATCGGTGTCTGCACTCCACACTAGAAAACATAACACCAGAAGAAGCATTCACAGGGATCAAGCCAGATCTAAGTCATCTCAGGATATTTGGATGTCCAGTATATATTCATGTACCTAAAGAAAAAAGGACTAAACTAGAACCATCAGGTAAGAGAGGCATACTTGTTGGTTATAGTGAAAACACAAAAGGGTATCGAATCTATATTCCAAGACAAAAGTCTGTTGAGATGAGTAGAGATGTAAAATTTGATGAAAATAGCAAATTTAAAAACTTTGAAGAGGATAACATCCCGGAGATAGAAGAAGATCACACTGCTGAAATTGAGAGGGAGGATATGGAAGAACCTGAACTACCAGTCATTGAAAATGAAAATACTGAAGTAATCAATGACAAGAAAAGGCCATTATGGGCAAGGAAGATGATTAAAGAAAATAATGTAGAACCTAATGAAATATCTCATGAAAATAAAAGGACAAGAACTCAGAAATGTTATGCAGCTCTTATAACTGAAATCAATAATTCAGAACCATCAAATCCTAAGGAAGCATTATCTAATCAAGCTTGGAGAGAGGCAATGATTGAAGAATATCAATCCATAATAAAAAATGATGTTTGGGACATAGTACCCAGATCTAAAAACAAAACCGTTGTCTCTTCTAGATGGCTATTCAAAACTAAATATGCTCCTGATGGAAGTATTGAAAAACATAAAGCTTGGTTTGTTGCTAGAGGGTTCTCACAGAAAGCAGGTATTGATTATGAAGAAACATTTGCTCCTATAGCTCGGTATACATCAGTCAGAACCATTATTGCTATAGCAGCCTCTAAAGGGTGGAAGATACATCAGATGGATGTGAAAACGACATTCCTAAATGACACTATTGAAGAAGAAGTATACTTAGAGCAGCCAGAAGGGTTCATTATACATGAAGCATCAAAATATATGAAGCATCAAAATATGTTTGCAAACTAAAGAAAGCACTATATGGATTAAAACAAGCTCCTAGAGCTTAGTATGAAAGAATACACAACTATCTTTCAAAGTTAGGATATTCTAAAAATGATGCAGATCCTAACATTTACTTCAAGATATCAGATGGCAACATGGTTATTTTGGTTCTTTATGTAGATGATCTCTTGATAATAGGAGAAGATCATCTTATTGCAAAATGTAAGCAAGAGCTAACTGCTGAATTTGACATGAAGGATTTAGGACTCTTACATTATTTCTTAGGTTTGGAAGTTTTTCAAAAGAAAGACTATATTTTGCTAAATCAACAAAAGTACACTATTGATATACTAACCAAATTTGGAATGATGGAATGTAAGCCTTTATCCACACCTATGGAAACAAATTTGCACAAACTCAAAGTTGAAGCAGAAGAGTCTGAACCCACTGATCCTACGTTATATAGAGAAATTGTTGGATCCCTTATGCACTTGGTGAACACTAGACCTGACATCTGCTATGCAACTAATGTAGTGAGTCACTTTATGTGTGAGCCCAAGAAAATACACTTAATGGCAGCTAAGCACATTTTGAGATATCTACGAGGCTCTATTGGATTCGGGCTAAAGTATGAAAAGGTAGGAATCAATCTTCAAGGTTATTCTGATTCTGATTGGGCTGGAAGTATTACTGATCGGAAAAGTACTACAGGGTGTTGTTTCAGTCTTGGGTTAGCTATGATCTCTTGGTTTAGCCGGAAACAGTCAGCAGTAGCACTAAGCTCCACTTAAGCTGAATACATGGCAATATCCATGGGAGCACGTGAAGTTGTATGGTTAAGAAAACTATTATTTGGATTGTTTGGAAAACCTCTAAATCCAACTGTGATTCACTGTGACAATCAAAGTTGTATCAAGTTATCTGTTAATCCAGTTTTCCATAACAGGTCCAAACATATTGAGATTCCATATCACTACATAAGAGATATGGTAGAGAGAAATATCATAAAGTTAAAGTACATTAGTACTGAAGAACAGAGTGCTGATATTTTCTCTAAGCCTCTTGCAAAGCTGAAGATAGAATACTTCAGAAACAAACTTGGCATGATCAAGTTGTAATGTATGGTTTAAATTCCTCTTAATTGTAAGTTTTTTATTCATGAATAAATATAAAAAATATATATTGCAATATTGCTAAGTTACCGATTCGGGTTCGGGGACGGATTCGGGTACGAGAACCCGGTTCGTGGATTCGTGGGATTTTTTTTTCCCCTATTTTGGGTTCGTGGGGGATACGTGTGTCTATATATATATATATACAAGAAAATAAGAGAAATATACATAATTTCAGAATTTCTAAATCATTTCAATGCTTCATACTATGAATCTAGCTTCATTCATTGATCAATGCTCATAAACATATGTCATACTCATAAACAAATTAAATACTTGATCATCCATTCACATTGCCATAAAACGAAAATGTAGGTAGCATACTATAGTTCAAGAAAGACTAAAGTTTGAAATATGAAATCAGAAATATAGTTTAATATTCATTGTTCATCAATCATCAAATGGATTATTAAAATAATCAGTATCAACGGGGTCTTCAGCGGCTGCGAGTGTAAGATTAAAAAATGTTATTTTTTAAGTTTTGACCCCACCAAAGACCCATAGCGCTGCGGGTCCGTCCGGGTCCGAGCTGGGTCCTTGCATGGTCCGCCCGGGTCCGAGCTGGGTCCTTGCGTGGTCCGCCCGGGTCCTCCCAGATCCGCCCGGGTCCGAGCTGGGTGCGGACAGGGTCTGTAATTGGCCCTGTGGGTCCGGCAGGGTCCGTGACACCATGGACCCTGCCGGACCCACAGGGCCAATTACGGACCCTGTCCGGATCCAGCTCGGACCCGCACGCGGATCCGGATCCGGTGCGCACCCGGACCCGGTCCGAGCCTCCAGGGTGCGGACCCTGCAACTTAGCAATATTGTGTAAAAATGATCATTTCTGTGTGTGGGTTAATATTTCAAGGTGACGATCTTGTAAATAGTTAACCAAAGTGTCAAGATTGACTACTTAAGTGTGTGTCCCGATTGTGCGGAGATCTTGACTCTTGTTATTATTGGTTGTGTAATAAGGAAACCATATCATGATAGACTACTTAATTGTGTGTCCCGACTATGCGGAGATCATGATATTCAAGTCTATTTTCATGACGAGACTACATTAACTTGTGTGTCCCGAAGTGGCGGATGTCATGATAGACTTTTGATATTTAATACTCACTCGCTAAGAGGGAGTGTTAAGATATAGCTTCATTCGTATATATATATATATATATATATATATATATATATATATATATAATACAATGTTAATAATGAAGAGTTGTGATTATATTATTACTATCATATTATCATTATTATATTTATAATATAATAATGATAATACCATAGTTATATATTAATGAGGTCACATTGATATTGATCGAACTATGTTCGATAATCTGCAAGCATCGACTAATGAGTCGAATGCATAACCGAACACATAGCATTCGTTTGTTAATGCAACAATCTTAAAGTAAACTAAGTCGCTGTTATTATTAGTACTAGCGATTGTTGTTAACTATCGCTAGCACTAATACTAACAGCGACTTCACAAAGAGACATGACTGTTCGGTATTAAGAGACGCATTGTTTATGAAGGTGACTGTTCATCAGCATATATATATATATATGCTGTGATCGCAGGGTTGAAACAATCAATTACAGTGTTCATTGCTTCCTTCACCTGCGGTCACAGCATAATATATATTCAGTATAATTTATAAAAGTATCACAACATATTTATATATCAAAATAGTTATTTATTAGTAATATAATAAATTCCCAAAGATCCGATTTCCTAACATTGAGAGGCTCACTTTCAGTATGCTTGGGTATTGTTTTCTCTTGGAGAATTTGGGAGCTTTAGGCTTTTGATTCATAATTGTCGGGACATAAATCCTGGGCAATTTAGTCAATTGGATGGAAACCCAATTTGACTTTGGGGTGGATTCGTGACGGAGTTCATAGCTGGGCAAATTTGCGAATAGAGGTATTTCACATCGGTTTGGTAAACATGGTTGTAATGATTTATCTATTTTGATGGTAATATTCAAATTTAATTTCAATACGAAACTATATTATTTTTAGTATAATTTGTTGGATAGTTAGAAATCAGTTGCATGGAAATTATTTGCTAAATTTCTGTAGAACCATTGAAAAAAATCTGGAGCAAATATCCATAAGGGGATATTATACTGTGTCATTCCTGAATCCAAGACATATGACATGGATCTGTGTTGATTGTGTTGACAGTTGAACCATTGATTTTTGATGACTCTTTTGGTTCAAATCCAAGGGAAGCTTCCTTGATAACATCACAATTGAACATTGGACCATGCCACTTGTAGCTGAAGTCTGAGATTGAAATTTTGTCAAGCTTGATTCCTATGTTTTAGGACTTTTGTGATTACATCTGCATAAAAATTACCTGACAGATTCACTAATGTTGAATCTACCGTTTGTCTAAAATGAGGGGTTGTGTTTTTCTTCAATGAAGTATTTATTATACTATGTTACCCCGAGTTTTCGGGACAAGGGGACGGGGAAACGGGTTTTTGGAACATTTTTTTTGGCCAAAGCAGGGGATGGTAGGGGACGACAATATATATATGTAATCATGAATTTCAGAATTACATAACATTGTCACATTCATCATAGCAACATAATTTAAAATTATCAATTCCATTCGTCAAATCAGCATAGAACATGGCATCGAATCGAATCATCATCTAAGAATACTTAAGTCTAAGAATAGGAACATAGGATGACATCAAATGAATCAAATGAGAGAATCAATCTACTTCTGGATATTTGAACAAACCAATCTTCCATAGTTGGGTGATATGTTTAGAATTTAGAGTCCTTGCTTGTTGTTTTTGGAGAAGAATTGAATCTATTATACTATGTTACCCCAAGTTTCCAGGACGGGCGGGGAAACGGATTTTTGGAACATTTTTTTTTGGCTAGAGTAGGGGATGGCTATATATATATATGTATTCATGAATTTCAGAATTACATAACATTGTCACATTCATCATAGCAACATAATTTAAAATTATCAATTCCATTCATCAAATCAGCATAGAACATAGCATCAAATTGAATCATCATCTAAGAATACTTAAGTCTAAGAATAGGAACATAGGATGACATCAAATGAGAGAATCAATCTACTTCTGGATATTGAACAAATCAATCTTCCATAGCTGGGCGATATGTTTAGAATTTAGATCCCTTGCTTGTTGTTTTTGGAGAAGAATTGAATTTATTGTGCCAAATCGTTCCTAGACAGGTAGCAACCATCTTGTTTGGGCAGTAATCAGCTGTGACAGTGTATTTTTGGGTGCTTATTGCTGCTATTAGAGCATTATCAAAGCTGGAAACAATCCGAGTATTCCTCAACCCAACAACAATCATTTCCAGGTCTGCAATATGAATATCAAACATAAGTCTAATTTACAATCATTTTCAGGTTTGGTTTGTTGAACAAAAGTTTGAATTTTCAGTCATCGTTGGATGCTAAGTTTGTAACAACTTCCAAAAAATAAACTTTCTGTTAAATTTAGTGATCAGATCTAATGAACAATTAAGTTAGAGTGATTAAATAAATAACAAATCAAAATTGACACAAGAACACAGAGAAGCTACCCTGGGAAACCTCCCTCTTGGAGGAAAAACCCAACATTCAAATTCAGATCTTTATTATTGCTTCACAAGGTTACAACTACAGACCTCTGACTGAAAACACTATTCCAGATTTGCTGAGGATCGAAGATCAATGAAGCAAATCAAATGACATAAACTATGCAATCACCAAGCAAATCATCAATGAAGGAGCTATCATAACTGCTGCAAAAGATCTCCAAGATGTACTGATCTCTAATCAATCAAATCAAAGGCCCGATGATAGATGGCTGTCTACAAATCAATTTGCTGTGTGTATGAATCGACTTGCTGTGTGTATGAATCAATTTTCTGTGAGTAAATGAATTTGCTGTGGCTGCATATCACTGTTTAGAGCAAATCCCAGTATGTATTTGCTGTTGGATCAAGTCAGCATTCACCTGGGAAAGATCGGATGTTTGCTGAAGAAATTCGTTGTTGGGCAGACTTAACTCGCAAGTGCATTGACCAAATTGAATGAGTGATGAATGACATAGTATGCCATGTATATAGGCATCTTTTCTCCTGAGCCGGCCCAGATCTGGAACCCCATGTTACATTTATCTTGGCGCCAAAGGTGAGATAATCAAATACAGGACAGGCCCTATAAGTAACATCTAGATCTTCATAAACATTTTAAACATAGCAAAAGGGCCCAGCCCTTAAAGATATTAAATTTATTGTATTTATAAATACAATAGCTCCATATATTAAGTTAAATTAAAGATATAACTTAATAATTTAACTCACAATTATTTATTTAATTTTCCTAATTAAATAAATAATCAATCCATTAATAATATTAATTCTCCAATATATATATTTAATTCCCAGATTAAATACATAATCTCTCAATTCAATATATTATTTAATTCTCCTAATTAAATAATAAGTTATTTATTTGTTTCTCCAAAAATAAATAATTAATTCATTATTTTAATTTTCCTAATTAAAATAATGAGAGCTAGAATCTGATCTAGCTACTAAACATTAACACTTTCAACATATGTTATGTTAAACATAACATATTTTATTATTTAAATGACTTCCAATGCATGGGGCCCACGAATGGGCAAAACATCGCCATTTATTAATGTTTTTTTGAATTAAATTTTATTTTGAAATTGGAAACTTCAAGCAATCCCTGGGACGGACGGGAAACGGCTACGCAGTCCTCGGGACGGTCAATGCCAGTTGGGAACGTGTTGACCGTTTTCGAAGTTTCAGGGACGTGTTTCCAATTTTCCTACTTGGGTGGGGATGACTTGGAAATGTTTCCGGCCTTCCCCAAGTCCTCAAAACAAGGATGGTTTCCGAAACCCAGGGCTTAGGGCCGGAAATGTGTCCCCAGGTAACATAGCTATTATATCTAAATGAGCTCAGTGAATCTATTTTCTTCATCAGAAATGAATGTAGCAAGTTATGTATATTTATCCATCCTTTCTCTAAAGAAGTGTTCTTTGACCCTTTGTTGAAATGATCAAAGATCACCCTTATGCAATAATTACTGTGTTTCCAATATGTGTGTATTCATTGTAGGAAATGCACTAGGTTTTGGAAGCTCTGATGGACCCATGAACACCCAAAATTTTATACTTCATACTTTGAAATGTTGCATAATACACATGCTCTAAAAAATCTAGCCTGTAATCCAAAGAAAAAGCCAAATAGGCTATGGGCGGTCTTCTGCTGGTGTAATTATTTATGTGGGTGGATCATTAATTTGAACAATAATTTGGGACTTATTTCAAATGTCGAAGTATGGAAATTAGCATTGAACATGTTCCATTACTAACAACAATTTATGTATTCTGTTATGGAATAGTTAATATATGTCATCTTATAGTATGCAATGTCTAGAATAAATAAGATATTTAAAAAGGAACATTTCATCCACTTTTCACTTGCCAATCTTTTAGAAACTAGAATGAAAAATATAACAAACTTTTCACACTTTTATCTCCCCTCCGTGTTTATAAAATTGTGATTAGTTTGAATTTGGGTCTTTGTAATATTGTTCATCCCATCAACATATTCTACCCACTATTCCAATTCAGTAATATACTAATATCTATATATTATAAAGGAAACTATGTATAAGAAATGGAGAAAAAAATATAATCATGCATTGTGTTGATGACCACATTTGCATGACACTCCAATATATTTTATCCTCTTTTTCACTTATATAGTATCTATAAAAAAATTCTATGCTATGTGCTAGAAATGGAGAGAAAAATACATAATCATGCATTCTTGGTGATGACCACATTTGCATGACCAACCTATTGATCATCTTACATGATGACATCAACAATGTATAATGTTCAACTTGTACCTAAAAGTGGACAATGAATATGCTATGACTCAGTTCAAAATAATGTCACTGACTATACCTACTTATTTGTATGACTAAGGTGTCTTAAGACGTTCACATGCTCCTAAGACACAAATAAATACAAAAAAAAGTTGCAGCTTGGTGCAGAGACGTGATAAAGGAGATTTAGAAGATCCGTCCTGGGTGATCCAAGATTCCAAACATGTTGGGGCCACAAAGCATCTGAGGACAGTTCATAATTAATGGGTTTGTGTTAAGATGAACCTGTTAAATAGGTTCACTTTAAGATAAACCTATCCTATATAGGGTAGGGTAACGTAGATTAATTTGTACCTAGCCAAACCAATCCCACATAAAACAATTTGTAAGACCATGCAGATCAAAGAAATGCACGAGTGTTTGGAATTGTCTTATTGAGATCTTTGGTTGATCGAGATTTCTTATTGGTCCAATTGCCAATATCATGCATAAACACACCCCTCGTAGATTGTGTAGCTCATTCTGGTTCTGTGTTTTGGAGTTTTAGCATGTATATTATATGCAGCTGCATAAAGTAGAATAGAGAGTTGTAGAAGCAAGTTGCAGAGCAAAGCAAGCATAGGAGAGCATCATAGAAACGCTGCCATGTCCCACAACATTCTTGGTGGCTTCATTGGAGAAAATTAACTGGCAAATTTTTCATGGAGATATAGGCACAAGGAAGCATAGCTCCACTCTTTTGATGTTTTTCCACATTCTGTTTCTCCAGAGTAATAGATTCTGTTATGTTTTTCTTTTATGTTTCATTTCTTGCCCTTAGTGTACTTATGAATCTACCTACAACAATTTCAGCATTTAAGCATCACAATTCTATGGAAAACTACTGTGTTCTTAAGCACAGTACTTAGAGGACAGAAATTGTTACTAACTTAGTCACATATAACTTGAGACTCATGTTGATGAGCTAGTGAAGGAATAACTTTGCCTATTATAAATAAAAAGGAGAGGATACAAACAAGTTGACTAGCAAGAATTTGTTAAGATTGGATTATTCATTATATGTAGGTATTTATCTTCAATTCATCACTTTGTTAACTATTTTCCACAAGTCATCATTTCTTTATAATCTTTACACACACACACATTTTTGAAAAAATAACATAGCAAGGGGATCGGCAAAGCTCACAAGCACCTCTAACCATTTGTTAATGTGGTGGAGGAGCAATGATTTTTAGAAATCCATCACTTCAAATTTTTACCCATTAACCTCTTATATCAATTTTAAAAGCTTTTGGTGCAGGTAATTGTATAAAAATCTACCTTGACTCACAATTATCATTAATGTGAGATAATTCCGTACCCAACTTATTGTTCATAATTGATGAGAGCTTCATATTGGAGTAGTATTTAGATATGTAATTTTTGTGAGATTTTGTTCACATCTATTTATCCATTTGAGATGACGGATATACCATAACATGCCTCAACTAGAACAGATAAAATCCATGAGATAATTCCATGCCAAGTTATTCTTCATAGTTGATGAGAGCTTCATGGTATAGTTTTATTTAGATATCTAATTTTCGTGGGATTTTGTTCACTTGTCCATCCATTTGAGATGATGGATATACCATAAAATGCCTCAACTAGAACAGGTAAAATCCAATATACTTTCACAACTTTATGCCGTTCTTCTGGTAAGATAGGTTCAAACTTTCTCATGAGTGCTCATGTAGCCCTTTAGTTCTTCATTGATGGATTGCACCACTCACAGTGCACATATTAAGAGAACTTACAAGCCTGCCATTGGTTTCTTCTTGTTTTTGTATATTAATTATTTCCCCTTAGTGGCTGTCCTATTTTTCCTTTTTTCTTTTATGAGCCTCTTCAACAACTAATGGCATTTCCAAATTGGGTCTCCTGTCTTTGTGGGTATGAGGCAGCTATTTCAAGAGCCAATCTGTAATTTTTTTCATCCAGCATTCTAATTTACCGTGGATGCTTTTTAAGATTTTTTGTATTGTTTAGGTTGTCCCTATGTCATGAAGCCCCTAGTCTCATAATACTTTGGGGCTTTTATCCAGCTATCCTACCTGAAACTTGTGAAAGTAGCTTGAATTTTGATATACAACATTTTAAAGAACATGTAGCAACACTCAATTGAATGTGATAATACAATGAAGTGAGAGACTAGATTTCAAAAAATTACTTCCAAAAGAAATTTCTTTCAAGATTTTAATTGCAAGGTTTTGCTTCCTTATGACTTGGGAAAGGGATAGATTTTGCAATGCTAACTCTTGGACAATACTTTTTTGCAGATTCAATTGTGAGCTCCCATATAGCAGAAACATTCTCCAATGAGGTTGGGTTATGTTTTGCATGTTGAGATTTTTTATAATTCTGTGGCAGCTTGCTTTTTGTGCAATGTTTTAGGGTTCTCTATTGGTTTAAATTTTTTCAATTGAGGTGGAAAACTGATGTTTTCACCAGGTGCTTATGATATGTTCAATTTTTTTTTCTCTGCCAGGGATGCTCAACTTCTAGTCTTACATTGGATTCTAATGTACCACAATCGTTTGCACCTTCAATACATACATTGGACAGTCTTCCAAGACGGTCTAAAAGTCAGCCCAGTCGACCAGGTTGGTTCAAGAGTCAGTTCTCATCAAAGCAATCGTCAACCTGTAGTAGGTCTATCTTCTCCAGGCACTTGCACCATGCTTGCAACAATGAGCACTCCGGGGAACTCTCAGTTATACAGATCCCTGAACTAGATTCGCTAGACAGTGGCTCCCGGCCTGCATCTAATGGAATGTGCTCCACCATGGTTGCTGAAAACGATTGCAGCTCAACAATGGCTTCACGCACTGTCTCTGATTGGTGGTCGATGCAAACATTTTCAGATCTTGTGGCTTCCTCGAAAAGAGATGGTTTCCGTTGGAGTGATGCAGAGAGTCCTCCAGAGATTGGATGGGTTACTGCTAGAGAGAGCATGGAGAGAGATTCTCTGCCAGTGGAAAGGATTAAAGTCAACAATTTACAAGGCACTCAACCAGCCTCTCCTTTAGAGGTTAATACATGTGGCATTTGCTCACATAATTTGCCATATACCTCTGAAAATATGTTTAGGAGTAATCTCTCTGTTGTTGCAGTGCTGTTTTGTGGGCATGTCTACCATGCAGAGTGTCTCGAGCAAATAACACCTGAAGCAAATAAGCATGACCCATCATGCCCTGTATGTGTAGAAAGTGATGACATAGTTTCAGAGCATCTGGCTTATCCAGCTGAGCGAGTTACGAGATCTAAAGGTGGGTTTTTGAAGGCTTTCAGGTCAAAGAGTCAATCTTCTACCAAAAACAAAATGTCTAGAAGAGTTGCAAATGACGATATTCTAGTTCCTGAATTCTTTTCTGGTGAGATTCTTTTGTCTGGCAATAATCAGTTGTCCAATGACAACATTTCCAAGCAGTCGTCCAGTGTAGTTGGAAAGTATCCATTGAACAAACGTCTTTTTACAAGGCATTTTTCATTGAGAGGAAAATCTAGGAAGGAACATGCACCAAATGATACAGCTTGTAAGTTGCCAATAACATTAAGGGATTCTGGGGAAAGCAGAAAAGTGAGTGACTTCTCACTGCTGCATGCTAACAAAGGATCTTCAAGTTCTTCTAGTTATTTCAAAAAACGGGTTTAAGATAGAAAATTTTGCATAGAGTGGGAAAGGATTCACTTCATTTGTTTCTTCAGTCAGATAGAAACTCTAGTTATGTACACTGCTCTCAAAAAAGATCATTATACCCAAAATTTCATGAATATATTACACAAAATATTCATTGATAAATAGAAAATTAAAGCTATTGCTATAAATCAATGCTGAATTCCTTTACATAGCAGAGGTGAAATTCATTTTTGAATGCAGTATTATTAGCTCTAACAAAGTTGTTAGGAGGCAAATGTAATTTCATTTATACGGTCTTTTATTTTATTTTGAAAATCTTCCCTGAGGGTTAGCTTATTGCTGATAAGGTTACCTAACGGTTCTGACCAATAATATTCTTGTTATTCTTTCTGGATGTGGTTGTACAACTCTGATGTGTTGTACAGCTTCTAATATAGATATGATGTAAATTCATCACGCGTTTTGCCTTAACTTTTGTTTTATATCATAATCTTAGGATTGTTGCGTTCTCCATCAGCCAAATTCCTCCTGGCATCATATGAGAGTACAGGCATAATAATAGACACTACTGACTGATAGATACAGTCAATGGCATGAGAATATCTTTTATATTTCAACAAACAATGACTTGCATCGTGTGATGTGGAAATCTAGATAGATTTTCCAGCATCGATTGGGAAGATAAATGATTGCACTGTGGAGATACTCCAGGACAATAGTAATGTCCGAATTCAACGTGGAGATTGTCAATGAGTAAGCCATGCAAATGGTTTTTAATTTGCTTGCATCAGTGGGTTGTATTTTTCTCAGGGTAGCAGAAAGTGGGAGAGATGGCTCGAACTTATTTGGTTTAGCTGAAAAGTGAGGAAGGCAACATCAGTTGGTCTGTTTAAATGTTTAAGCTCTGTGAAAAGAACATATTTCATAGAATGTTTTAGTAGAAGCTTAAATGTAGTGTTGAGTGAATGTTTTTGAGATGAATTTTCCTTCAAAACTGCTAGACATAATTTTCAGCCATGGCAGTCTCACAGTTTGAGCTTCAGATATTTTCTTGTAGTTTGACTTTTGATAATTGAGAGAGGGATGACCAAACTTGATGCAAAAATTGAATTCTAATGAGTATATCTGCTATTAAGCAGGAAGTTGAGTTTAAGGAAAGGGACAAGGCAATTCTGTAGGGAAGTTTTACCTTTTTCTGATTAATGCTAATGGGGTTCCAGAATTACAACAGAAAACTCTATTACCAGCTTAAGAAAGAGTTAAGAAAGAGAGCACCAAACAGAGCAGAAGAAACTACAGAAACATCTAGCCATAGCTTCATCAAGAGGTTAAACATGGAAATGTAAAGAGTCCTGCCACAAAAAGCACAGCCTAAAAAATAGCAAAACCAGTTCAAAGGAGCCATCAGAGGATATACAAGTAGATCTAAAACCTCAAAGCAAAACATCTGTACCAGAAATAATTACCGCATAAATGATAAACTGAACCTGCAGAATACATCCTCTACACTGGAGCCCAGCTTGACCCCTGCAACCATGCGACACTGCCAAATGCCCTTCCACCAAAAAGTTGTTTAAGGTCATTTGAATAAGCCAGAACCGTGTCCTCAGCCGGGGCTAATTCTGTTTGGGATTCCCATACTCTGCTACCTCATTGATAGATGGGTACAACTTTATTTAACAGATAAGTCTGGTAAGGGAGGACCCTCCTCTTTCAGCACATCATACATAATATTTCCATACACTGCTAGAAGATGGGCACAACTATATTTCGCAGAGAAGTTTGATACGGGAGAACCCTTCTCTTTCAGCACATCATACAATCTCGCATAGAGGCATAAACAGAGCCTGGGGTTCCCTCTTGTTGATATTTTTGACCAGATCAAAGTTAGTCTTATGTGAATTGCTATATTAGCCTCAAGGTTTCTGATTTTAGCCCTCGGCAATTTCAGAGTATGCTTAGGATTGTGCAATACACATTTACAGACCAAGTGCTTTAGGAATAATTCTTGCAGTTCCTCTTTCAAAGGAGAAGTGGCAAGAGTATGCATCTTCACTGATGATAGACCTGACAAAATCCAGGGCTTTTCTATCCCAGTGTTACACAGCATAACAGCTTAAATGGTGGTCTCAAATCTGCTATAGAAACACCAGAGATACTCCATTTTTGCCTAAGCATGAAAAACGAACAGAGCAAGAAAAGTATGACAATGCCCTAAATGAGAACCCGATGTTCATAGTAAAGATGCCGAGAGATCTTCCTTGTAAAGGATGCCATTTAATTCTTTATGCCCTAGCATAGGATTTCAATTTACTCATACCAAGGCAGCCTAAACATTATAGCATGACAATGATAGATGATGGTAATAGAGGTAGCAATATTTTGAGGGATTGAGAGCAAGTAAAGCTTGTCTGTCTAGTCACTCATTGAGAATTATACCCGCTGTCAAGCTGGTTAAATCCACACCATTATTGGGTAAGCTGTCTCTGACAATGATGCCACCAGATAGAATCAAAAGAACCAAAAAAGTTCACTTCACAAAGGATAGAACAGATTTTCTCTAGTTAGAGCTATTACTCTATAATCATACCGATCCTAAAAGCTGTCTTTAATCATAAACTGAGGATATAGTTCAGGCTAGCTTTAACCTCTGTTACAAAGTTTGACTAAAACCCAAATGACTTTGCAAAAGCTTCAAGAAGAGTAAGAACATTCCTAGTGACAGCACCAGTTTTAAAAGGTCCTTCACCTCTAAGATACTCAATGTTCAGAGTCACTCAATTTTCTGGGTTTCCAACTTATATGTTTAACGTGCTTGTTACTATAGCTCCCTTTATTGGCTATTTTGTAGACAATTTACAGGTTTTGAAGGGACCCGAGACCCTTAACAAAAAGGTCACATAAGATTTCCATGAAAGCCCACCAAAAGGAATGGATCAAGACCAAGAAGAGGGTTTTACCAAAGCTCCTACAACCTGAAACAAGCGCTACATGAAAAAGCCAGCATGCAACCAAAAACTAAAAACAGGACTAGAGAAAAACTCCGGCCCCAACCGCACAACTAGAAACCATTAGGATTTACCTTTAGCATTACCCTTGTGGGAACAAAGGGTCATATCAAAAGAGGGCGTGGATGTCTTGGATTTCTTACCCTTCATAGTAATCCAACTCTCTTTCACCTTAGCAACTGCATCTTGCCAAGCTAACGGATCCAAAGCTGGAATCCCAACACCCTGAGAGGGAAGAACAACAACACTCACAGGAGAGCTAGTGATAGGGCCGGCACCATCCGGGGAGATAGGGCCAACAATAGCTTGAGAGATAGCACCAACAAAAATCCTCTTAGCAGGCAAAGCACAACCATCAAAGATGAGAGACCAATCACATGCAATAGCATTTTGAGACAAATTACCACACACATCGGGAGCAGCAATAGGAGGAACCACAAGACTATCCTTAACAACTCCCTCAATAGAATCATGAGAGGAGACCTCTGGATTCCGAGAATTTGTCCCAACCACCTAAGAGAAACTCCTTTGAGTTTCAGATTTCTTCACCACCGTATAATTTTGAACAAACACACTTGCCCACCATGAATCTTTCATTCTCTTTTTTCTCTAAAGCACATTGAGTAGCCACATGACTGGTTTTAAAACATCTCCTACATCTGAAGGGAATCCCTTCATAGTCCAAAGATTGAATCCAACAACCCTTCGAGGATTTGAATAAGATCTCAACTGGCAATCCCTTAGACACATCAATATCCACTAGGATATGAGAAAAGGTGGAGTGAAATGTTAGACGATTCTCTATCAACCATCAAAAAATCCCCAAGAGCTTATCCACTTCCTCAAAAAGAGAAGCCGCCCAAAGATGGAGTGGGGGGGATAGGAGAGACGAATCCAAATCAGAATTTTGTTAAACATTTCAGAAGTTGGGTGGAAATCAGCATGCCATGGTTTCATCATTAACGTAAATTTATCTTCCCAACTAAAGAAATGATTACACAAAAGCTTGTTTTTGTCCTTAGTAATGTCAAACTTTGCAATAAAAAAACCCCTTGCCATGGGGAAGATATGTACCGTTCCAAAGAGAATAGGTTCCAAATGTTGAGATATCCAAGCATGCAATTGAGGGAGGCTTGGCCTGAAGCCGCTAAACCGACAGATTATACCACAAGAGGAAAGAACATAAACATTATGGTCAATCTCCTCTACCATTTCCGCATCCAGATCAATGACAATACCCTTTGAGACAAGAATGACCCCAACATCAACATAACACAATTGCACCCTAAGAGGGAACCGAAGCACCAACATTATCGGTCCTAGAGGAAACCCTAGAAAATGGCACCCCACCAGAAGCAACAACAGGAGTCTAGACAAGACTTGCAACACCATGTGCAAAGACCTCCAAAACCCTACGATCAGTAGAAGGTATAGAGGCAACCAACTCACCTCCCACAACTGCAAAAGACAAAGATCCCCCAACAGACATAGGAGCCATAGCAAGAAACCAATATTTCCCTTACTCGAAGACCCCAAGCCTCCAGTCAACAATGGACGAGCAGAAAAGTTGGAAACTCCCACCTGAGAAGGAACCCCAAGCACAGGACATAGATTCGAAGAGGACGTCGACGAGGACGAAAGCCCAGTAGGCATCGTTGTGGGAGAAATAGAAATGGTCTGAGTTGGAACGAAGGAACCAACGCCATTGACAAAAAGCCCTCCGCCAACTACAGAATGCTCAAAACCATTCAAAATTGCATGGGCGGGAAAATGAACTAGAGAGCACACATGAGGAGCCATATTTTTTTGCATCACTTCTGATCTATTTTAGTTATCTTCATGTGAAGGTACATACTTCTGTCTATAAAGACATCCTTGAATTTTTCCATTCTTTGACTTTTTACATCCATTGCAATTTTATGGAACAATCATTAGTATTGTATTATCTTTGGAAAGGATTAATTTAATTAGTTTCATTTCCTGGAGAACACATAGGAGGAGTGATAATATTTTGCATCACTTTTGATCTACTTTAGTTATCTTGGTGTAGAGGTACATAATTCTTTGTCTATAAAGATATCCTTGAATTTTTGCATTCTTTGACTTTTAACATCCATCACAATTTTATGCAACACTCATTAGTATTGTATTATCTTTGGAAAGGATTAATTTAATTAGTTTCATTTCCAGTTTGAATCAAGGGTTGTCAAACACTATTATAGCTGTGGAATTTAATAGACAGGTCAAACCTTTTTTTTTTGGTTGGATAGCTTCCTTGTTAATTATTAGGTCTTCTATTAGGATGGTAGTCTATCTCAAAAGGATCATAAACACCCAAGTAAATACCTTCAAATCGAGAAGCTAATTTCCATTGGAAATGTTCTAGATCTAAGATATGTTTGATAGATATTTTTTCTATTTATAAAATTATTTATTAGTTTTATAAAAAATTTAACAATTTTTAACAAAAATACTTTTGGTCCAGTGATTAAAATTGCCTTTGCACAAGAAGAATGATGTTCTATTTGTAGAATTTATAATTGCACTTGACAAAGCTAAAACTCTTGCATTTGACAAAACTTAAGCGATGCTAGTATCAAATAAGATGATGCATTCACAAGCACATTTGAGCAATCTCTTCAGAGTGATTTTAGGTAGCCATGCTAACACATCCCTATTTTTTTAGCATCCCTATTTTTTAATAATAGCAAATCACATCATTAGGGCGAAGAAACATTGTACATAATAAATACAACTTATAAATGTTTTAGTAAATAAAAATAAATAAAATAGATGATAGATTCTTTTTAGATTTTAAATAAAAGAAAAATAAATATTTTCTTTTAGTTTCCTTTACATTATACACACACACACGCATGCACACACCTACACACGCGCACACGCACACACATATCCATATGTATATACATATATGTATATATATTCATATGTATATACATATGTATATATATAGATATACATGTGTATGTGTGTGTGTGTGTGTGTGTGTGTGTGTGTGTGTGTGATCGATAAAAATATAAAACATACATAAGGTCCACTGTTTAAATATTTTAGGGTCACAATGGAGGTCTCCATCCCCATGGTAATATCTCAATTTGAGACATTATTACTAGACACCTTATCACTCTTGAGCTCCTTATTACTCCTATCTCCTTATCTCTCTAAGCACCTTATCACCCCATCTCCTTTTTTATGTCTCCTTATCACTCCATGCAACCCTTATTATTCCAAACCTCCTCATGTCTCTCGCAATCTCCTTATGTCTCCCCTCCTCATCTCTCTGAAAACTTCTTATGCCTCCCTTCTTTCATCATCTACCTTATCACCCCATCATAACCCCTTATCTTTCCAACTCCTTATCACTCCATGCCCACTACTTATCTCTCCAATCATCTTCTCTTATCTCTCTCCTTATTCCTCCAAGCAACTCTTCTTATCCCTCGACCCTTATTGCTTCAACACTACTTCTTATCTCTCCAAGAAGCTCCCCTTATCTCTCCTCCCTTATGTCTCCTCTTCCTTATCTCTCTAATCACCTTATCACTCTTATCTCCTTTCATATGATCTTTATCACTCCAACACCTTATTGCTCCAAGCCTCCTTATATCTCCTTCTAGCTCCCTTTCTTATCGCTCCAAAATCCATATGCCTCCCCTCCTCTATTCTCCATCTACCTTTTCACTCCACCACAACCTCTTGTCCTTCCACCCTTATCTCTCCTTCAACCAACCCTTATATCTCCCATTGATGACATCTTATCTCTCCTTGTCACACCTTGTCGCCTTATTTCTCCATCACGTGCAACCTCCTCACAACTTTATAGCCACCAAGAACTTCACCTCCATAAAAGTTCCCTTTGCCTCAATAGGAGAAGGTAGCCATGAAAGGAACGACCATGAGGGTAGGATCCCATTAATGCCCATTGCCTCCACCCCAATCACCACCTCTTCCTCCCTTCCAACCACCATCCCTACTTCCACCACCTCTGCCTCCAACCAAACCGCCATCCCTACCTCCACCTCCTCCAACGCTGCTTCCACCCTAGCCATCATCTAGACTCTCCCCACCATCTCTAGCTCCACAACCGCCATCCATACCTTCACTACCTCCACTCCAATCACCACCTCTTCCTCCCTTCCAACCACAATCCCTACTTCCACCACCTCTGCCTCCAACCAAACCACCATCCCTACCTCCACCTCCTCCAACGCTGCTTCCACCCTAGCCACCATCTAGACTCTCCCCACCATCTCTAGCTCCACAACCACCATCCATACCTTCACTACCTCCAACACCCTAACCATGACCACCTCCTATATCCCAAGCTCCATCCCTACTCTCCCCCCTCTGCCTCCCCTACCCCAACCACCATCTTTGAATCACCGCCTCTACCTCCACCCCAACCACCATTCCCACTTCCACCATCTCTGCCTCCATCCCAATCACCTTTCCTACTTCCACTACCCCCTGTTCTACTTACACTCCAACTACCATCCAAACTTCCCCCACTATCTCTAGCTCCACAACCCCTATCCATACCTTCACTACCCCCACACCCTAGCTATCACCCCTACTTCCACTACCTCCACCCCAATCACCATCCTTACTTTTATTGCCTCTGCTTCCACTCCAACTACTAAACACCAACAATTACACTGAGCATACTCATATTTAGCCACCAAAACTGTCTCCTAAAGGGTCAACACCATAAGGTTTGCAACAACAAGAAATACCATAAACAACAAGAAGAGCCTGCTCAAAAGAAATAACATGAAAGACCCAGGAGCGGGACCAAAGAAACCACATAGGCAAGCGGAAAACACAAACCCCAAAACTAGGCATAATAGCACCATAACACTCGAAAGACATACAAAGGGATATGAACAACAACAAAAAGACCTTACTTAGAACAGAGTAAAGACAAACAAAGCCAACCATGCTCTAATTAAAGAGAAAAACTCACCCTCCAACCAAAATAAGTGTTAGAGTAGACCCATGGTAAAGTGGCCACTGCCACTCTTCAAACCACCCACACACCTTCAACCAAAACCTAAGAGGAAGCTAAACAATCCATCACAGAGAATACCTCCCAATCCCCTGCATGAACAAAACACCCCACCAAAGGAGCTATAAATAGAACAATAATCTCAAGAAGGCCACCACATATATCTGCAACATAAGTCACCAAGCTCCAACACAGAAGAATGAGGAAAAAGACCCACCTTGCCACAAAATAGACAAAAAAAAAACTACCAGAGCAGGGACATAATGGGAGTCAAGGGAAAGAACAATCATATATGAACAACTCCTGGTAAAATCCACACGTCAAACCCGAAGAAAAGGGAACACCAAATCCATTTGAACCTCCTCTGCACTTCCAAAAATAATGATCTCTCTTCCATCTTCCATTGAACCTTCGGATTAAGAATTCCCCGTTCCATACCACTACCAACACGTCTCCCAACAACCATCTCCAACCCACCAATAAAGGTGAAATAGGGGGTTCATAGAAGGACAATCCTCCAAAAGATTCAAAGAGGACCACACCCGAACAGGACCACAAATGAACTGGGCTGCACAATGATCCCATCTCCAGCACACCGTTGCACTCCACACACTACTCACAAACCAAAGTTTCCCACAGATCCACTAGGATCATCATCTGCATCCTCTCCCTCCCCATCTGTGCTTTCAATTTTTGAAAACCTTTTGCTCCCTTTCTTGTTGATGATCCTCCACTCCCTCAAAAATTCTTGAACCTTGGTTGTAAGCTCTACAGACAAGAAGCTCCACTCATTCACCAATGGTCAAGGTAAGGATCTCAATTGTTGACATGGTAGAGAGCGACCCATTGGAGATTTGAACCTTGGTTGTTAGCTTTACATGCAAGAAACCCCACTATTTCACCAAAGGGTCATACCCCATGTAGATTTTTTTAGTATATATATTAACAAATATCTTCTATTACATTTACCACCTTAAGAAAAATCTCATTCAAGTATATTATAAGTTTTTGCCCATATTAAGCTTGAGATAAAGGGAACTATGATTGCTTATATCTATAAATTGTGTTGTTTTTGCTACAATAGTGATATATTTTTCATATGAATAAGATTATTAATGAAGCTAGATATTTTCAAGGAATTTTTTCTACTATGTAGAATACATTCAAATAACTATTTTAATTTACAAAACATGTTTGCAATTCCTCACAATTGTTAAGCTTTGATTTTTATTCAACTCTCGTGTTAAGGTGAGTTTACAAGTGACATTGACATTGAGATTAAAAAAAATAGCATGAAATAACTGTTGAAAAAATATCAAATTGGATGATTTTATTTTAATTGTGGACTTAATTATTTTCATTTGGTTAGTTAATAATGACATGTGTATGCCTTGACTTGGGGTACATGCATGCTAATATTGTCTTAATCTTTGATTGAAGGATGTTAAGCCCCTTTACTATTTAGTTAATATCACCTCTACTTTTGTTTAATCAAGGCACCTCTTGATTGTAAGTGATTGAGAGTTCAACGATTAGCTCTTAGACACGGTGTCTCCATGATTTATGCATCCAAGAGACCCTGTATATATGTACAATTCTTGTCATAATAATTCTTCAACATCGAATACAAAACTTCTTTGTTCATATCCTAGTTTTTTTATTAGCTCATGGGTATTAGATCTTAAGTAGAATTCATTGGTGTGAACAATAGATTAAGACAATTTGTGGCTTCAACTCTTGCTTCATCTCTATTAGAAGCAAGATGGGAATGATCATATCCTGGAATTGAAACATGTTTTATCTCACCCATTGAGTGCCTATGCACTCTTTGGACCATAATTTAGGTCTATGGAGATCCACATCTCTCTCTAAGTATATATGATTATGTTATGGACAATCTTTTCTACCTAATTTTGATAACCTGGCATATAATGAGGATACATAATAGCAACTTGACTATTGATAGGTATTGATAATTGTGATGGCATTGAGGCTCCTGATGCTCCTCCCTCATAGATTTTCAAATCTTTTTTTGGCTTCTATGACTCCTAGTTTTGGTTCAAATGTATCACCTTCTTTATCTTCGAGTTAGAATCCTAAGACATGATCATGCATTCCAATTTATTAGTATATTAATCTTTGGGTGTTTATATTCAAACATCTTGTGCGAATGTATCATTGTCGAATGATTGGTTTAGTTGGATGACATAAATTGAGATCACATCTCCATCTCTTTCTTTTTGAGTCATTCTTTGTAGCAATTGTATTAACTTTTAACGCACCTGTAGGATTTTATAGTTAATTAATCTAATTTTGAACCCACTTGCAAAGTTTCAGTGTACTTATTTTGATAATCTAGTGATTTGACTTTCTTGTAGGGCTTTGATCGCTATAGATTAAAGATTTCTTTACCATTTTGTTTAATTAAGCAGATATGCAAATATCATCTAATGGGTCAATCAACAACAATCAATTCTTCACATTAGATTAATTTGACAATTAATTGAATCCTACAATTTTCACCTAGTTTTAATTAGGAAGGTTAATTGATCCAATTTAACTTTAATTAAGATGGATAATTCAAATTGATCGAAATTCACAATCTAGATAATTAAGGGTTTAATTGCATGCTAGCTTTTTTCATTGCTTTTTCCTAATTCCCATTGCATATAAGCTTTCTTTTGCATTTTCTAATTCCCAATGCATGTAAGCTTTTTTTTCTTTGGTTCTTCTAGTTCTCATTGCATGTAAATTTTTTTGTGTTTTTTTAAAAAAAAATTTGTTGCATGTGAGCTTTTTCATTTAAAAAAAAATAATTCAATTAAATGTATGCTTTTCATTGCTTTTTAATTTTTTTTTGTTGCATGCAAGTTTTTTTTCTAATTTCTATTGTATGAATGTTTTTTTCATTCCCTTTTCTAATTTTTGTCTCATGTGTGCTTTTCGGTCAATTAAACCCAATAAATTTCATCTAGCCTTATTGAGGATGGAAATGAACTACAATTGACTCTATCTAGATCTTGTTAGGCTGATTAAAAGAACTTTGATATTGTCAACTCTTATTTTCCCTTCTATTAGTTTAAGCAATGCAATTTCTCTAATGTTGGCCACATTTGATTAAATTTTGAACATATATGAATCAATTTATAATTCAATTGCTTAAATATGGACGCATTTGATTTGGTTTTTATCACATTTTTCTTACATTGCATCACAATTACCTATCAATGACGTATTTGTATAGTAAACCATAAAAAATTGCTCTTAATTTCTTCCAGCTTTTTCAATTCTCCATTCTTCCTAGAATAGGAGGATTTTATGTTATTGATGGTCTGTGTGGGTACGTTTGGCAATCAGGGGATGAAGAATCTCCCTCCAAATTATTGACAAGTTTGATGCAAGGGTTTAATATGGATTTTTGAATTTGAAATACTATTTTCGCTTTAGATTAGATCATTCACATTTCCTTTTCTAACAATTAAATGAACATGTGTTTGATGTATATGGCGTGCTTGCACAATTTGTTACATGTTACCCATTTTTATTTTTATTAGAGGTCTGCTTGGGGATTTCATTACCTTAGATGAACAAACTAAAGTGATATTTCCTTTGGGCTGCTATATAAAAGAGCAGAAGCGAAGGAGGTGCTCAATCCAATGACTATATGTCGAGAGTGCCACATCTAAGAGCCAATCCCCTAAAGGTTGGCTAGAGCTTTAAGTAGCTCACTCTTGAATGTGTATATGATAACATTCCCCGAGTTGCGACTAAGAACCTTGTGATTAGTAGTCTAGAGACATTTCAACCATTGCTTATTCTAGTGTAGAGCATGCAGATTGTACCTTGATGTTACTCACAATGTACTTAGACAGAGATAGAAATCTCTTGATTACCACATAGGAGAGAGAGAGTGAATGGAATTATTTGTTCAGCTTGGATCTCTACATATCTACCTTCAAAAGAGAGGTGTCTTACACTACTTTTGAGGCATTAGCGCTTGTGCCAACGAGCCTGTTAGCTCTTTTTCATGTAGAATCGCCAATATAGTTTTCAAACTTGACTCTCGAGTTGTCAACTCCGGATTCTTACAGGGAAAAGGCTAATTGATAAGGACCAAGTCCTTCTTCTACTTTGGGCTCCACAGACCCAGGCGGGTGTACCTATCTTCAGACTCAATGCTCCACAATGATATTAACGGAAGTAAACACTCATTGCAGAAAAATGGCAAGTGTGACAAGGATAAACTCCTTCTTTTCGAGCTTTGAACTCGGGCAGGTTAACCCATGTCAGATCTACTTCTTGAAAGGATCACAACACTAGTTTATATCCTTGATACAAACTTTATCTTCTCAGTCGTTCAAACATACACAAAAGTAAATTATTATTTAAGTTCTGTTGAGGGTGAGATCTTTGCAAACTCGAGGATAGACCAGTGCCTTATCTTCGGGTATAGAGTCAAACAGTAAAACATATACTTACATAAATCTTCTAAATGAAACACAAACAAATCCCAGATGAAACGCCTTACAATTCATCCTCTCTTAACACATTTGATCATCAAATTCTTGCCAAATTCCTAAGCTCTTAGAGATTAACCTAAAGACATTACCCTTTCCTTGAAAGGAGCTATAGACCAAAATCACAGATACCTTGTAAATGGTATATCAAAACTACCTTATAGATTCAATATACAAAAGCCACATAATTCAAACAAGAAGACAATTGAAATCATGCAAGGGAATTCTATTGTATTCCAATAAAATTTCACTGTATCAATACATTTCAAAATTTGATAAAATATTCTAAGATTTCAACAATGGAGCCAAGCCTCTATAGTATATTTCTCAACCTCTTTAAAATGAACAAAGACTTACTATTTATAACATAGCCATCTTGGAATCCTCGAAAGGATGCAACAAGCTTGGGATGGCTAGAAAAGATCCTATACTAGAGACAAGATTACAAACTGACAAACAGATTGTAACAACACATTACAAAGATCTTTTTTCAACAATTCCACAGGTGGCATCTTTGTCTAAAGATATTTCAGAGCAGTTGTTGAATTCGCTGCATGAATGATGACCGCCATCTGGCTAATTTACATCATCCTTTGTTTGAAACTTTCTCTCCCTCATTTTCTGGATCAGATGCCATCTGCAACTCTATTCCTCCTCCTCTATAAGTTGGACAACTGGCCTCTTTTTCTTCTTTATTGTTAGCTTCTCCCAAGCCGCTACTTCATCATTTGCTGGCCAGTTGTAAGTCTACAATTCTTGTAACAAGCTGACTTGCTTGTCCCACATGGAGTCAGTTACATTTTTGGCTTCTACCACAAATCGTATGCAATCATTTTCAATTTTAAATAAATTATCAATGATGTTATTACACCCCTCAAAATCTAGAGTATTGTCATTATTAAGGAAAGCATCTTGTGTAATCACCAACTGATCCATTGACAGCTTCCATTCTTCCAACTTGATCAGGTTTCCATTGTCATCACATACCGCAGGCAAATACTTGCTATAATGTTTATCAAACATAAACAACTTAACCCTCACCTGGTTAGACTTACCTTTAAAAAACTTTGAAACAACATTTATTAAGCCAATCTTCTCAAAAACTTCTGTAACTACTCCAAGGATCTCAGGCTTATGCTCTTGTAAGCTATCAAGTTTATCAAACAACAAACTTCTTCCAGAACAAACACTATGAAGTGGCTCCAAAGAAGCCAATGATTCATTTATCTTTCTGTTTGTCTGGTGTAATTGGCTGACTGATTGATAAACTGTATCCATTTTCTCTATTATCTTACCTCGCTTGTATTGTATAATCTTTGACATGGTGTCCAAAGATGCCTCTATCCTTACCTTATCTAAATCTTCATTAGGTCCCTCAGGTACTTCTTCATCAATTTGAATTGGGACCTCAATCTGCACAGGGGGAACAACAACCACCTTCGAAGCTTCTTCTAGCTTAACTTTGATCTCTGCCAATTCATCTTCTAGCTGCTTGATCTTCATCAATTTTAAATCTCTATCCTTGGCTACCAGGTTTGCACTTTCAAACAACTTCGAGTACCTTTCAGATAATTGAACTATTTTTGCCTCATTCAGGTTAGCCCAATGAGTCACTGCCTTAGAAACTTCAAGGTCAGTTGTATTTTGCACAGTCCAAATAATCTGATTCCCTTCCATTTTATCTTCTATACTCAATAGGGATGGCTTTTGAGTCCTAGGGGCCATGGACCACATTGCAACAGCTTGAGACTTAGGATCATAGCCACTTCCTCTTATCATATCACCAATGTGAACCTCATATGACAGGCTGCCCGGCGGTTGCCTTCTTATTTGATCTATGATGAAAGCAGAGGTTAGATCCCATCCTGGAGTCAATAGCATTCCACTTGACTTGACCAGTTGTCTAGCCTCATCTGCAGTTATAGGATCAAGGCTAGGATCATAGGAATTTAAGGCTCTCAATGTCTCTTCACTTGGTTCCATACCTTCAGGCAGAAGTTTCCTCACTTCTTGCTGCTTATTCCAAACAAGGAAACTCTTGAATTCATCAGTTTTAATAAACTGGTCATCACTCAAAAATTCCTCCTGATAGACCTCTCTGATATCCCTTTTTGACCACAAGGACTGTTCCTTATCTACTTCATCAGAGGCCACCTTCTTTCCTTCTCTTATTGCTTTTCTCAATTGGTGATGGTAAACCCTATCACCTGGCACTAGAGTAGATGCTCTATCAATTGTTCTCCTTTGTTTTTCCTGCCTTGAAGGCTCTCCCACCTCAAACCTCTGTCTCTTCAAGGGTGGCTCTGGAGTATCCCCTATTTCTGGTTGGTCTTCAAAAGGCCTAACAATTTGTACATCTTCCATTTGTGGCGGGCTATTTCCTTCCTGTGATTCATCAGAAAACTCCTCTTGATCAGAAGATGAATAATCTTTCATTTTCTTTGGTTGAATCTGGTCAATCAACTTCTCCAACTGATTTGATAGAGTGTCATGCATCTCTATCATCCTGTCAATTCTTTTTAAATAGGGAAGGTCAGGGAAGAAACCCTCAAAAGGAAGCTGGGCTGCCCTTACTTGTTTTGACAAGTCTATTAAATCAAAGTACCTGTTCCATCTCCTCTTGACCTCATCATCATCAATGATATTTCTGACTACATCTTCCTTGTCCAAGCCTTCATGTTCTCTGTTCACACCAATGTTTGGGATGTATAGCATCCTGGCAATTTTGATAAAGCCCTCAGGATCTACATGTCTACAAGCACCAGTAGCCATTTTGAACTGATTTAACCATGTAGTAATATGAGGAAATGCCCTCTTTCCTACCAGGAAGTCACCTATCTTGAATCACCTAGGTGTTAATGTACCCTTCCTGTGAGGGGCTAGAATTTCCCTATCTGTCCACATCAACTGCCACACAAATTCCAAACAAGCAACCCTTGGAGGCACAAATTTTGGTAACAGATGTGGGGGCTGGGGGCAACCGTAGACTCTCAAAATTGTAGCATTCTCCCCTAAGTAAAAATCACCCCAATTGTGATCTCCCTCCCAATTGTTCACAAACTGCACTGGTCGTAGGAGCCTGAGGACCCTTGGGGATATCCTTGTAGTGTTGATACCTAACATCCTTATGAGAGGATACACAATGAAATTCTGAAAGAGACAAAAATTCCCCTCATTGGAAGTAGAATTCCACATCCTCACCCATAATTGCACCGGATTATACTGGCCTTCAAAGTTGAACCTTGGTTTTAGCATGTTTGAATCAAAACTACTAATATTGAAGAACAAAATTAAGTGCATTAGCAAAGAATAATGCATGAACTTAATTGGGCTCTTACTATCCTTGACAGAAATCAGACCCTCATGCATTCTATCAATGATGTACTGGATGTAATCATAGTCAGTGTTAACCAAAGAATTCTGGATGTCCAGGATAATCATCAAAAGGTCAGCTGGTAAAAACTCTGCATCCCCATCAATTCCCAAAACCCTACACAACCCATAACAAGTTTGCTTCATGTAATGATGAAGGGACTTAAATTGGTAAGGGGCATTCATGTGAGCAGGGAGGGGAGCTATATACTTATCCTGTTTTGGGATATGCTTCGTTATTTGGTCCTTCACTATCCCTATATTCTTCTTATACCTCTCCTTTTCTTTGCTCAAATCAATTTCAGTAGAAGTGGATGTATAAACATTAAAAGCCTTCATGAACGAACCCCTATCAAGAGTAACCAAAGCTGACTGGTCCTCTTTCCTAATAGTCTTAGAAATAGGGTCGTAGCGCCTAGCTAGAGCAACAATTAAATCCACATCCAGGAATACATCAGGCACTACTAATTTCCCTAACCCCAAAGCCCAACCATTACATATAGGGATATGACTATCTCTATTTTTATAAAAAAAATTGAAGATAGTATAACCTGTGGTATTTGGTGTGATAGGATCTCTGCAAAACCCTAGAACATCTTCAAAAACATCATCATGAGCTCTTTTGTTTTGACTGGAACTAGGTAGCAATTTCAAAAACTCATCTGAATAATTAGGCTTGCCCTTATCTTCACCACTTTTAGCCTTTGCTTCACTGCTGGAAGATGCTGCGCTTCTCTCAGGTTGACTCATCTTGGCTTCAGAATTATCTTCAATCTTTGCAAAATGGATTCACTTGGCCTTTGAAAATTGCTTCAGAATGACACAATTCTCTTCGAATGATTTTGGACACAGGAAACAATGAGCTTAACATATTTATCAACGCAGACAAGTATGTACAACTACCACAATCGTTGTAAATCTCCTTAATTGCTCCCGCATTCAATTTTGCATGTCACCAGTTTTTAAAATGGAGCTAGCCGATGTACTGATGTTGACAGATAGATTTTAAAAAACTTGAAAACAAGGCAAAGAGGCAAATGATTAAGATCCTGCACTTTAAACCTGTTTACGTCATGCAATCTTCCTTTGAAACTGATTGGATGGCTCATTAGTTCACTTTCCAGCTTGATACTGTACTTTATCCATGCAGGCAACGGTCCCTTTCCTTTTCTTTTATTACCTTTTCCAACTGGGCCCATTTAGCGAATCTGCGACTGAAAGCTTCTCATGATCGCTGAATGCAATGTTAACCCTAGCATATATTCAGAGAAATAGCGACCAAAGCCTTCGCGGGTTCTCAAAATGCAACCCTTAACTCATGATACTTTTCGCGAATTAGCGAACACAGCAACACCCTTCGAGCACTTGACTGCAGTTATTATTTGGCGAACCAGCGAACAAAGCCATCTCGCATTCTCTTAATGTCACGGCTAACTATTAAATCTTTTGGAGATTCAGCGAACAAAGGGTTTGCACATTCGCTTAATGGATCACCTAACCACTAAATTACTTGGAGAACTGGCGAAGCCTTCAATCTCTGAATCGCTAAATCTTTCTTAACCATCACCTTTACTCTAAGATTCTGAATGAACCGTTGATCTTGTTGATGATCTACGACTGTCGCCAGTTCACTGAAATATTTGATCATTGGTCATTTGATTATGAGATTCAGCGAACAAAGGGTTCGTTGAATCGCCAGATCATATTAAACATTGAGTATTTCAATCCACGATTAACCGACTGAAAACTCAAAACTTAGCCAATCCTTTTATTCGCACATTCGCCAAATGATTACGCCCTTTACCTTTTCCTTTTAGAGAACCCGCGACCACATGACTCGCTGAATTGCTAAATCATTTAGCTTATTACTAATTTATTCTGAGAACAAGCGAACACTTTAAAACACCCGTTCTGCGAAATTCTTCATACCAAACTGTCGGGGCCGCCAAACTTTGAAGTCTGTACACATTCGCTTATTCGCCAAATGAAACATGTAGGACCCAATACTACCTGAGATTAAACCACAACCGTCGATCCTGACAATGATCTACGGTATTCACCAAGTCACTAGGTTATTTTGCCTTTAACCGCTAGATTCAGAGAATGAGCGATAACCGTTGTCGCCAAGTCGCTGAAATATTTGCAAAGAACCGCCAAGGAATACGCGAATTGGAAATAATGCATTCGCCGAATCGCCAGATGTTTTCTGATAACTGCCGGATATTTGGAGACTACACGAACAAAGACAACACTTAACATTTTTAACATATTCTCCAGTTCGCTGAATAGCTGAGGTGTTAACCGGGATACTTAGAGACCACGCGACTAAACTGACGCTTAACATAAGATTGACTTGTTCGCTGAATCGTCGAATAATATATGAGACACGCTATGACCTTTTCCGATTCAGCGAAGACAAAAATCAAGCACGTGCACGATTTAATCCACTCAAGTGACTTAAAAAGGTAACAATAAAAAGAAAAATAAGAGGCCAAACATGAGGACTTTTGCATGAATTCAACATTATTCAAGGACAGGACCTAGAGTAAAGATTTTGAAGTGGGTTATGACAAATTTTTGAAGAACTTCCGACACCTGCACCTAGGAAACTTTACAGACCAGAGGACTAAACCAACATTTGGACAAAAACCTCAGAAAATTAAGAATACTCCCAACAGAGCCCACATTAAGTTGTCACTCTCACTTAAATAATTTTAGGTTGTTAATGTGCCTGAAGTGTTCTTGAATGTGCTAGACAAGTGGAGATTTGGCTTTGAGGAGCCTTGGCCACACTCTATTTGTTCAAAAGAATCAAACAACCATTTTGTCTCAAGTGTCTTCTATTTGTGTTTAAACTATTTTCAAATTAAAATACAAACAACACTTTAGGGTTCACATAGCCCCAAGGCAATTGTCAACATTTCAACACAATAGGTCCAACTTTTAAGACAATCGTCTTGAAAAACAACACATTTGTCATGTCAAAAGCTTCAATAGTCCCAGAATCTTCAATGTGGTTGTCAAATTGTACACCATAATTGAGAGCATGTGCACCAAGATGGTGAATATGATAGTAGCCACTCACATAAAAACCCAAAAATGACACTAATGCATTTATTCAAATATCCTGAATGCATTATAGTTTAAAAATCCAAGCCATAATGCATATGCTGTTTTTAAAATAAAACTACCAACACGATCTTTAAAATAAAACAGTGAGCATGGTTTGTAATATCCCTCATAAGGCCCCGTTTGTTTGCATAATTGGAATTTGACTCAAAATCTGATTATCTCAAAATCAGGTTTTGAAATTCCAGTTTTGTGTATTTGGAAGATAGTTTGGACCGTTTGGTTGACCCGAAAGATGGCTGAGACAATCCATCTTCTGCGTTTGGTTGCCATTTTCAAAATTGGAAATCGGAACTAGAAGTCAATCACTATTTATAAGCAAATCTCTAGACCAGAATATTTTGCACGATCCTGATGGCGAATTGAAAGCATAGGCAGTGCAGTAGCAGTTGTGGAGGCACGCTCTCTCGCAATCATTCTTTGTCATTGCAAGGTATTAAAAAATGTACTCATCAAGCAACGTTGTGGTGGAATTGATGAATCCGTCAGTGCTGCCATTTTTCGGCATTGCATTTCAACAAAATCTGTCGAACACAACCAATTGAAGATCAATCTCGCAAACTCCATGAGCGGTTGTCTCTAGGGATGAAGCTTTCCGCGCACCTACAAAACTGAGCATTGTAATTAGAATTGCAAATTCTGTAAGCACCACAAACATTGTACACTGCACATTGATCTCCCAGTCTAGACCAGACCATGCTCCATAACCTGTCATCCATCAAAACATAACCTTGAAGTCCACTAGATTTATGCACCACGAAATGTGACATCAAGTGGTAACCGGCAACAGGAGTGAATGTATAACTGAGATAGAAACTAGTGATTTTTAAATAGTGATTGAATAAATGAAAACCAAAAATCCAAAACCCAGAAATGATTTCAAATTCCACCTATTGGGTGGGAAGATGGTGCCGCCCATTTTAAGGCCAAAACTGGATTTTGAAGCTCTAACCTCGAATTGCATTTTAGTGTCCCAAACGGCGGATTTGCTGAAAAAGCAGAAGTCCCGCCACCAATTCCGCTCCAATTCCAGCAAACAAACGGGGCCGAATCCAAGACAATTTCTACTTTCTATATTCTACTTGTAATGCTTGTGGTGTATGACAAAATATGGATGCAACCAGAAATAACGTTATAAATCCAAAGAGAATTCCAAAACAATTCTCTGTTAATTAGCACATCAGCATTTAGATTGATAATAATTTGCCAATATATAAACACCTGCCCATATTTGTAGCGTAGATCGATATGAACTCTCGCAAGTGGACCTCTCTCTTCCTTCTCAACGGTGATATTGATGAACAACAATACCGCGATGTTTTACCTTGCAACTCAGTTCTTCCTTTACTTCAGAAATTGATATCAACCAGAAGTCTTAATCAACGCCAATGAAGATAAAAGTCACCGTCCATGAGCGCCATGATAGGTATAATATCCCCTAAAATAAAGTGAGTATTAACCACTGAACTGATATTACTTCACTCAGATATTTCGATGAGTATGGTAAGCCGCCAATATAGTCACAATGCTCACCAGAAATATTAAGCTCTATTTGGATTAAGTTCTCCAATCAATCAATATCACCTAGCATAGACAATCTTGTCATAAACAATGATTTAGGAAGGGTACAAGTTATCATCAGCCCGTCTCCTTCCTCATTCGACCCTAAATCTCCGATAATCATCGATGAATTCAATGCTGGCGAACATTAAAGGTTTTGTAAGTTTGGGCCCCCACAATTAATTGGTGCAGAGATGTTTGTCTTCAGAAACAAATGGAATCCCCTTCCTTGATAGAATGATCCACTTTATATCCTTTACCAATCATTCCTATCTTCTTTCCCCACATCCATAGGAAATTATCTCCGGCAATGCACGAAGAGTTTCGATCTATATGTACTAATCTTCAGTCAATATCGACATTTGGTATTCAGAGCTCAAAAAATGTAAGTCTCACCCTCCTTATGCGCTGAGAGCAACTAGCGAAGGAGCTCCATGATTGGCATATATTGCAATGTTTCGATCTTCAACTATTTTAATCAAGTTGAGAGGCTTACTATAGTGGAAATAAATTTGGTTGTAAATGTTTGGTCTTTTAAAAAAAAATTAACGTATAATCTAATGATATATATTTCAGATGTAAAGAATGAAACTTCAACACAAAGTATATATATAGAGATGAATCACTACAAATAGAATAAATCTATTTCTAGATAATATATATTATAGCTGATTATCAATTTGTTTTTAAAAAACAAATTCACAAATTTTAGCTAACTTAACAGACTAAAGAGGATCTTGCACCTCCAAATTACAACCCAACACTCCTAATTCTAATAGGAACTATATATACATATAATGAAATAGATGTCTAGTCAATGATTGAACTCATTGCCCACCTACTCCTTATAAAGGGCTCCAAGAATTGTTCAGAAAATTGTACTAGGCCGATGTCAATATATTATTTTACCATTTTATGCCCTTGATTTTATAATTAAATTAATTAATTAAAAATTCTTTTATAATATTATTTAAATTTTAGGGCCACATAATTAATAAATTTAATTAATTCATTTTCTATTAATTTGGGGACATTAAACAATTCTTTAAATAAAGCGACAAGCATAGTTATATTATTAAAAATTGTGATTGGGTTTGTAAAAAAAGATAACCCGATTGCATTTTTATGGCTATAAAGTTTTTAAAAGCACTTGACACCAAATAAACAAAAAATATTCTAAAATACCAAAAGAAATCTGATTGTGTTTTTTTTTTCTATCAACCAAGTCAAGATGCCACAACTTTGAAGAGGAAACACACTTGCTCTCATGAACTAACCATGTGAAGATGTATGTCTTACAACTCTTCTTCTCATTTAGGTTGAAAAACAACATTCATAAAAATAGGGTCATCCTTGTTGGGTGTGACGAAGATGTACGGTGAAGCCACCGTACGGTGTCTCACCATTCGCGAGTCTACCATAGGGGGTTCCATTGTATGATGCATCATGTCTGACAGTGTAGTATGATGAGGGAAGATATGTAGACCATCCGACATAGTGTACAATGAAACTCAAACTCACCTACGTGTACGATGAGATGTTTTGATGCCGAAGGGAGTGACCAGATGGTGAAGGGAGTGTCTAAGGCCAAAGGGAGTGACTCAATATCGAAGGGGGTGTTCGAGGCGAAGGGAGTGACCCAATGTCGAAGGGACCATCGACTAGAGGAGCGACAATTGGGACTGTCAAATGGTGGAGTGCCAAGGTTGCTAGAAACTGTTTCATGGAGTGACAGTTGTTATACTGAATTCTATAACGAATCACATAGTGTATAAATGTCTGCGAGATTCGTTAGGAATTGGAGGCTAAAAGGCTGAAATAATACTGTCAAAGTGGTGTAAAGTCAGGTTGATTGTAACACAATCTGAACCTGTGCAAAAATACATTATTGTTTGTATGTAACATTGGTTATTGTCTAACAAAGAAGACACTCGAGTTTTTCGGTGGTGGGTTTTTCCCGAAAGGGTTTTCCACGTAAATTTGGTCTCTTGTGTGCATGACATTTTCTATGTTCTTGTTTCTTTTGCTTATCTTAGTATTCTGTATTAGATTTGAACTCTTTATTACTTCCCCTATAAATTGGCATTAGGAAGGCATTTTCACACCGTTGTTTTCCTTACAATCCTAATGAACCTAAGACATCTCAACGTGATTGCATAAGTTGATAAGATAGATAATTGTAATATAATTGATTTCCTTGAAGGTATAACTATATATAGTTGCACATAAAGTGAACTTGACGATCACTAAGTTGTATAGCTTTGTTCATATAGTGAAAATATTAGGTGAACCAAGTAGAAAGAAAATATGTGCATTACAAAAGTGTGCCCAAAAAAGCATTGAAAAATTAGGCTACTTGAAACCTGAGGTGTGTTTTGAGGATTGTAGGAAACATAATTGTAGGTATCAACATAAGGCATGGCATATTTTGAAAGCTTTCTCACAAAATTTTGAGTGGATTCACCATGGTGCTCTAAAGGAACCATAGGAGTAGTTCGATTACTTGAATGATAAGACTGTTCAACCAATGTTGTAATAATGTCTAGTTCTGTATATTTTGAAAGCTTTGTCTCCCTCTCACCCCTCTCCCTCCCTCCCTCTCTCAATTTCCTATTTTGTTTTTCCAAAAATAGTGGATTATTTTGACCTTATACATGCAAAACAAGCCCTAGCTAGTACACAAAAAGGAGTGACATTTATTGGTCATGGTATGGGTTGGGTTGATGATACCACCATGTGTCCACACACTTTAAAGTTCCTACTTCCATCATGCTCCAAAATTGAGAAGACCTAGTTACCACTAGCTCCCCAAAATAATTAGTGTTCTTTTGTGTGGTCTCTCTCTCTCTCTCTCTCTCTCCTTGAATTTGACAACAACACAATCCTATAAGCACACCCTTGTTGAATCACTACAATCCATTATCTCTATCATAGTATTAGTGATTGGGCATGTCAATAGTTGGTCCAACAAGATGAAAGAACTAACAAAATTTTATGTAGACAAATTGTCTTATGAGAAAGTTAAAAAATCAAAGAGAAATGTGCTACTTGTAAAGTTATTAAGTTTCTTAAATATTTTGTCCCTTGTCTCTTTCTTTCCCCCCTCCCTTTCCCCCTCTCTCCCTCTCAAATGGATTACTGGAAAAAAAGGTTGCACTTATCAAGTTGGTATTGCATTTTCACTTATCTCTCCCTCTCCCCCCATCTCTCTTTCTTCCTTCTCCTTGTCTCTCTCCCTATCTCTTCCTTTCCTTGTCTCCATTTCCCCTTCCCATTATCTCTTCCTCTATCTTAGTTTCCACTGTCCCTTCCCTCCCTTCCCCCATTTTCCCTTTCTCTCATCCCCCCTCTACTTTAAGTAATGTGTATGTGTTACTTTCCCTAAAATTGTTTCCATTTTTCAACTAAATTATTGTGGGATCACCTTTAGGGACCAAAAACACAAACATGTTAATTCTCCTTAATCCGTTTTCATTTTTGTCCCCAAAAGATGAGCCCACAACTTCACCGCCCTTAAGCAATGGTTGTAGTGTCAAAATTTTGTATGCATTTCTAAGACTACAACCATTGATGTGGGATCATCTTTAGGGTCCAAAAATATGAATGGGTTAAGGAATCTTAACACGTTCACATTTTTGGTTGGTTCCTAAACTTTACTATTTATCCTTTGTTGAGAGAGAGAGAGAGAGAGAGAGAGAGAATAATACACCATTGTAAAAGGTCATGGATACACACTTCGACAACATCTTTAGATCTATTTCCCTCAAATCCATTGTTAACAAATTGTAACACAAGTACATGTTTCTTGTCCATCAAAGGAAGGCCGATTTGAAACCTTGTAAAAGCTCTCACCCACATACATCCACAACATCTTTATATGTATTTCACTCAAATCTAGTGTTAACAAAGTGTAACACAAATACATGTTTATTGTCCACTTGGTGTGTTTTTTCCTTCCAATTTAATTTCTCAACTTCATCGTCACCAGGTTTGTGTTATCCAGTGGGTACTTGTAAAAATACCACCATAATTTTGCATATCTCCTGAGATTTCTAACCATATAATTTTTTTAAATATTTGAACAACATTAACTATTAACTATTAATGTTTAATTTATTTTAATAGTGTCTCTAGACTACTTAGAGACATACAAGTACCAAATTTTAATAACTTTTTTCATTAAAAAAAACTCAAACAAAAAATTACAAAAAAATTATATTTCCAATTGCATGCTCCATGTATGGTTCTAATTTTTTTGGTTGATCTAGAATAATAAAAATAACTATAGTGAATTCACTGGTGACTATAATATGATTAAACTACATGCTTATTCTAAGTGTATTTCGTGCATATGTATACCATGTGTTTTCTTCACAACAAATAAACATCATGCATGTTTATGAGGCTATTCATCATGTATTTTGTTTAGGTCATACATGATTCAACATGTATTTAGTGCTTTCTTCATACCTTACATGTCTGGTGTGTATATTCAAGTGTCTAACACATATTTTATTACTTAATGCCTGAAATGTATACTTATATTTTATGGCTTCATGCCTTATTTATGATTCATGTTTCATGTATAGGCATATATATTAAGTATATGATTCATGCTTTAAGTGTATTCTTGTTTCAAGACTTGTGTATTTATGCATATGGTCTGTGCTCTACGTGTATTCATGTATTTTTGTGTATGATTCAAACATTTTTTCATATGTATATGCTGCAATTATTCACATGTATACTTTGTGACTTAAGTGAGTTCATACTTCATACTTTGTACGTTGATTGTATTCACATATATGCTTCATGACTAAAATAAACTCATGTACATACGTGTGCTCCATGACTTTATATGACTATTTTGAGCTTTATGTGCTATATGCATGCTCTTTTTATATCTACTTCATGCTTTATGTGCTACATGTATGCTTCATGCCTTAAGTGTATTCATGTGTATCCTTCATGTACTACATGTATGCTTAAGTAAATACTTCCCAACTTCACTAAAGTCATGTGTATACTTTATGTGCCTTGGGTGTTCACATATGTGCTTCTTGACTTAAGTGAATTCACGTATATGCTATGCACTATGTGCATGTTTCATGACTTAAATGTATTCACATGCATGATCATGGCATATGGTTGTTCATATGTGTGACCCATGCCTTACATGCATTCATAGGTACACTTCATGCTTTAAAAGTTTACTTTACACGTCTTCAACATGTTGCTCCATAAGTACTCTTTTCATGTATATCCCATGTCTTATGTGTATACTTCTTATATCTATGCTTCTTGTATGTTTTATGTCTTCATGCATTAATGTGTATGCTTCACTTCATATTTTCCATGTGTATATTTTTTAGCACCCAAACCTTAAATTGCTTTAGGAAAAACAAATTTAGGAGTGGAGTATAATATCCCTTCATACGTATTAACATACATATTATCTTATTAAATTAATTCTTATCGATGACTAATATTTAGTTTACTAAAATAATAATCATTAAATATTAATACTTAATAATAATTAAATAAATAATATTTCACATTTAATAATATCCTTATGAGTGATATTGTTGAAGAATATTACTAACGTCAATTCAGTAGTTTTCCAACACTGGATTACACAACGACCATTCGATTCCCCATGATAAGAGATTTATTACCAGATTTATTTTAGAAGATTGGTTCAATAGAACCCAAGCCCAATAAATAATCAGAAATGAATTAAGTTTGCAATCGTTGAGCATATTGGTACACAGTGATTTGAGGAATACGAACTAGCCATAAGTAATAGACGTTTACTATGGACAAATGATGCCTAGTCATCGATGACTAAGTGGAAATTAAGTTTAAATATTGATTAGTCAAATAAGGAGAATAACAATTCTAGTGTTTACTGCATATATCAAATATATCGTATGAAATTATACATCCTTAACTTTACCGCATGCTTCATGAAATTATAATTATAATCGGGTAAGGCAGCGTTTGGAAGAAATAGGGAATAATACAACAAGTGATTATTATGAAAGGTGCAAGGGTGAAGAGGCATGAAGCATGTCCTTTCTAAAACGCTACTTACCAAAATACCAACAAGATATAAAAAGACATTCATATTCATTTCTACAGCCATTAGGGGGGGGAATATAAGAAAAAAGGCATAAGAAGCATATACATCGTTCAACATACTTAGTAATCTCAATGGTGGATCATATAATTAAATGGAACACATCGCACCAGTATTCATAATTGAACCAAAAAATATAGAGAAGAGAATATAAAGAGTATATTTATACTCTTCCAATGAAGAAATAAGAAAGCAGATGGATTTCATTACTGACAATGTGTGATAGCAGATGGATTTCATTACTGACAAGCAATGTGTGATAACAAGTTATGCTATAAGTATCAATTATAAACACATGTGCACGCGCACGTGTGCATGCACACACATACACTCATTAGTATTAACGAAGTCATAATCATATATGTCCATGTTAAGATTCAATACTATTTAGTATTTGAACAGGAAGGGACTCAAGTGTTTCCAAGGAGAGGCATGTCTAAATCCAACCAATAGGTTGATTCCCAAGATAGGGTAGGGATCATCGTCCCTTTAAATCCTCATGGGCATAGTCCCAAGATAGGATAAGGGCCTGGATCTATAAACTTTGAGGGAACCTATCATGATTGGTATCTAAGAAACTTGGTTATGTCCTAATCTTCTTCTTCTCAGACTGAAATGATAATAAGGGTAATATGGACATTAAGGATCATAAATAGTAAGATTTCTTAATATATTTTGTGTGTGTATAACTTTCCTTACTTTGAATAGTGGAATAACATAGATTTGATTCAATGCAAATTAGTCCATTCAGTTTAGGCCATAAGAATATTAAACATGGGATAATTTTGGTTATAATAGGCCTAAACCTAGTAGGGGACATTAAACACATGGATACATGGACACTTAGTTGATGCTAGTAATCTCTTGCAATTAGAGACATGTGTTGAGACAATTGATGGTTTTAGTAGGAAGATCAAAGAGCTTTCACCTTGTATAGATTTGAGAGGAGATTGTTCTTAGAGTGATTCACGATGACTTGGATATCATGATGAGCATTCTCATTCCACACTCTTGATCCACTTGGTAGTTTACTACTTGAGAGGTATTCCCCATTGTTCTTTTTAGGTGCATTATGATTTATGATTATCTTTCATTGTAATGGATCTTGCGCTATGGATATATGTTATTTATGGAGGATTCAATTTGAGAGATGTTTGACATTGGTTATCTCCCCGTGAATTTGAGTTGTTATTATGATGACATTCATTAATGATTGTGTTTAGCAAATAGTTTATTGGACTTATTCTTTGGATTGGGAATGGTATTAGCTTGATCTTCTTGGTTATGAGATTCTTACATCCATGTTGATTACATAATATATATTGGTTTTGCCTAATAGATTAAGAGAGTTTAGGTTTGTTATGGCTTCTTATTTGGGGTTTTAGGGAGGAGATCATACTTGAAATAGATAGCATTTAGAGGTGTATGTAGGAGGACATGCTATCATTTTTTATTTGTAGTGTTTCTCTCTTTGGTCTTGGTTATCTTCCTAGATGTTCAATTTTACATTATATTGGATTTGAGGTTGGTTGGGGCTATGTGTTCACTAGTTTGTGTTCATGTTCTATTATGTGGGAGATGGGATGGATGTTCTTTATCTCTTTCCTTTTTCGGTGAGAGTTGTATTTATAGGTCACTAGTTTAATTTTATATATTATTCTAGATGTTCCTTGATAGTAGATGGTTATGGTTACACTTTATATATGATGTTGTTAGTGGATCTTTGGGATACATTGATTATTTTTAGATTTGAAATTACCTATGTAGTGGGATCTTCTAGTTGTGTATGTGACAAATATTGCACTTGGAGCTTGTGGTTGTATGTTATAGGTTGTATATGTTGATGATATGGGATTCGCTTGATATGTTTTGTATACCTTGGAGCTATGGATAGTTGGATGTTTAAGCACTTGTTGTGGGTCCTATTTCAACTAGATGTATATTGGTTCTTAACAACTACTAGTGCACATTAATACCTTTGGATTGAGTGTTTGTGTTTGGGATATCAATCGAGATAAGATTTATGATTTGTTTTTGATAGATTGTATGGATTTCTCTTTGGATGGCCTCTTATATATGTCAAGTGGTAGTGGTGTGATGTAGGGTGAGAGAATTCATGTATAAGATGGTGGTCACTTTGTTTATTGTTGCAAGTATCTTGATGGAGCACAAGGAACACTTTTATTCATGATGATATATGTGGCTAGAGGGATTATTACCTTTTTAATATTTTTGGCTACTTATTTCCCCTTATGAAATGTATACAAGTGGGAGAATGTTGGGAAAAATAAGTATTATAAACCTTGCATAATAATGTCTATAATTGTAATATTTTATTTATTATGTATGTTGCACCTAGGAGCACCTAGATGGACAATCAAACTGCAAATATTCCTTTTGGAATACTATTGGGGCCACTTAATATTTTTTAATTATAGAAGAAACCTATCAAGGGGGTTGAACCTTACACTACCACAACCAAGAGGCTATCAAGACATCAACAACACATCAACAAATGTGCTAGTTGTTACAAAACAAGGTCACAAATGACATCCTAATAACAAAGTAACTAGTCTTCCTCAAAAGGGTCACTTGGAGAACAATAGGCTACAAAAAGCCACTTACAATGCAGATGCCAAAAGCCACTAACAACACCTTTCCAATAAACCACAAAGTGGGGCTCATTGGAAGCCAAAATGGTATCCCAAACCAACCTATAACACATGATAACATTTCGCCAACTAATAATATGCTTTCCCTATGCAAAACTCATCTCCACCTCAATATAAAAGGGCACTCCACTCTATAGTAGTAGAAAAGGAAGATATTATATATAAGGAAGAAACACCACAATTCAAAACCAGATCCAACCAATCATAGCAAGGCAAAGATCACAAAAAGTTGTGAACCTCCTTTTTCACGAAGCAAATATCCACCTCCATAGGAGACATGTGTACCTCCATAGGAACTGTGAAAGAGGAATAAACAACTAGAATGTTCCAAGTCCCCATAATGGCCAACATGATATCCTCAAAATCAGTTGCAACCATCAAGAAAAAATACAAACTAGAAAAATCCCTTGAAAACTTCTAGCAAATGACTAGCCACAAAAGAAAATAAGACCACTATCCATACTGGCTACAATGAATAGTCTAACCAATAAGACAAAAGGAGAACCATGATAAACAACAACTTGCATCATGAATTAGTCCAAAATCATGAATCTTAGACCGGTATCTAGAGAGATAGATGCCAGTCTAGTAAAACATCTTCACGTGAAGTAACTTTAATAAGTATGGTCTCAACCTACATCTTCATCACATGCAACAATTGAGGCATAGCCCACCATAAAAGGCACGAAGAGGGCTTGAAACACCCATAAGAACCAAGTGTCCATTGCACTGAGATCCCAATACTAGGAACCCCCACCATAATCCACAACCACAAGCTAGGGGAAGAATGGAAACCAAACCCCAAGCCCCTTCACAAAAATGAAAGATCCTTCCCACAACTTCATCCTCCCTATCGAAAAGAAATGGGGTGAAGAAATACCAAACCACCAGGACCACCAAACTATAAACTTCTTCTACTCTCCAAAGGACTGAAGAGTTAATATGTCTCTATTTGCACCATAACAGGAAAGAGATGCCTAGAAAGGGGGAGCCCCATATCCACACAACAAGGATAGAGTCATAGGTAGAGAAAATACCAAAGCCCCCCCCAAAAAAGGATTCCAACCGATTTTCCACAAGAGGGACACCAACAATGAGAACCTTCAATAGTAGAGTCCACAACTCCTGCTAGCAACATGAATAGGCCAAGAAGGCTTGTGCACAAGAGACAAAAATGGCATAAGAAACTAATGCAGAGAAAAAATTCAAGCTCATCCCCAAAATAATCCAATATGGAAGACCCAAGTCACCCATAAAGAAATTATGGACATGGATGAAATAGCTAGGACTGGGGACAATCAAAACACCCAAGACATTGGCATGGCCATAGAGAGAAGCATCACCAATCTCCAACACCTCCACAACACCAAAAAACATGATTTGGGCATAAGGACACTACGCCCAACATATTATCTTGTATAGGAGAAGGGAAGTTGCAGGTGAACAGTATGTAGACTGCACTCACTCCCAACCATACATGAAGCAAAGACATGCTCTTGTATGTATTGAGAAGGACAAGAACACATGTGACACCATCCACCAAGCCCAAAAATTCATCATTCGTCAAGTGAGTCTCTACATGTGGGGACAAAATCCAATCTTGGATGAAAGAAAACAACATCCTCCACAACTGTCAAACACCAACACACAAGGGTACACACAGGTGCCAAATGAAAAGGCACATAAAAATATAATGAGTTAAGCCAACAAAGGAGGAAACCAACAAGACTTCTAACTGGACAATAAGACCCTCCACAGACAAACTCTAGATGCTACTTGAGCTCAGAGAGGCAAAGGACAAAACTGCAACTTAATGTTGTATTGCAATATTATATTATTGTAATAATTTAATATTGGGAAAAGTTGATAGAGTACCTAATGCTAAATGTGTGGTCAAAGGGATAGGTAGCACATGGTTTATGTAATACCACTAGGTGGTTGTGTGGGAGCTTGTTTATATAAAAGTAACCATAAGGGTAGTTTTTTGAGGTAAGCCAAGTTAACATTTATGGAGGTTGGAAGTATGGCATGGGATGTGTGGTGACATGCTTGTTCACATGGATTGATTGTTGATAGATAAGAATTCAAAGGCTTTTATGGATATCTTGTAATGTTGCATTGCTAAATAATACATAGATGATAGATTCTTTTGAGGCTAGGTTTTCCCTCTTGAGGGTTTTCCCAGGGTATATCTTATGTCACATTTTTGTGGGTATGTTCTCTATTCTCTTGTATGTAGATTTTGAGTACATATTTGATTGATTTATTGTATGGGTTATATGAAATTTGTCATCGTATGGATGTATGTTTCAACTAGAATCATTAGCAAAGCTTCAACCACCAACAATAGTTGTGGGTCTTAGAGGGGGGTACAACCCACATCCATATCCTCAAAAGAAAAAGGTGTGGACACACATATTTCTAACTGTAGTAGCAGAAGACAAAGACCTAGGTTGATTCGCCACAACAAACCCATAGACACTCAAAATAATAGTAGAGCCACCTAAAGGAACTTGTGTCAGAAGTGAAATGTCATTTAAAAAGGAGTCTAGGTTAGGTGGAGAAACAAGAGGGAGATGGTGATTGTTAACCAAGGAGGAAGGGAGATGTGTAGAGGATGATGACATAGAGAACATGAGCAATGAGAGCAACATTTCTAAAAATATTAGCATTTTGTTATTTAATTATATTTTTAGCCTTTTGGTTCACATTGGACATTATAAAACTTAAAAAAATGAATTATAAATTTGTAATTGTATTAATCTACAAAGTGCCAATCATTTCAACTTGCTAGGGTACTAATATATTAGCATTTTGTAATCATAAAATAATAAAGTTTTATTTTGGGAGGCTTAATACATGGACTTTTAGTGTTTCTAAACAATAGGGCACATCACAAAAATAAGTGAAAAATATGAAAGGAGCTTTTATAGTCCATGATGTTAGCATATATTTTTGGGTCTACATATGGTTACAATAATATGGAACTACCCCATACTCCTTGTGTTAGGCACCTAACTGTGCTACAATCAAGGCATACATGCCTTACCTCCTGTGGGATTTGAACTTGTGACCTCTCTTTTTAGAGCACAAGCTCTCCACCACTTCACCAACCTAGGTTGTACATAGAATGCAAAGTATTTTCACCCTATTATTAATGAAAAGCCATATCAAGTTGCATAATCTACGTTGGATTCCTTTGTTCCCTCGGGCCCACCACATCTTATGAACTCACAAATTTTGACTCACATGTCAAATTGATAAATGTTCATTTATGAAAAATGTTCTTAATTTTTCATCTATTTCACATTAGTTCACATCTCAAATTGAGTCAGCATTATGGTTAAAGTTTCCTTACCTTGTATAGCATTTGACCGTATGGGTTGATTTCATTCATAATTCAACATTGACATTGAGGTGCATGTGTAGTTCCTATATTCATCCATCCTTCATCTTCTCATTGTGAGGGGTCTTGTAGATTTTCCCTTTATCTTCTTTTGGAGTGAAACACATTATACATGGGTACCTAGTTAGTACTAAATGTCAAGACCCATTTCTTCATTTTTTTATTTTGTATTTCCATGTAAGTTGCACTTATAGGGACATATTGGTTTAGTTTAAATTCACTTTACATGCATATTTATCTTAAGTCTAATATTGCATCTATTGAGTAAGTGTATGTAGAATATTAAAATATTTAATCATTCATCTAAGTAACTAATAATGACATGTTCACATCTTGACTTAAGTACACAAGTGCACATAATTGAGCAGTTACATGCCACCAATATTTATGTAGAATTATCTCTATTTCAATTACACAAGTCAACTCAACTTCTAAGTGGCAATGATTGAAAGTTTTTAGAATGAGTTAAATTCTTACCTTGTAGTCATATCATCTCCTTGATTTATGCATGAAAAAATCTTTTAACTCATAAACATTAGGTTAGTAAAATTATTATTTATGACCAAATTTTAACATTTTCTTATTAGCTTATATATATTAGATCCTAAATAAAGTTATGGTCTATACATTAAACCTTCTTTAATGAATTATAGTTAGAATATCTTACTACCATAGAGTGTTTGGAGTTGGCTGATCATTTTTTATCAAGCTCAAACAATAAGCATTTTAGCTGACTTGCGAAGTAAACCGTAAAACATTAGATTTTTTATTTTTATTTTTTTAACATGATTCATAGTATTCTATATATATTCTAGTTAGGGGATAAAAATTATGAAGATTTAGCCAAGCTGTCTAGAATTGCAAATAAATCTATCTCTGTTATTTACTACTATACTATTATAGTCTGAGTTGGTCCAGTAGTGGATAATTGTACTCTTGAAAGAGAGGTCACAAGCTCTAATCACACAAAATAGATGGATGGAATAATGGTTGAAATAGATCCTTTTCTAAACATTTTGATGTCTCTTAAAGTTGTTATTAACATACTCTATGTTTGTGTTTCCATTAGCACTGATTATCAATTTCAATATATCTACCATCCCATATTGTCTTTGTTAAGAAGCCTTCCAATAATTCTCTTTTAAGAATATTACAGACTATAAAAGCTCTTTCCCTAAAATATATTGATGTCTCCTAATACTATTGTAAACATACTTATTTTATTCTTTTCACTAGAACTGATTATTTATTTCAATATATCTACCATCTCAAAATGTCTTTGTTAAGAAGCCTTTCAGATAATTATTTGTTGGTCATATATGCTTGTTTATTGCCAAACAGTTCCTTATAGATAGGTGTTTATTTGCAGAACAATAAGTGATCCTGACATCCACTTGTGGACCTCGACACTTATTGCAAGCCATCCCCATCTATACACCTAGATAACCTACCCTAAGCTCATAACTCATGAAAATATCTCATAAATCCAAAAAATATGATAAATGAATTCAATTCCATAAAAAGTACCTAGAACACAAATTGGTCCTGAAATCATAACCTTACAAATACAAGCTGGTTCTCAAACTAATGACATCATAAAACCATATTCTCTCAAAGAGTTCACAAAAATAACGAGTTTAAACAACAAGATTATGTAAAAGAAATCAAATTAATACAACTTCATAATGCAGAATAGATAAGCACAAAACCATTAACAAAAAGAACACATCCCAAGCCTTTGGTTCACATTTTTAAAAAGTCAACTTAAACCCCCTAGTAAACATCATCACATAATGTAATGAAACATACAAAAGCATCTAAAACAATTACAAGTTCCAGTTATTTTAGAAATATTCATTTTGTTGACTAAGTCCAGTTTGACTACAAAAAGCGTTCATATAAACATCTGATACATAACAGTCTATTTAAAATAAGATCTTATGTTTATACAAAACACTATGTCTTTAATACTAAAATAATGATATTAAATTTATCAAATCAGTTATAATTTCTGTATAATTTTTTTCAATAATTAATGTCCAATATCACAATTCCAACTTCTCAATAAATCCTACTATTGTTTCCCACATAAACACAAGCCAAAGTTTATTAAATTAAAAATGAATATCTATTAAATATTAAAAATTAAAAATTAACCATAAGTAAAAATATATTATTTAACAAATAATAAATCACATTTAATAACTATTAAACATAAACTAAAGTAAAAAAAAAAACTTATTATTTTGTTAATTAATATTTAATTTTCATTAAATATTAATTAAGTTACAACTAAATTAAATTTTATATATATATATATATATATATATATATATATATATATATATATATATATATATATATATATATATATATATATATATATATATATTACTTATAATTTAAATTAAATAAATTAAAATTTATAAATAACAAAGAAAGGGGGAGGGGGATGGGCTGGTGGGGATGGGATGACCACCGACATGCAAACGTGAAGAGCTAACTACATAAAAAATACTAAAATCAAACATAAAGGAGGGTTCATGAATTCATGTCACCTTGACGAATTCAAAGGGTAGTAAAATAGATACTTGTCCACTATTTAAGGATAATTATTGGCTTAGGATTGAGATTTGGACTTGTTGGTTATCTCCTCTCTCTTTCCATTGAGATAATACGATAGGGCACACTCATCCTGACAATTTAGGGAAGTCGATGCCCGGTACCTGAAATCCTACATAAAAAGACAACCATGTACATACATGTATAAATATATAACAGACAATGGCAAGGATCGACTAATCGTGTGGATCTGACAAGAAAGTAACTATGGTTTCATCTCTCAACCACATCAGGCACATCAAACATAAATATAAAATATACACACTAACCATACACATGCAAGTATGAAGTTAGTAAAATCAGAAATATAAATAACGTCATAACATGTAGAAAACCATTATGAAAAATAACCATACATGTAACTGTAAACACATGATATCACACATCATCTAATGCCTCATTTATCAAATCAAATATAAAGTCATACATCAATAAACTAAAGTTACTAAAATAACCAATGCACACATACAAGTGGCTAAAATAGTTTGACATTAAGAATGTGAAAAGCAAACTATAAGAGGGGTATTACATCCACCTCTCCTAAAATTAGGCTTACTCTTGGAAGCCTATAAACAAAAAGGAATATAAATCCCATAATCTTCATGCATTCCATCAAGTCATAAAAGACTCTATGCGTAGGTCCCATTGGACCCTTTCCTGCTCCACGATATGAACTCTGAAGATCATTTCCCGCTGCAAACACCCTGTGGGATCTACTAACATCCCCAAATGTAGGCTTAGAAGCTACTGTCCTCTATCCTGAAAACTATGTTGTGCACTTGGGACAATTGGTTGCTTTGTGACCAAACTGTCTATAAGAAAAATAACCATTACCTCTACCAAAACCTTCCTCAACGGAGAGTGCACTAGACTACTGAAAGCTATCTCTTGTAAAATCCTAATGGATACTCTGCATAGACTAACTAGGTGGATTGTGCTTGAAGTATTGAATTCTATAGAAGTTCTTAAACTATCAACCACCACCATGAGTAGGAGGAGAAGTTCCCCTCTGTTGCTAGTTCTGATTACCTCAAGAGAAGGTAGAAGGAGTCCTTGAGTTCCCAGCTCCCTAAGATTGATTACCCTTAGTCTTTGAAACATGACCACTAGACTGAACACCAATCTACCCACCATGACCTCTAGCCAAGTTCACCTCTACCTATGTAGCCTTAATGACTACTTCCTCTGGAGTCTTAGGCTTGAAAACCGTAACACCACCAATGATGCGAGCATTAAGTTCTCTAATGAAATGGTGTATCATGAATGGTGACTTATCACTATAACTTGCATATGGCTTAATCTCAAAGAAACAACACTCATACTCTTAGACAATCATAGTTAATTACCAAAAATTGTGGAACTCATCTGCGCGCTATTTTTGCCACTGGTTAGATAGAAATTGTTCCTAAAATTTTTCAAGGAACAACTCCTAGGTGACAGTCTCTATGCTAAGCTCAATTTTTTGTTCCTTTATATTCAACCAAGTAGCTGCAAAACCTTCGAGATGCATGATAGCACATCTCACCCTGACATTGGTATCTATTTGTTGCATACCAAAACATCGATCCAATGCTATAAGCCATGTCTCTACCTCCAAACACGTACCAAGACCATCGAAGGGAGGAGGTCATGATCTAAGGAGGTCTCTAATCTGGTTAGCCTTAGCGAATGCTTGATTAGTTGCAATGTCCCTCCTCCTAGGGATCCTAGATCCTTGTCTCTCCTAATTCTCAAAATGGTATGACTCTTTTTGATCAAAACTTTTATGAATAGGTATATGTTCCAGAATAGTCTGAAGTATTTATCTAGCATTAGGCTCTTGTGCCTCACCATGTTGTTTTCCATTATTCTCTCCCATATTTCCTTCATGCACACTCTCAACTTTGCAACCTAGTTCTTCCATGTCCTCTACCACTACCTCCACTATATACGACCTCTACCAATAGATCTATTATGAGTAACCATCTTTCCTACATCCAAATGAAAGAATGATATTTTAAAACAAGCTAGAAATAATAAAGATAAGAAGTATAGTTATAAAATAATAGTCTGAAATACAAGAGTGTAATTATATATCTAAGTTTATGTTTCAAGTTTTAACATTTTAGACATCTAGTGGGCGTACAAATTCCTAGAGTTTCCAGTATAGAAACTTAGGCCCTGGTACCAAGTGTAATGCCCTGCCAGGGAACCTAGGAGAATTTAACCTAAAACATGTCACTAAGTTTACAAAATAATTTATTTCTTAAGAGTTTACAATCAACAAGTTCATTAATGTGGAATAAAATAGTATAATACAAAACATAATCATAAAAGTAACTCAACACATAGATTACAATTCCTAAGGGTTCCTTAACATAGAATTACATATATATTAATTAGGGTATGTGCAAGATCATGAGGGGCCAAACTATGCCCTTAAGTGGCAATGAAAAATCAGCAAATCAGGGTTAGTCAACTTGATGTGAAAAATTGAACTAGCTATCAACCTAATACCAAAAAGTTGTACTAATAGAATCTGTAGGAAATTGAATGAAGTTTCTAAACTACTAGGCCTTTTCTAAAAAAAAATTAATATAATTGGTGAAAAGTATAGATTTCAATATAGCAGTACAAAAATTTCAGGAAAAAAAGAAGAAGTAGGTGTATGTTTGACCACCTTAATCATGATCAAATGATAATATTTTTTTATAAGATTGAATATATAAGTAGTAGACTCATGCCCAGATGTGACGCATATTTTTTTGTAATTTTATTCCAAAAAAAATTAATTATGAATTTTCTGCTACAACATTTTCAGAATAAAAAAACTCCTGTGTCTGACCACCTTAACTCATTCTAAACTTTAGAAAATTCAATTTTTATTTTTTTTCATTATAGTAGGCGAAGCATAGAATGTGACGCATTTTTCGGATTTCAAAAATGTTATACTGTTTGAAAGTTATAGTCATTTTTCAATCAGTATATAAATCAACACTTTAGAGGTAACTCAATTAGAAAATAACTAATAATTACTTATTGAATTCAAAATTTGATAGCAATTATATCGATAGAAAGCTGATAATCTCATTAAAATACCCTTTTCATTTCATCAAATTCTGGTGAAAAAAAATTGTCAGCTACATGGTTGAAGTTTGGAACTCAGAGAAACAGGGGAAAAACATGTTTCTGTGACATTTGAAGAGTTGACCAGGTAGGTGTGGTGCACCAAGCAATACCAAGCCTAACCGGGTACCCAATTTTTTCGAGTACCCGAAAATCCTGGCAGAATTTTGAATTTTAAATTTTCCCTCCCCTTTCTCCCTCAAATTTCTCCATACTTCAATATATTATATATCAAAAATTATATATTAGATTATATATTATATATATTAAATATTACATAATATCTATTAAATATTATATAATATACATTTTACATTGAATATTATATAATATATATTAATATTAAATGTTACATTATACATCATATATTATATATTATTTTATATGTATTGTATATTAATATGTATTTTACAATATATCACATGATATCTTCATATTTAAATTGTGTAGATATATATATATATATATATATATATATATATATATATATATATATATATATATATATATATATATATATATATATAATGTTACATTATACATCATATATTATATATTATTTTATATGTATTATATATTAATATGTATTTTAAAATATATCACATGATATCTTCATATTTAAATTGTATTATATATTATTTATAAAATATTATTGTATATATAATAAAATCAAGTATAGTATATATATAATATATATATTATATAGGACATATTAATACATAGGTTAATTACACCAATATAAGGCATCCAAAAGGTTTCCAAAGGGGTCATAGAGGGGTCCTATGGGTCCTAAGGCTTGAGAAAGTGTACTAGGACCCCTTAGGTCCCAGTGTAACCCCCGACAACATATTAGAGCACTCAATTATTTCCCAACGACCCCTTGGGACACACTTTAGTGTTGAAATGTGTCAAAAGGGGTCATGGGGACTTCATAGGGGTCCTAGTATGCCTTATCACACATTAGGACCCCTAGGAAGTCCCCATGACCCCTTTTGACATATTTCAACACTTAAGTTTGTCCCAAGGGGCCGTATGACCCCTTAGGACACACTTGAGTGTTCTCATGTGTCGAAAGGGGTCAGTGGGACTTCCTATGGGTCCTAGTACACCATATCATGCATTAGGACCCCTCAGAAGTCCCCATGACCCCTTTTGACACATTTCAACACTTAAGTGTGTCCCAAGGGGTTTTATGACCCCTTAGAACACACTTGAGTGTTCTTATGTGTCAAAAGGGGTCATGGGGACTTCATAGGGGTCCTAGTATGCCTAATCATGTGTTAGGACCCCTACGAAGTCTCCATGAACCCTTTCAACACATTTCAACACTCCCAAGGGGTCATATGACCCCTTAGGACACACTTGAGTGTTTTCATGTGTCAAAAGGGGTCATATGGACTTCCTAGGGGTCCTAGTACGTCTTATCACACGTTAGGATCCCTAGGAAGTACTGATGATCCCTTTTGTCACATTTCAACACTCAATTGTGTCTTAAAGAGTCGTATGACCCCTTAGGACACACTTGAGAGTTCTAATGTGTCGAAAGGGGTCATGGGGACTTCCTAGGGGTCCTAGTATGCCTTATCACGTGTTAGGACCCCTAGGAAGTTTTTATGACCCATTTTGACACATTTTAACACTCAAGTGTGTCCCAAGGGGTCGTATGACCCCTTATGTCACACTTGAGAGTTCTAATATGTCAAAATGGGTTATGGGGACTTCCTAGGGGT